>CM022302.1:29065421-29435073 GCA_011799875.1 Thinopyrum elongatum
TTTGTGGGGAGACGAGCGATCAGGAATATCTGACGCTGGATTTCCCGCTCGTGCCGCACCTAAGCACGGGGAAAGACCTGCATGTATTGTTCACTAGTTCATTATAGCGGTAGCAGATTATTCAACCGAAGTTATACCAGCCAGTGTGGAATTTGACTTAGTAGTGTCCGTATAGGATTAGAAGTAGAGATGAGTTCTAGTAGAATTGTGTATGAACCGGCAAGGTTGCGTACATAAACGGAAAAATAATAATCGAGCATGTCCCTTGTCGCGTGTGTGTTTCCTGAATTGTGTAGCATCCATGGCGGTTGGCGAGTGTGCGTATCACCCGGGCATTCGATCTGATAGGCTCATCACAAATCCATCCACCTGCCTATGTGCTTCAAAGCCACGTGCGTACTGCTGCTAGAAGTTAGCATTGCACGTGTGTTTGCTACTCGGGGCCTAAATGACCAATCAAGGGAAGAAAACTAACAACAAGCTGGACCAGTGCGACAATGAGTCTCGCTCGCTGTCTCTGCTTTCCCGGCTGCCTTTTGGTGTCGTGTACGGTGGAGCGCGGTGATGACGGCGAAGCAGTTCGTTTCATCCATTGGAAAATATAAACAAGTATATTACAGAATCTTCGATCCTACCCATAGATTTAAATCGCGGGCGAAGGAGTTTAGCGGAAGGAAAATTTGCAGCGAAATTATAGGAAGGAAGGCCGCGATCTCCGGCGAAATTGGCGCGATCTCCCGCGATTTTGGGAAGGAAGCAAATCGCGGGGAAGATTCTGAACCGCGATAGCGCCGCTATAGCGGTAATTTCGCCCGCGATTTAAAAGTATGATCCTACCAGGCCAGAGGTGGATGGAACTGAGGAAACACAATGCCGGTCCAGTCCATGAAATCCAGACCATCCGACTGGTCGGTGCGGTCCGGTCTGGCTCACCGGCGGTCGGTCCAACTGGAGCTCGGTCAGAGACCTGCCCGGACCAGACCCTGTCCACCCTTACTTGCCACCATCGAAGCATCTAAACCAAAATCAGAGCAAGTAACTCAGCCAAGTTATTCTGACGAATGCTGCGTTCAGAGGCCCTTGTAATGCAGGGGCGAATGCGCTCAACCTCCAACAAAATGAGTGAACAACATTTCATAGCAAAGTAACATTGGAACCTAACAAATCGCAGCAAATATCTAATAAATTGTCTTTTCCGTGGTTCATCACAAAGTATTATCTTTAATCTTCAAACAGTGAACGGTCGGTTCAACACATTGTAGCAAACCAAAATAAATAGGCAACATAATACGGCACCTGGACAAGCTGGGAGGAAGGAGCAAAGCACCATCTACGAGTGCAAACTTATTCCAGGCACCAAGCCTTATTTATTACAAGCATAATCAAAGCGTGATCATCATCTCAGAGAAGCAGAACGCAACTCAATGAGACAATGAACTGAATGTTCACAAGGATAAATGAAACTAGCTGGCACGAGAGGCAAAGGTGTGTAGCTCGATCTTCCAGCAGTCCATCTCCATTTAATTAGCTGGCACGAGAGGCAAAGGTGTGTGGCACGAGAGGCAAATGAACTGTATGTAGTAGACATCTGCATGCAGCGTTCCCAATTAACAGTAAATGGCATCCACTTCATTCCTAGAAACCAATATAATCGAAACAAGTTAAAACTCTCTGAAATTATGCAGGTGAGGGAGGTCACAGTTCAGCACAACCACACGCTTGTTCATTTGTCACGTTAATCTAAAGGTAAAGAAGTTTAGGCAAAAACTAAAAAATACCACTAAGATCATGGTCTGCTGTATATATCACAGGAAACACGAACAAAGCTACTTAACGGAAACAGAATCAGAAGATAAAGCTATACATCACTGCATGGCATATATGATATTGGCAGAACAAAAAGTTTATGTTGAATACCGATTTGCAAAACAGATAACTCATTATTCTTCGAGCATGAAAAATAAGCTTGCTTGTGAGCTATCTGGCTTCTATCCGTAGGGGGAAATCTTAATAGTACAAATTAAGCTTCCCAGAGATTTTTGTGGAACTCGATTCCGAAATCGCCATATGTAACACTGCAGGTAAACCTTGCGATAGTGACGAAACTACTGGTATTGATAATATTATAAAGCAACAGAGGGTGTATCAGGTGAGGTTCTACAAAACAAACAAACAAACAAGAGAGATAGAGGGTCCTAGGTGGAAACTTGCACGTACCAGCTGCATGCTGTGGAATCAAAACAAAACTACTCGTATGGAAAAATCCTCCAATATACAAATTTGACTTCGATGCGAAGATTGCCGGGATGCCTGTCGACAACACTCCTAAAGTCTGATTTGGTGCTGCTCTTTTCAGATTCTGTAATGTGGTAGCTCACTACAAATCCTGTTTTCTGGTGGGTCGAGATATCTGCAGACACCTCTTCAAGTGAAGGCAAGTGCTCAATGCCAGCTGGTCCAGCCCCATTCTGCCTCCATCCTTGGATGCCGAAATGTAACTCGATCCTCCGGACCTTGGGCATCGCCCCAGCCTGGAAGGTCAGGTATGATACGCTGCTCAAGCTGAGTTTCAAACGCTTTAGAGCAGGGAATGTGCCTCTTCCGTAGATGACAATCTTTTCTTTTGGGGGTGTTTGGACCTCTAAATTAAGGTCAATGAGGGATGGCAACTCCCCAAGAAGACCAACACCATCCTTAAGCAGCTCATTAACATGGATGTACAACTGACGGAGGTTGTGAAGTTCCCTCATCCAGTTAGGGACCCTAGAAAACCTCCAAGCCATTCTTTCACCACTAGCATCTGGTGGTACCGACTGTATGTGGAGTCTCTGAAGGCTGCGGGGAGGAGACAAACCATCTATGCATCCACCGTGATATATGTACAGGGACTCGAGCCTATGAAGTTTTCTCAAAGAAGACCAAAGCGCATCCATGTGTCTCACCATGTCGCCCTGATCATGGTCACCCCTGATGTTGTCGGTGAGAGTTATATTTCTCATATTGGTCAGCTCACCGAGGTCCTTCATGTTATTTTGAGAGTTCAACGCGAAATTAAATGAAGAAAGAGATCTCAGGGATTTCAATTTGCCGATCCCATCAGGCAGCCCTTTAGATCCAGTATCACCCAGATGCAACAAGTGTGGCAGGTGAACTATATCTGATGGTAGACTGGAACAGCTTATCTGAAGGGTTTCTAGTTGTTGGAGCCCTCTAATCTGTGTTGGTAGCTGCAAATATAACAAGTAACTAATCTTTATATATCTTATCTGATAGAGTTCACTCATGCCAGCAAGATCGACTGGAATGCCTTCGCCGACAAAAAGAACTCGAAGTCGAAGGAACTTGAACTTTGACAGAGGAGGTAGAGGTATATTATTGCAGCTTCCAAAGATCATAACGGACCGAACCTGTGACAAACTAATACTTCCCGGTAATACTGTTCCGCTATTTGCATCATTCAAGCGAAAGGACAGCCGACGGACCTTGTATTCTTGTCCTGTAATGGGTTGTGAGCCGTCCACTACAGTAAGAAAATTCTCTTGCTCACATTTAAGCAATATAAGATCGAGCATCATATCGTGTACTTTGCATTCTATCACTGACCCGATATTGTCAAATTTTACAGGTTGAATAAGACTCCTATTTACAAGCTCATTGGAATAGTTTCTTGCGATTTTCTCTGGTCTTGTCCGTTTTCTTTAAACAAAACCTTCCGCCATCCATTGGCGTTCTAGATGGGTCCTTTATTGTGTAGTCCTCCGGATACATACCAAGATAAACAAGCATGTCTTCAGATAACATGGAAGATCTTTGTAGCTGAGGTTTAAGATTTGTCTCATCCCATTCAGTGTGAGCTTTGTTCCAGACATTGAGCCCAAAGAATTCTGTACATGTTCCCACTCCTCTTTGTTGTTGGGACCTTCACTCACTAGAAGGCCTGCTATGCTGATAATTGCAAGAGGCAAACCACCACATTTTTTGAGAATTTCATCTGAAACCTCTCGGAGCTGTTCAGGGCAAGCGTCTTCTGATCCAAATATCCTGCCTAAAAATAGCCTTCTTGAGTCTTCGTTGCTAAGGGGTTTCATTTGTAAAATGTGATCACAACGAGGGAAGCAACATACTGTAGCAACTTCTTGACTTCTTGTAGTTACTATTACTCTGCTGCCAAGATCATTTTCTGGGAAAGCATATTTAATAAATTCCCAGGCTGATACATCCCATAGATCATCAATTATTATCAAGTACCTGTCAACATTCAAAATATTATGTCAAGATCAAGAGCATAAGTTTATCAAAAAAAATCTTTGAAGGTTGAACCAGAGAGATCCAACTTGCTTCAGTCTAATATTAATTTTGACTGAGCAACAAAACTGTAATTTGGCATACACTAAACTTATGGAAAAACCGTAATACATAAACTGAAACTACTTAACACCTTTTGTTTCAGAAATGATGTTCACCTCGAGACTTAAGCTGATTTTCTTGTACAGGTTATTAAGTACAATTGTTTTTTTGCGGGAATTAAGTACAATTAATAAAGGCATATAACTTTTAAACACTTTTCTTTTTACTCAATTTGGCACCTACAATAGGTATATTTAAAAATCTTGTTATAAAGAACAGTGACAAAGAATAATACACGAAGCAAGACTATGTACCTCTTAGTCTTTAGAGCTTCTCTGAGCTTGTCGATAAGATGTGACCCACAAGCATCTATAGATGGCGATGGCTCTATCTTAAGTTGGGACATTAAACTACGTAGAAGACTTGGAATGTTGGGTTTTTGAGACACTGGAACAAATGCACCATAGTCAAATTCTCCCTTCACCCTATGGTACACCTGATTGGCAAGTGTTGTTTTGCCTAGACCTCCAAATCCCACAATTGATACCACCTTGAACTGCTTCTCCTTATCAATTAGCCAATCTACAAGCTCATTCTTTGGCCCTTCCATGCCAACAAGGTTAGCCGCCTTTTCATAGAGTGTTTTAACTCGTGGGTCAATGGCAACAACATTACATGATGGGGAGATAATATTATCAAGGGCATATCTTTTGTGGCGGTCACTTGCCTCTAGCACAAGTTTCTTGATCTCTCCAATCTGTCCAGAAATCTGGTGCTTAGCTCTTAAAGTTTTGAGACGTCGAATGGTCTTGCGGACAAATCCTCGGTTCTTCTCTTTCTCGCCAATATTTTGCATAAAGTCATCAATGATGTCCTCGATGTCATAAGACAACTCCCGCAATGTGTTTCTCCAACTCTTGGTCTGTGGATCTAGCTCGTCCACATCTGCGAGTCTCCTGAGAGCATCCTTCATACTGCCAAGCTCATCACGGATGAACTTGACCTCTTTTCGCAGGTTTTTCAGCTTGGCGAACTCCACCCCCATGAGGGTGGTCAGCTTGCCCAGGAGGGAGTTCATCGCGCCAGTAGAAGCGCTCACCATTATTCCAGCCATCTCTTGCTGGCCAACTATTCTTCGTGGCGCCTAGTTATGCTTGAGAGGTACCTTCCATTTGGGCATCATATAGGTCAGAGCTTTCGAGTTGGATAACATGTTGGAATGAAGGAAAATTAATGGCAAGGAAAACATAAGAAACCAATCCTATGTATACTGATTATTCATTCGAAAGAATTCCTTTGGAACAATCTTAGAGCAAAAGTGCAGGGAGATCATCCTGAGATGGGGGATTTAATTGGAAGTTGAAACATGACGTTGGAAGAAGGGAGAGCTGAGTTTTGAGTGATTTGATTACCTGAGAGTTTCAATGTTTGCTTGAAGAAGATCTGTCGGGGCGGGGAGGATGTGGCTACTGGATGTTCGCCGGCAGTCGGTGGTGGAAGCGGCTGGCCAGCAGTACGTCGGAGGGCAGGCGACGACGAGGAGATAGGTGTGAGTCCGTCCCACTGATTGCTGGGAAGCGGAGAGGAAAATGCCACTGCGGTGCTGGGAGGGTGATGACGGGGAAGGAATGAGTGGAGGAGGTGCATGCTGACATGGTGTTCGCACGTTCTATTATCCTATCAGTGTAATCACATAGAAAAGCATATATAGCAGAAAGCTGGCGGATTTTGTCAACACATTCGTAAGGAAAAGCCAGGGTCGGCAATATCGGCCGCCGTTGATCCAACGCTGCTCCGCGCTGTGCTGGCGTTCGTCGCTAGTGTTGTGGCGCGCGAGCAGATAAGAATCCAGTGGCTGGTGAGCATACAAAGTTTCAAACAAACGGCTGCAGCACGGGTGTGACTTTCATAGAGTGAATAGCATAAGAGCATCTACAGCCGGACGCCTCAAATCCGTCTCATACGCCCGGGCGGGCCGCCCGGTCACTGAACAGTCCCGTTTTTTCGACCCAGACGGACGCCTTAAACGGGCCTCAAACGCCCGGGCTAACCGGCATCCCTCATATCCAGCCCAAATATGGGACGAATAACGGGGCGCTCGGGCACGCCCGCCACGTCGGACCCGACCAATGCTGGCCCAACCGACCCAACATATATTCGTCCCTATCCGCTCGCCGGAGCAAACCCTAACCACTTCACTCCGCCACCTGAGCTCAACTCCGGCGGTTTACGGCCTTCTCCGCCATGGCAGGCAGCGGATCAGACTCCGACCAGTCCGGATCTGTCGACTGGGGTGTCATCCCGTGTGGGTTGGAGGAGCCAATGGCAGCCCGCATTGCACTTCGCCGCTCCCGGGAGGACAGCGCCCGGCCGACGGACGGATCCGTCCGCCACGACACCATAGCGTCGGCTCACCGGGCGCTTGGGTCCTCTGGTGCTGGATCCTTGCGGTCCCGGCAGCCGGAACACCTCTAATTCCCCATCACCGGTCGGGCGGACTATGAGTCCCATAGGGAACGGACGGCCCGCCATGGGAACGAGAAGATAAGGGCAGCCGAGGCCCATATCGCGGCGGAAATGGCGGCAGCGGAGGCGGCTGATACGGCGGGGTGGGCGGCCGCAGAGGAGGAAGCCATCTGCGCCCGCATTGTAAAGAAATGGCAGCAGAGAAACACGCGCGCCCTCGCCCGAGAGCAGAATCGGGCGGTCCGTGCCATGGCCGGACTGCCACCGAAGGAGGATAATGACGGCGAGGACAGCTCCGGTGACGAGCAGATCCGGCTCGATCCGTACTGAATTTTCGACCGGTACTTCCGCGAGAAGGACGGCAAGGGCGCCGGGAAGGGAAAGGGCAGCCGTGGATGAACTCCACCGCAGCCAAACATGCAAATTTTGGTAGTCCGATGGCATGTTTAGTTAGTGGTGATGGAGTAGCCGGACGATGTGTGTGCATCGACGTACTTGCATGAGTTTGTATGGATTTGAGATATGATAATTAAGGTGTCCAGATGTGGATTACATTATTTGAGGGGTGTCCGGATATGGATCCGTACTGCTAGTGGGGTGAGAGTGAGACCCCTTTATAAAGGCTGCTCTACCACATGCCATTGGGAGCTTGATCTTGGGAAGAGGAGTTGTACACACGCGCTCCTCCTCCTCCGTCGCCCGCCTCACCTCGCCTCGCCACATCACAATATGTTGGACCGTAGGCTGTTCGCGGACTCGGTCGTGGGCCTGAGCCCAGACCCATCTACCCGATGGCCTATATACACTAGTAGAAAACAGGGCTTTGGTTGAGGCAGGATAAGGGCATTAATCCCGGTTCACTCACGAACCGGGACCAAAGGTGGCATTAGTCCCGGTTCGTGTGGCGCAGGCATCAGTCCCGGTTCGAACGGGACCTTTAGTCCCGGTTGGAGACACCAACCGGGACTAAAGGGTCTGCGACCGGCCTCGAATGGTGCCAGCCCCTTTAGTCCCGGTTGGTATCTCCAACCGGGACTAAAGGCCCCCCCTTTAGTCCCGGTTGGTGATACCAACCGGGACTGAAAAAAAAAATTTCAAATTTTTTTTAAAAAAATATTTTTTTCAAATTTTTTTCCCAGCCCTTCAGTCCCGGTTGGTGTCTTCAACCGGGACTAAAGGGCTGGGAATTTTTTTTGAAAAAAATAGACTTTTAGTCCCGGTTGGAGATACCAACCGGGACTAAAGGGGGCCCCTAAACCCTAAACCCCTTTACCACATTAATGTTAGAAAAATCATAACTAAATCATTGTAATTCAGAAAAATACAAATAATATATCAAAATTTGCAGAAAAAAAAGTTTTGTCCGATGAAACAACAAGTTTTCCGTTTCGACCAATTTTTAAAATCACCAAATTCCAAAGGGAAAATAGAGTTTTTGGACGTTTTAGACGTTTTTAGGGTTTAGGGCTAGGATTTAGATTTCTAAGTTTAGGGTTATGTTTTAGAGTATGACCCTTTAATGTTTACTGTTTAGAATAGAGTTTCGGATGTTTTAAGTCCCGGGTTTAGGGTTTTCAGAGTTTATTTGTAGTGCTTTTCAATTTCAGGATAATTTAGCTCAAAAAAATCATTAAATGCATGAAAAAATAGCAAATAAAGTCAAAAAAGGTTAAAATTTAAGGATGTGGCTTTGAATGGTTCATATTGAACACCCAAAAATTCTGGACTTGAAAGAAGATTAAAAAAATGAAATGTCTTTGTAACAGCTGAGTTTTCGTCTGAAACCCTGTTACTTCGAAAGAGATGGTCCAGTTTGTACACAAAGTGCGTCCAGTTTTTGCCATAACCCTCTCAACTTTTTAGCACAAGCTATTTGTGTGAAATGATGATACCATGCCAAGTTTCAACCTTTTCAGAGTTCATTTGTAGTGCTTTTCAATTTCGGCCTAATTTAGCTCAAAAAATCATTAAATGCATGAAAAATTGCAAATGAAGTCAGAAATGATTGAAATTTGAGGATGTGGCTTTGAATTGTTCATATTGAACACAGAAAAATTCTTCAGTTAATATAAGTTTAAAAAAATGAAATGTGGTCAAACTCTGGTCAAACAGTGGTCAAACTACTAAATAATTATTGTTTTTTAGAATAATAGTTTCAAACTGAAACGGTGAAGCGTGTGACATCATGGTCACATTTTTCTGATAATAATGGATATATTATTTGTCGAATTTCGATTTACAGATTTAAAGATATTATTATGCCATATTAAATGAATAAACGGCATAATAATAATAATATAATATTATTATTATTTTTACATTTTTTATTTTCATTGAAATTCAATATTATTATTACTTATTTTATTTTGAACTTTTTGTATTATTTTGGATTTTTGATTTTTTTTTTATTTTTTTTTTTGAGAATTTTTGATTTTTTTTTGAAGTTTTTTCATTTTTTTTTTTTTTTTTTGGATATTTTTTAGTTTTTAAATTAATCATTGTTGTTTATTTTAATAATTGTTTGGAATTCAAAAAATTAAATCATGTGACATCAAGACCTAAGGGTTAACAGGATTGATAACTTACTATTGTCAGGAAAACAACAAGTGCAGACTTGGAAACTAGGGGGAATAGAACCTGAAAGGTAAGCATGCTGGGGCTGGAGTAGTGAGAGGATGGGTGATCGGTCGGGAAGTTAGACGATTTGGAATGAGCGCTGATTAGAGATTAGAGATTAAATTCTGAAGCAGTGAGGAGGGGTGATTAGAGATTAAATTGTCAAATAATTCAAAGATTTGAAAATAGGAAAAAAAATTAAAAACAAAAAAAATTCAAAAAAAAAATTTGAATTTTTTTTTCGAAAAAATTCCAACCAACCGGGACTAAAGGCCCGGTTGGTGTCCCGGTTCGTAACAGAACCGGGACTAAAGGGGGGGACCTTTAGTCCCGACCCTTTAGTCCCGGTTCCAGAACCGGGACTAAAGGCCCTTTTTCTACTAGTGATAAGAAGGCTCTGGCCAGTGGAGTGAACCCTAACTCTGTTGACTCACTCCTTCTTGCACAACCCTAGCCGTCATTTACTGTTCCTCTCTCTGTGCTGCTTCTGGCGATCCCACCCCGACGAACTCGTGCACAGTTGGTCAGGAGAGCAGGTGCCTCCGGAACCCTGTCGTTCGAGATCCTGCCTAGGAGAACGGCAAAAAGGTTTTAGGGGAGCGTCCCGACGCAACAGCTCCCGATCCGTCTCCGTCCGCGTCTGCTTCCACTACTTCCCCTGCATCGACTCCATGGCTGACGATGAAGCCACCAAGAAGAAGACCTCGGCCGATGCCGAAGCTGCCGCTACCGCCGCCTCGTTGGCCTGGCCAACCAGAGGGTATGACTCATTTATCCCCTATTTGCTCGTTCATGTGCTGGCCGTATATATGATGTTCATAGATGTTTCGGTTCTATGTACTGTACGTGCTCACATGCTTAGGTATCGATATGAGATGCATACCGTATTTGCCATGTTTACTATATACTTGTGGATTAGATTAGTCGAAAAAGTGCTAATATTTCCAATAGTTAAGACATACCAGTCCTTACATATAGATGATTGTTTGATGAATGTTTCGTTAGTTGTATTTGGCTGTAGTACACGTAATCAGGTGCTGAATATATTTTGGTGTTAGTAATGACTAATGTAAACCGTTTATTGAGCAATATTATAAGCATTACATTACATATGACCACACCATTGTGAGCTTGCCCATTTGCAAGAATGAACAATTGCAAGCACAAGTCAACATTCACAACACAAGGATCAACCACTAATAACTAATTGATCAGATGTTAACAACGCAATAAAAACCTAAAATTCAGAGTCAAACATATCTTAATCAGCAGTTGCACAACCACTTGGTCATGCTCACTAGCTGCCAGTGTCGGCATATTAGTTGACCACAAGCTTTCATTGAATTACAGACCGGGTAAGTCACGGAAGTTGCATCCCTGAATTACCCCAAAACAGTTCCTCACTGAGACAAGGTGGAGTGCAGGGCTCATGAGATTCATATGAAGGGAGGCCACTCTTCCCCGCAAAAAATAAAGGGAGACCACTCTAACCAGCTGCAATCACACTCACGGGCACACCAACACCCAGTTATGATTCGCCTGCTACTGCATTTCTTGCGCTACGGTTTTCATAGTACCTTTTGCAAAACTAAAAAACACCAGCTGAAACCAGAAGGACATGAGATATATGAGCCTGCACGGTCTGTCTCAGGGCTTCAAAATATCGTGCCATTTAGGCCAAAACCAGATCAGGTAACTCCATGTAGTTACTCCGATAGCTGCTGTATTGACGCCCATGTAAAGTTGTAATGCAGGGCAAAGTTTTTCAACAAAGGGAATATATTAATATCGTGGAGATACCAATTACACCAGGCCTCTGCAACAATGCAATGCCGTAAAGACATTACGGATGCACACAACCAAAAGACAATAAGAAGAAGAAGAAGAAGAAGAAGAAGAAGAAGAAGAAGAAAGATCCCGCAACAATGATCAATTCCTCGTAGCTGCAGCACGAACCACCACCTAGACAACACCCGAAGTCCTAATTCTCCGAAAGCGAAGCCAGCAAGAAAGAAACAGTGCAGAAGCACCGTCATCGCCGGTTCCTACATCTTAGATTTTCACCCTGAAGAAGATCCGCGCTCTCAAAACAATGCTTTGAACAAGGTCACTGCCAGGCATAACCGATTAAGTCCAGACCTTGGGCTTTCAACCTGAAAGCTAAGACTCTGTACTATGTCTGTGCTGCCGCCCCCACTTGCCAATGCCGTTGGCACGAGTCATGAATCACCAAGCAAAGTCCTCATCGCCATGAAGACTCGATCCGCTATTACAAGAACTTAGACCTCAGTCACCATGACTTTCTCTATCATCGGAGAAATCCGGGCCGTCGCCCCGGCGCCCATCTCCGCTGTAAGAACCATGCGGTCCAGGGCCGCCATGGAGCTCCAGCCGGAGATCCCACAAAGTGAGAGGGATGGGGCCCCTGCCACCATCAGTCGCATGAGGAGGATGAGGACCTGCCACCGCAGTCAGCCTTGTGGCCTTAGACTGGAGGCGTCCTTCGGCGGCGGCAAGGGGAGGAGGATCGGAGGAGGAAGGGGCGGCGGCGTGCTCGTGGGATCCGCCCGAGTCGCCCCTCCTGGGAGCGACGCGGGGGCGATCCTCTTTTTTCGCTGGGCATTTTCCCTCTGGTTCCTGATCAAATTACAACACATCCCATGACCCCAGCTGTTCTTTCCCTAAGTTTTATCTTAAATCTTCAAACAGAGATCGTTCAGTTCAATACTAAGTAAGCACACCAAAAAAAATTGAAACAATATAATTATCTGTGAGGATGGAGCTTAGCACCATCTATCACTGCAAATTTCTGCCCAACACAAAGCTTTATCAGTAGCAGAATCAAGCGTGATCATGATCTCTGAAGTAAAAAAACATTGTCCGTTGACGGTCAAAACATGAAAAAATAAAATCCATGACACAGTTGCAGAAAACACATCAATAATACAAGCACTTGATCATGACATTTATCCCAATCGGGCACCCTGTGGCTCGATCCCAATCGGGCGTTAGCCGACTCGGACGTTGACGAGGATCACAATTGTTAGAACTCCCTGCGGCTCCGTCCGTCTTGGGCGCCATGCTTGGTGGTTTGGGATGCTGAGTTCATCTAAGTGGCGGCTTCCGATCCAGCGAGAGTTCTGCAGCGGCTAGCCAGCATGAATGAGGCTCTCGTAAATCCTAAGTCAGCCAAGAGGGACATGCGATAAGCACGTGAGCTTTGTGCTGATCCACACCACCTTGCCCCGAAAATCTAGAGTTGGAGCGGCTCGGGGGATCGTCGAACGTGTGGTTCTCATTAATGAATGGTTATCATTTACCTGATGCCTCCTACTCCCAAATGCTTTTCTAGTTCCATAAATTTTGTTCTTCTTCTTCTTCCCTCAACTCCTATCCAGACCGGTAACTAGCTCCTTTTTATTTCCAACACCCACATGTTTACGCCTTTTTAATACCAGCAAAAAGATGTGGCTCGATTAGCAACACTAGGTGAGTTTATATGGTGAATGCTAGGTCGAGTATATGGAGGGTACTGCCACTTGTCTTTATGGAGCTCTGGTTGTCGCTTTGTTTTACTCGGAGATCTTCGTAGTGCACGGTGGCTTACTATAAAGTGGGTTAAGCGCGGGATAGGTGGTCTCATCTCTTTCATTAGCAGACCGATCAAGCTCTCGAGGTCTCACCTATAACGCTCGCCCTGGTGGGCCTGCCCATCAGAGGTTTTGGGAAGCCTTTATGTACAGTGGTGACCAATCTCTGAATGTTCCCTCATCTAGTTTTCATTATTTCCTTATTTCTATTTTTCCTTTACCAGTATTACAATTTTTTATTATCTATTTTCCTTTCTTATGTTTGTTATTTGTTTTCTTTTACATTTTCCTTATTCTTTTAAAATTCACCAACTTTATCATCTTGGATTTAGCGTACAAAGATATTTTTACATGTCATTAATGTTTTCTAAAAATTGGCTATTTTTTTACATTTCCATGAATACTCTTTTAAACATGTGAAAATTATTTCACTATTATGATTTTTTCAAATGGGAGGAAATGTTTATGTATATGTTATAAACATTTCCTAAATTTTTCACAAACTATTTTCTATACATGATGAATAAAAATGTGTGGATTTTTTCTAAATGTGGTGAACAATTTTTTAAATGGTACAACCAATTTTTACAAATAACATCATTGTTTTCTACATTTTCATGATTTTTAAAATGTCATGAATATACTTTTAAACATGTGAACATGTTTTAAATGTCACAATTTTTTAATTGTACAAACATTTTAATAAACCGTGCGTGCATGCTTTTACATGCCATGAACAATGTTTAATGCAAGGTGAATATTTTGGATAACTAATCAACGTAATTTCTTAAAAATGTTCGCAGCTAAAATAAGTGTTCATGTATCTTTAAAATATATCATTTATTTTCTTCTAAAAGAATAGATAGAGAATGCTGCCTGTAACGCGGGCACAACACGAGAGAAAATAAAGGACAGGTGCACTCAACAATCAATAATGCGTGCAGAACTACACTGCTAGGCCGGCCTATGTGCTATGCGTTGTAGGCGAGGTGGACTTGTGGCTCACACTAGGCGAGCTATAGATGTGGTCGTAAGTGATGCATTTGTCGCCGGCTACTTGGACGGTGTTATTGTTGAATTCGTCGTTGTGTGGGCTTCTGATCCAGCGAGGGTTCTGCAGCGACAGGAAGTCCTGCCTGATACTATGAGGAGGTGCTCGCGGGTTGATATGATCCGCCACAAAAGAAGTCCCTGCATGTTCTTTCTCTTCTTTGTGTGTGTATCTCCTGGGCAAACCCAACACGTTGTACGCTGGGGTGGTTCCAAATTGAAATACGCCTTGATATGTTGGTGAGGGAGGACATGTTCATTGCCATGTACGTTGAAGTGATTGGATTTGTGCTGCATGCTTTTGTAGTTTTTATATCACACTAGCTATGACTGCTTAATTTGTTGAAGGTCGTTTGTTGTATTTTGGCTGTGTTGCACCGAATCAGGGGATGCATATATCTTGGTGTTAGTATGAGCTAGTGTTAGTTATGGGCTGAATATACTTTGTGGTCGTTTTGCAATGCACCAAGTCTCAGCACTCTGGTCTTGCCCGTTAGCCAAAATACATAGGCAATCAAAATAACATGTTTTCTCGAAAGAAAAGTAAAAAAAATAGAACAAGTAGATTTCATCATAGAAGGATCAACCAACATAGCTCAGATTTTATCAATCCAATAGCTAATCATATGATAATCCAGGACCTTCCATAAGATGTCCAAGGAGGACGGCGCAGGGCCGGAGGGTCTCCCTCCACCGCCGCCACGTCTCTTCCCCTGCTCCCCCATTCACCGCCAATGCACGATGATGCCAGGAAAATCCCCGGCCGGCTGCCGGTAGAGTGACCACCATCTTCCCTTCTACTGCTCTCGGGCCACCGTTGTCAGATGCTCCTCTGAACTTCGTCACCGGCTTGGGGTATAATGGCCGCGACTGGGAGGGCAAGGGGCCACCTCGCTCTACCCGTGCCCCCATCACCCATGGAGACCACGTCTACCCAGATTCCGTGTAGGGCAAGGGTCACTGACATGCAGAAAGTGTGCTCGCAGGTACAGGGCTGTGGCTATCTTGTCCCTACACGTGGGCTGGGGCTCCTTCGGTGGAGATGTACGTTTCAACCCAGCGCTGTTTGCGGCTTCGTGGTGATCGTAGGTGCGACCTTGACCACAACCATATCTACCAAGGCCGCTAGTTGGCGATGTCGTGTGTTTTGGCTGGGTGCCATGGTGGCTGCGTTCGGTAGGCGAAGTCCATACAGACCAGCGGCGGTGCAGTGCTTTGGAGTCCCGGTTGCTGGGGCGTTGACTATGGAAGGAGGGCTGCCCAGATGGCTCTCTACCGAGCATTGTGGTGGCAGATCAACCACCAATCGATCAGATTTTAGCAACACGATAAACATTTTAAAGTCCACAATCAGTCAGATCTTGATCAGCAACGCTTCCACCAGGGGATGGCACAATAATGTTCTCTCCTATAAACCCAATGTTCTTCTATGCCTCTTGTTTTGTAAAATTTACTCCTCCCAATCCCAATGAGAAGCAGTGAACATGCATCTTCGCCAAAAAAAAAAAGTACCACTAGTGCATTTTTTGCACTATGATTTTTTACTACTTGTCACAAAAAAATTAAAGTACTTGAAACCAGCTGAAGCGCATGACACATGTGCCTGCAAATATCGAGCCATCAAAGAAAAATTAGAGAAGTCATCCATCTAAAGCAAACTATCCGTGCGAAGAGAGAACGTAATGGTGTCACTCACGAGGTTGCAGAATGTCCACATTTGAGTAATTGGTTTCTCTAGATTATACTCGATACTCACAAAAAATAGAAATAGGTTCTGGCCAATGAGTCATCATCCTCATTGCCATTGACCTGAGTAATCAATTGCCATTGACCAGGTTGTCCAAAGCAGGCGGGTGCGTAGCATGTTGAAGATATTATCTCTCCTGGCACATATTGCTGGTTCAGTTAGTCTATTAGGCAGGATAGGCGAAGCATTTGATGATGTTTACCTTCTCTCTTTCTTGCCTCCCAAGATGTAATCTCAACAACATGTATGCGATCATGGGATAAGCCCCATCAATGAATATAAATATATGATGCACTCTGTACGGAGAGGGTAGAATGCTTTCGATAATTTTCACATGGTAATCAGAGCATCCTCTTCCCTCTCGTCCTAGAAAAAATCTAGAAAAAAACCTAGACCGATCTCAACGATCATGTCGTCCTCCTCCACCATCCCTGCTCTCTCTAGCCTCGGTTCTCAGGTCACCGAGAAGCTTACAAAAACAAAACAAGTGAGTCATGCAAGCATAGTTCATAGAACAACCCGCCTAATACCCCGTTGAGGAAGGTTTGTACGAAATAACCATTGGGCTACCTCGGCCTCGTCAAAGACGCTAGTCTATAGTGGTTGAATGAAAACAGGCTGTGCTAGTATAGTCATCAACTAAAGTCAATGCTTCAATTGGATATTAATACGTTGTCTCATCTCTATACAGCATGCATACACTACTAGGAAAATGCTTATACGTAGAAGTTTACCGGTAGCGCCTGTTTGGGCCCCCACGCTACTCGTACATACCAGTAGCGCCTGATACAAAACGCGCTACTGCTACTGAATAGCAGCAGCGTTGGTTAGCTTTGGCCGCGCTGCTGGTACGTGGGCCGCAGGGCCAAAACGGTAGCCTACTTAGCTGTAGCGTGGGCTGTGCACTGGCGCTACAGCTAGTGGACTTAGCAGTAGCGCCGGCCCGTACGTAGCGCTACTACTACACCAAAAGAAAACCCCGGCCGCCCCCCCGGCACCCATCTCACTTCGATCGTTCCTCCCCTCCACCCGACGCCGCCGCGGTTAGGGTTGTTAAACATAATGTCACGTTACAATTGTATGATGTGTGAGGCTTGTTATCTGAGGTAGGTAGAGATAGAGTTTGTTTTGATTCTCTCTTATCTTTCTATCTCTTCTCCCTATTGTATCTCTCCTGGTTGTTCCAACGACCGCATCATGTAACGCCACGAGATGTCTCTCGTCCAATATCAATATATATCACGCGGCTCTCCCTGGATGGAGAGTAGGAACGCTTCCACAACATACCACATGGTAATCAGAGCGATCTTCTTCCACCTCGTCTAGCTATCCTCTCCCTTCCAAACTCGACCATGTCGACCTCCAGCTCTGTAGTTTCCTCCGGCCTCAACAACAATGTCTCTGAACCACTCACCAGATCAAACTACGTTCTCTGGCATGCTCAAGCCCGCTCCCAGATCATGGGGGCTGGTCTCTTTGGGTACCTCGACAAAACCATAGCTGAACCACAGAAAACCCTAGTCACCAAAACATCCGAGGGCAAAGATCAGGTCATTCCTAATCCTGCTTATGCTCCTTGGTTGATCCACGATCAACAAATCATCGCCTACCTGCTCCGCAATCTTTCCAAGGAAGTGCTAGTTCAGGTTGCCTCCCTAGATACCTCCCACGCCATCTGGACAGCCCTTGCCAACATGTTTTCTGCCCAGTCCCGTTCCAAAGCCAATCACGTTCGCATCTCTCTCACCACTGCCCAGAAAGGAACCCAATCTGCCACTACATACTTCGGTCACATGCGAGGTCTTGCTGATGAATTGGCCGCAGCAGGCAAACCTATCACAGAAAATGAGCTCGTCTCCCACATCATATCCGGTCTTGACATGGACTATCAACCTATTATCTCTGCTCTTGATGTGCGCGCTGATGATTTCTCTGTAGATGAGCTTTTTGGCATGGTTGCCACCTTCGATCAGAGAGTGGAGATGTTCCAGGGCACGGGCGCTGGAGCCTTCAAATCATCGGCCAACGCTGCATCGCGCGACCGTGGAGGTGTCTTGACCAAGGGCTATCGCGGCGGCGGCGGCGGTCCTCGTCGTGGCTCTAGAAACGGCGGCGGTAGCCACTACCCCAACAACAGCGGCGGCGGAGGCTACTATGGCGACAACGGCAACCACTATGGTGGTGGCGGTGGCGGCCACTACCCCCACAACATTTGCGGTGGCGGTTTCAACTACAACAATCATCAGGGAGGAGGCCGACCCTTCTACACCAACAATAGGGGCGGCCAAAACCACTACAACAACAATTTCCATGGGTATGATGAGTACGAGGGCAAGTGTCAGATTTGTAAGAAAACTAATCACATAGCTAAAGAGTGCAAGTGGCGGTATGCCGAAGACAACTCACAAAAGAAGAAGGTTGCTGCGGCGGCCAACATATCCTATGGTGTAGACACCAATTGGTATGTTGATTTTGGTGCAACCGACCACATCACCCATGAGCTTGAGAAGGTCACCATGCATGAAAGATACCATGGGCATGATCAAGTACATAATGCGGATGGTTCAGGTATGAAGATAAGCAATATTGGTCATTCAATTATTCATTCCCCACATAAAGATATCAATCTTAACAATATTCATCATTGTCCTAGCTCATCCAAAAATCTTCTCTCTGTACATCGTATTGCCCTTGACAATCATGTTTTTCTAGAGTTTCACCCTTTTTTTTTCTTGATCAAGGATCAGGTCATGAAGCAAATCCTCTACCGAGGTAGATGCGTGGATGGACTCTACCCATTGATTCCCAAAGTTAGCAGATTCAATAAACAAGTGTGTAGTGACATTAGACTCTCCTTAGAGAGATGGCATGCTCGTTTAGGCCACCCTTCTTTTTCCATTGTCAAGCAAATTCTTAGCAAAAATAAACTCTCAGTTGTTGGAGAGCATAATTCTAAAACAATTTGTGATTCTTGCCAAAGAGCTAAAAGTCATCAGTTGTCGTATCCTGTCTCAACTAGTGTTTCTACCAAACCTTTACAACTCATTTTTTCTGATGTATGGGGTCCTGCCCCTCTTTCTGTTGGTAGACATGCCTATTATGTTAGCTTCATTGATGATTTTAGCAAATATACTTGGGTATACCTTCTCAAGAAGTGATGTGATGTGTTTCAAGTCTTTCAAAACTTTCAAGCGCTTGTTTAAAGAAAATTTAACAGCAAAATCCTTGTTGTTCAATCGGACTGGGTGGTATGAGAAACTCACCTCCTTTTTCTAGAAGTTGGGAATCTCCCATCACGTTTCATGTTCCCACGCTCACCAGCAAAATGGTTCGGCAGAGCGCAAACATAGACACATTGTTGAAGTAGGCCTTGCTTTTGCTGCTGCATCCATGTCCTTAAAGTTTTGGGATGAAGCCTTTCTTACGGCTGTGCATCTTATCAATATTCTACCTAGTCGTGTCATCATAATTGAGACTCCCATCGAGCGTCTTTTGCATGTCAAGCCGGATTATGCCCCACTCCGTGTGTTTGGGTGTGCATGTTGGCCCAATCTTCGCCCATACAACAACCGTAAAGTTATGTTTCGGACGAAACAATGCGTTTTTCTTGGCTATAGTGCACAACATAAAGGAGTTAAGTGCTTAGATGTTTCCACTGGTCGAGTATATATCTCTCGTGATATTGTCTTTGAAGAAACTCAATTTCCCTTCGCCAAACTCCATCCTAATGCCGGTGCCATCCTTCGCAAAGAAATTCTTCTTTTGCCTCCCCATCTTTCCAATGTTGATAGTGGGGAAGAAAATAATTGTGATGGTCCATATTTGCCTAACCCTCCTAATACTATGCCTGAGTTTCCTGTTCCAGCAATAAACAGAGAAGGAAGTGTTGGAATTCTCCTGAAAATTGTGTTGAAAATGAAGCTAATGTGCAACATTTTATGTGCACGGAATCCTCTGGTGCGTCATCCTCGGGATCACCATCTTCTGATGTGTGATCACCCTCGGGATCCACCCAGGCTCCCCGATCTGTTGCGGGATCCGTGCGGTCGGCATGTCCCCCGCCTGGCTTCTCCACCCCTACGCATGTGCGCCGGCTCGTCCAACCCGAGGGCTCCTCGTGCCGCTCAACTGGGCCTGGACCCGCGCCTGGTCCCTCCACTCACGCGGCCTTGCCCGACCGGCATGTGGGCCTGGTCGACCCGCCTGGTCCCTCCACTCACGCGGCCTCGCCCGACCGGCGCGTGGGCCTGGTCGACCCATCCACTCCCGGGGTGACTTCTGGATCGGGCGCTGTCAGCGCGCCTGGATCTCCTTCGGGATCCGCCACGGCTGACCCCCATCAGGCGCCTGGATCCTCTGTGGCTCCACCTCCTGTAGTCAGTTCTACACATCCACGAACCAGGTTACAACGGGGAGTCATCAACAGAATTAATTACAAAGATATTTCCAAATATGGTCATACATGTTTGACAGGAGAATCTAGTGAACCAAAGTCACTAGCTGCAGCTCTTGGGGACACACGATGGAAACAAGCAATGGAGGAAGAAATTTCTGCTTTGCAACGCAATAACACGTGGCACCTCGTTCCTCGTCGCGAAGGTACAAATCTTATTGATTGCAAATGGGTCTATAGAATTAAGAGAAAATCTGATGGTACTATTGACAGCTACAAAGCACGATTAGTAGCAAAAGGTTTCAAGCAACGATATGGCATTGACTATGAGGACACATTCAGTCCTGTTGTCAAAGCAGCAACTATTCGTCTTGTGCTCTCTCTTGCTGTTTCTAGGGGATGGAGTCTCAGGCAGCTAGACCTACAGAACGCGTTTCTTCATGGTGTTCTGGAAGAAGAGGTGTACATGAAACAGCCTCCTGGGTTTGCCGATCCAAGTGCACCTTTCCATGTTCGCAAGCTTGACAAAGCTCTGTATGGACTCAAGCAAGCCCCCAGAGCATGGTACTCTCGGTTAAGTATGAAGTTGCAAGCACTTGGGTTTGTTCCATCAAAGTCTGATACTTCACTGTTTATTTACAACAAGTTTCAAACTGTCATTTTTGTTGTCATATATGTTGATGACATCATTGTGACTAGCCCATCCAGTGAAGTAGCTACAACCTTATTAAATGATCTTAGGTCAGATTTTGCTCTCAAAAATTTGGGAGACTTACATTATTTCCTAGGCATTGAAGTCAACAAAACTGACCATGGCATTCATCTATCCCAAGGCAAATATGTGACTGACTTGTTGAGCAGAGTTGGCATGCAGGATTATAAACCCTCACCAACTCCTTTGTTCAGTTCAGAAACATTGTCTCTAACAGAAGGAGAACTCCTGAATCAGGAAGACAGTACCAGTTACAGAAATATAGTTGGTGCACTTCAATACTTAACTCTTACTCGGCCTGATATCTCCTTTGCAGTCAACAAAGTTTGCCAATTCTTGCATGCGCCTACCATCGCCCACTGGACAGCAGCAAAACTTATCTTAAGGTATGTAAAGAACAACGTCAGCATGGGTCTCTCCATCAACAGATCATCCTCTACTTGTGTTAGTGCCTTCTCTGATGCGGATTGGGCTGGTTGCTTGGATGATAGAAGGTCCACGGGGGGATTTGCCATTTTTCATGGACCCAATTTAATTTCTTCGTGTGCAAAGAAACAAGCTACTGTTTCCTGGTCTAGCACTGAAGCAAAATATAAAGTATTGGCAAATGCTACAACTGAAATCATTTGGGTTCAAGCTATACTGGAGGAGCTTGGATGTCACAAACTCCAACACCCTGTCTTTGGTGTGATAACCTTGGTGTGACTTACTTGTCTGCTAACCCAGTCTTTCACGCCAGGACTAAACACATTGAGATAGATTTTCACTTTGTAAGGGAACGAGTTGCCAACAAAGAATTAGAGATCAGATTCATGTCTTCCAAGGATCAAATTGCAGATGGATTTACAAAGGCGCTATCCACTAGAAGCTTTGAAGAATTTCGATGTAATCTCAACCTAGTTCGGTTTTGATTATGGGGGTGTTAAACATAATGTCATGTTACAATTGTATGATGTGTGCGCCTTGTTATCTTAGGTAGGTAGAGTTAGAGTTAGTTTTGATTCTCTCTTAACTTTCTATCTCTTCTCCCTATTGTATCTCTCCTAGTTGTTCCAACGACCGCATCATGTAACGCCACGAGATGTCTCTCGGCCAATATCAATATATATCATGCGGCTCTCCCTGTATGGAGAGTAGGAACGCTTCCACAACTTGTTGGGAATCGTTGCATGGAAAACAAAAAAAAATTCTACGCACACGCAATGATCTATCCATGGAGATTCATAGCAACGAGGGGGAGAGTGTGTCTACGTACCCTCGTAGACCGTAAGCGGAAGCGTTTAACAACGCGGTTGATGTAGTCGAACTTCTTCGCGTTCCAACCCATCAAGTTCCGAATGTATGGCACATCCGCGTTCTGCACACGTTCAGCCCGGTGACGTCCCTCGCCTTCTTGATCCAGCAAGATGTCAAGGTAGTAGGTGAGTTCCGTCAGCACGACAACGTGGAGACGGTGACGGTGAAGTGATCTCCGCAGGGCTTCTCCTAAGCACTACGAAAATATGACCGGGGGTGTAAACGGTAGAGGGGGGCGCCACACACGGCTAAACAATTGTCTCAGGTGTGCTAGGGGTGCCCCCCCACATATATATATAGGTGGAAGGGAGAGGGTAGGCAGCTAGGAGGCGCCCAAGTAGGCCGAATCCTACTTGGGGTCTCCCCATGGCCGGCACCCCCCTGCCTTATTTGCCGGAGGGGGAAGGAAAGGGGGGGGGAGGAGGTGGAAGGAAGGGGGAATCCTATTCCCTTTCGTTCCTTTCCTCCTTCCCCTTTCCTTCTCCACCTTGGCCGGCCCATATGGGGGGCACACCAGCCCCTTGTGGCTGGTGTGTTTCCCCTCTTGGCCCATAAGGCCCATATCTTTTGCCGGGGGTGCCCGGAACCCCTTCCGGTGACCCGATAAGTACCCGGTGACCGCCGAAACACTTCTGGTGTCTGAATACCATCGTCCTATATATCAATCTTTACCTCTCGACCATTTCGAGACTTCTCATCATGTCCGTGATCTTATACGGGACTCCGAACAATATTCGGTCACCAAATCACATAACTCATATAATACAATATCGTCATCGAACGTTAAGCGTGAGGACCCTACGGGTTCGAGAACTATGTAGACATGACCGAGACACCTCTCCGGTGAATAACCAATAGCGGAACCTAGATGCCCATATTGGCACCTACATATTCTACGAAGATCTTTATCGGTCAAACCGTTATGACAACATACGTAATTCCCCTTGTCCATCGGTATATTACTTGCCCGAGATTTGATCGTCGGTATCTTCATACCTTCTTCAATCTCGTTACCGGCAAGTCTCTTTACTCGTTCCGTAATATATCACCTCGTGACTAACTCCTTCGTCGTTTGCTTGCAAGCTTATGATGTGTATTACCGAGAGGGCCCTGAGATACCTCTCCGATACTCGGAGTGACAAATTCTAATCTCGATCTATGCCAACTCAACAAACACCTTCGGAGATACCTGTAGATCATCTTTATAATCACCCAGTTATGTTCTGACATTTGATAGCACACAAGGCATTCCTTCGGTATCCGGGAGTTGCATAATCTCAAAGTTGAAGGAATATGTATTTGACATGAAGAAAGCAATAGCAATAAAACTGAACGATCATTATCCTAAGCTAACAGAATGGGTCTTGTCTATCACATCATTCTCCTAATGATGTGATCCCATTATCAAATGACAACTCATGTCCATGGTTAGGAAACCATAACCATCTTTGATCAACGAGCTAGTCAAGTAGAGGCTCACTAGGGACACAGTGTTTGTTTATGTACTCACACATGTATTTAGGTTTCCGATCAATACAATTCTAGCATGAATAATAAACCTTTATCATGAATAAGGAAATATAAAATAACAACTTTATTATTGCCTCTAGGGCATATTTCCTTCAGTCTCCCACTTGCACTAGAGTCAATAATCTAGTTCACATTGCCATGTGATTAACACCCATAGTTCACATCGTCATGTGACCAATACCCAAAGAGTTTACTAGAGTCAATAATCTAGTTCACATCGCCATGTGATTAACACCCAAAGAGTACTAAGGTGTGATCATGTTTTGCTTGTGTGAGAAGTTTAGTCAATGGGTCTGCCACATTCAGATCCGTATGTATTTTGCAAATTTCTATGTCTTCAATGCTCTGCATGGAGCTACTCTAGCTGATTACTCCCACTTTCAATATGTATCCAGATTGATACTTAGAGTCATCCGGATCGGTGTTAAAGCTTGCATCGACGTAACACTTTACGACGAACTCTTTATCACCTCCATAATCGAGAAACATTTCCTTAGTCCTCTTAGGTAACTAAGGATAATTTTAACCGCTGTCTAGTGGGCCACTCCTGGATCACTGTTGTATCTTCTTTGTCAGATAAGTGGCAAGACACACATCAGGTGTGGTACACAGCATGGCATATCGTATAGAACCTTTGGCTGAGGCATAGGGAATAAATTTCATTCTCTCTCTATCTTCTGTCGTGGTCGGGCTTTGAGTCTTACTCAACTTCACACCTTGTAATACAGGCAAGAACTCCTTCTTTGACTGATCCATTTTGAAATCTTTCAAAATCTTGTCTAGGTATGTGCTTTGTGAAAGTCCTATTAAGCGTCTCGATCTATCCCTATAGATCTTGATGCTCCATACATAAGCAGCTTCACCGAGGTCTTTCATTGAAAAATTATTATTCAAGTATCCTTTTATGCTATCCAGAAATTCTATATCATTTCCAATCAACAATATGTCATCCACATATAATATCAGAAATGCTACAGAGCTCCCACTCACTTTCTTGTAAATACAGGCTTCACCGAAAGTCTGTATAAAACCATATGCTTTGATCACCTCATCAAAGTGTATATTCCAACTCCGAGATGCTTGCACCAGTCCATAGATGGATCGCTGGAGCTTGCACACTTTGTTAGCACCTTTAGGATCGACAAAACCTTCTGGTTGCATCATATACAATTCTTCCTTAAGAAATCCATTAAGGAATGCAGTTTTGACATCCATTTGCTAGATTTTATAATCATAAAATGCGGCAATTGCTAACATGATTCGGACGGAATTAAGCATCGCTACGGGTGAGAAAGTCTCATCGTAGTCAACTCCTTGAACTTTTCGAAAACCTTTTGTGACAAGTCGAGCTTTATAGACAGTAACATTACCATCAGCGTCAGTCTTCTTCTTGAAGATCCATTTATTTTCTATGGCTTGCTGATCATCGGGCAAATCCACCAAAGTCCACACTTTGTTCTCATACATGGATCCTATCTCAGATTTCATGGCCTCAAGCCATCTGTCAGAATCTGGGCTCATCACAGCTTCTTCATAGTTCGTAGGTTCGCCTTGGACAAGTAACATGACTTCCAGTACAGGATTCCCGTACCACTCTGGTGCGGATCGTGTTCTAGTTGACCTACGAGGTTCTGTAGTAACTTGATCCGAAGTTTCATGATCATCATCATTAGCTTCCTCTCTAGTTGGTGTAGGCATCACGGGAACGGTTTTCTCTGATGAACTATTTTCCGATTCGAGAGAAGGTACGATTACCTCATCAAGTTCTACTTTCCTCCCACTCACTTCTTTCGACAGAAACTCCTTTTCTAGAAAGGTTCCATTCTTGGCAACAAAGATCTCGCCTTCGGATTTGTGGTAGAAGGTGTACCCAATTGTTTCCTTAGGGTATCCTATGAAGACGCACTTCTCCGATTTGGTTTCGAGATTATCAGGCTGAAGCCTTTTGACATAAGTGTCGCAACACCAAACTTTAAGAAACGACAGCTTAGGTTTCTTGCCAAACCATAGTTCATACGGTGTCGTCTCAACGGATTTAGATGGTGCCCTATTTAACGTGAATGTAGCTGTCTCTAATGCATAACCCCAAAACGATAGTGGTAAATCGATAAGAGACATCATAGATCGCACCATATCTAATAAAGTAAGGTTACGACATTCGGACACACCATTACGCTATGGTGTTCCAGGTGGCGTGAGTTGTGAAACTATTCCACATTATTTTAAATGAAGGCCAAACTCGTAACTCAAATATTCGCCTCCGCGATCAGATCATAGAAACTTTATTTTCTTGTTACGATGATTCTCCACTTCACTCTGAAATTCTTTGAACTTTTTAAATATTTCAGACTTGTGTTTCATTAAGTAGATATACCCATATTTGCTCAATTCATCTGTGAAGGTCAGAAAATAACGATACCCGCCACGTGCCTCAACACTCATCAGACCGCATACATCGGTATGTATTATTTCCAATAAGTCATTGGCTCGCTCCATTGTTCCAGAGAACGGAGTTTTAGTCATCTTGCCCATGAGGCATGGTTCGCAAGTATCAAGTGATTCCAAAAGCCCATCTGCATGGAGTTTCTTCATGCGCTTTACACCAATATGACCTAAATGGCAGTGCCACAAATATGTTGCACTATCATTATCAACTTTGCATCTTTTGGCATCAATATTATGAATATGTGTATCACTACGGTCGAGATTCAATAAACCATTTACATTGAGTGTATGACCATAGAAGCTTTTATTCATGTAAATAGAACAACAATTATTCTCTGACTTGAATGAATAACCGTATCGCAATAAACATGATCCAATCATATTCATGCTCAACGTAAACACCAAATAACATTTATTTATTTAGGTCCAACACTAATCCCGAATGTAGAGGGAGTGTGCGATGGTGATCTTATAACCTTGGAATCACTTCCAACACACATCGTCACCTCGTCATTAACTTGTCTTTGTTCATTTTGCAACTCCTGTTTTGAGTTACTAATCTTAGCAACTGAACTGGTATCAAATACCCAGGGGCTACTATGAACACTAGTAAAATACACATCAATAACATGTATATCAAATATACCTTTGTTCACTTTGCCATCCTTCTTATCCGCGAAGTATTTGGGGCAGTTCCACTTCCAGTAACCATTTCCTTCGCAGTAGAAGCACTCAGTTTCAGGCTTAGGTCCAGCTTTGGGCTTCTTCACGGGAGTGACAACTTGCTTGCCATTCTACTTGAAGTTCCTCTTTCTTTCCCTTGCCCTTTTTCTTGAAACTAGTGGTCTTGTCAACCATCAACACTTGATGTTCTTTCTTGATTTCTACCTTCGCCGATTTCAGTATCGCGAAGAGCTCGGGAATCATTTTCGTCATCCGTTGCATATTATAGTTCATCACGAAGTTCTAGTAGCTTGGTGATAGTGACTAGAGAACTTTGTCAATCACTATCTTATCTAGAAGATTAACTCCCACTTGATTCAAGCGATTGTAGTACCCAGACATTCTGAGCACATGCTCACTGGCTGAGTTATTCTCCTCCATCTTGTAGGCAAAGTACTTGTCAGAGGTCTCATACCTCTCGACACGGGCATGAGTCTGAAATACCAATTTCAGCTCTTTGGAACATCTCATATGCTCCGTGGCGTTCAAAACATTTTTGAAGTCCCGGTTCTAAGCCGTAAAGCATGGCGTACTAAACTATCAAATAGTCATCATATCGAGCTTGCCAAACGTTCATAACGACTGCATCAGCTCCTGCAATAGGTCTGTCACCTAGCAGTGTATCAAGGACATAATTCTTCTGTGCAGCAATGAGGATAATCCTCAGATCACGGACCCAGTCCGCATCATTGCTACTATCATCTTTCAACTTAGTTTTCTCTAGGAACATATCAAAATAAAACAGGGGAGTTATACGCAAGCTATTGATCTACAACATAGGTATGCAAATACTATCAGGACTAAGTTCATGATAAATTAAGTTCAATTAATTAAATTACTTAAGAACTCCCACTTAAATAGACATCCCTCAAGTCATCTAAGTGATACGTGATCCAAATCAACTAACCCATGTCCGATCATCGCGTGAGATGAGGTAGTCATCAAAGGTGAACATCTCTATGTTGATCATGTCTACTATATGATTCACGTTCGACCTTTCGGTCTCCAGTGTTCCGAGGCCATGTCTGTACATGCTAGGCTCGTCAAGTTTAACCCGAGTATTCCGCATATGCAAAACTATCTTGCACCTGTTGTATGTGAGCGTAGAGTCTATAACACCCGATCATCACGTGGTGTCTCAACACGACGAACTGTAGGAACGGTACATACTGAGGGAGAACACTTATACCTTGAAATTTAGTGAAGGGATCATCTTATAATGCTACCGCCGTACTAAGCAAAATAAGATACATAAAAGATAAGCATCACATGCAATCAAAATATGTGACATGATATGGCCATCATCATCTTGTGCTTTTGATCTCCATCTCCAAAGCATCGTCATGATCTCCATTGTCACCGGCTCGACACCTTGATCTCCATCGTTGCGTCGTGATCGTCTCGCCAACTATTGCTTCTACAACTGTCGCTAACGCATAGTGATAAAGTAAAGCAATTACATGGCGTTTGCATTTCATACAATAAAGCGACAACCATAAGGCTCATGCCAGTTGCCGATAACTTACAAAACATGATCATCTCATACAACAACATATATCACATCATGTCTTGACCATATCACATCACAACATGCCCTGCAAAAACAAGTTAGACGTCTTCTACTTTGTTGTTGCAAGTTTTACGTGGCCGCTACGGGGTTCTAGCAAGAACCGTTCTTACCTACGCACAAAACCACAACGGTGTTTCGTCAATGCTGTTTTAACCTTCTTCAAGGACCGGCCGTAGTCAAATTCGATTCAACTAAAATAGGAGAAACAGACACCCGCCCGCCACCTTTACGCAAAACTAGTTGCATATCTGTCGGTGGAACCGGTCTCAAGTACGTGGACATGTAAGGTTGGTCCGGGCCGCTTCAACCCACAATACCGCCGAATCAAAATAAGACGTTGGTGGTAAGCAGTATGACTATCACCGTCCACAATTCTTTGTGTTCTACTCGTGCATATCATCTACGCATAGACCTGGCTTTGATACCACTGTTGGGAATCGTTGCATTGAAAACAAAAAAAATTCTATGCACACGCAATGATCTATCCATGGAGATGCATCGCAACGAGGGGGAGAGTGTGTCTATGTACCCTCGTAGACTGTAAGTGGAAGCGTTTAACAACACAGCTGATGTAGTCAAACTTCTTCGCGTTCCAACCGATCAACTACCGAACGTACAGCACCTCCGCGTTCTGCACACGTTCAGCTCGGTGACATCCCTCGCCTTCTTGATCCAGCAAGACGTCGAGGTAGTAGATGAGTTCCATCAGCACGACGGCGTGGAGACGGTGATGGCGAAGTGATCTCCGCAGGCCTTTGCCTAAGCACTACGAAAATATGACCGGGGGTGTAAACGGTGGAGGGGGGCGCCGCACATGGCTAAACAATTGTCTCAGGTGTGCGAGGGGCGCCCCCCCCCCCACATATATATATATATATATATATAGGTGGGAGGGAGAGGCGAGGCAGCCAGGAGGCGCCCAAGTAGGCCGAACCCTACTTGGGGTCTCCCCATGGCCGGCGCCCCCACCCCTGCCTTATTTGCCGGAGGGGGAAGGAAAGGGGGGGGGGAGGTGGAAGGAAGGGGGAATCCTATTCCCTTTCTTTCCTTTCCTCCTTCCCCTTTCCTTCTCCACCTTGGCCGGCCCATATGGGGGGCGCACCAGCCCCTTGTGGCTGGTGTGTTTCCCCTCTTGGCCCATAAGGCCATATCTTTTGCCGGGTGTGCCCGGAACCCCTTCCGGTGACCCGATAAGTACCCGATGACCCCCGAAACACTTCCGGTGTCCGAATACCATCGTCCTATATATCAATCTTTACCTCTCAACCATTTCGAGACTCCTCATAATGTCCGTGATCTCATCCGGGACTCCGAACAACATTCGGTCACCAAATCACATAACTCATATAATACAATATCGTTATCGAACGTTAAGCGTGCGGACCGTACGGGTTCGAGAACTATGTAGACATGACCGAGACACCTCTCCGGTCAATAACCAATAGCGGAACCTGGATGCCTATATTGGCTCCTACATATTCTACGAAGATCTTTATCGGTCGAACCGTTATGACAACATACGTAATTCCCTTTGTCCATCGGTATGTTACTTGCCTGAGATTCGATCGTCGGTATCTTCATACCTAGTTCAATTTTGTTACCGGCAAGTCTCTTTACTCGTTCCGTAATACATCACCTCATGACTAACTCCTTAGTCGTTTGCTTGCAAGCTTATGATGTGTATTACAGAGAGGGCCCAGAGATACCTCTCCGATACTCGGAGTGACAAATCCTAATCTCGATCTATGCCAACTCAACAAACACCTTCGGAGATACCTGTAGAGCATCTTTATAATCACCCAGTTATGTTGTGGCATTTGATAGCAGACAAGGCATTCCTCCGGTATCCGGGAGTTGCATAATCTCATAGTCGAAGGAATATGTATTTGTAATGAAGAAAGCAATAGCAATAAAACTGAACGAGCATTATGCTAAGCTAACGGATGGGTCTTGTCCATTACATCGTTCTCCTAATGATGTGATCTCGTTATCAAATGACAACTCATGTCCATGGTTAGGAAACCATAACCATCTTTGATCAACGAGCTAGTCAAGTAGAGGCTCACTAGGGACACGGTGATTGTTTATGTATTCACACATGTATTTAGGCTTCCGATCAATACAATTCTAGCATGAATAATAAACCTTTATCATGAATAAGGAAATATAAAATAACAACTTTATTATTGCCTCTAGGGCATATTTCCTTCACAACTTACCACATGGGTTCCTCCCAGCCACGGCCACCGCCACCGCTGCCGCATGTAATGCTCATCCCCTCTGCTGCTCCTCCCCCTCTTGCCACCCCCTCTCTCGCCGCCCGCGCGCTCTCGCCGCCCGCCTCCCCGCTCCCCCCTGCCGCCCCACTATCCATCCGCACCCCAACTCCGCCGCCGCCCCCACTCCCCCCTGCTGCCCCACTATCCGGCCGCCCCTAACTCCGCCGCTGCCCCCACTCCGGCTCGGGCTATAGCTCTGGCTATATCTAACCCCCTTGGCAATCCTGGAGAGATTTTGGGAAGGGGTGGGCGGCGGATTTATGCCTTCTCTGAGTCGAATTCTCCGATGATCCGTTAGGTGCTCCGTTAGGTATTTAGCGCATTAGGTGTATTAGGTGCTCTGTTAGGGCTAATGCTGTCGATTTAATTTGTTTTGTTGATAGACGCATTAGGTGCTCCGTTAGGTATTTAGCGCGCAGTATGTTCGGTAAATGAATCAATCTTTATAAGGCCGTCCTGAAGGTTTTGTTCTGGTGCTGTTTATTCACCAAATGTGCAATCAAGCTATGAATTCTACCTTATGTCCTGCTACTTGTTAGTCTATCATGATACCTCTAGAGATCAGAACCAGGTAGTGGATGGTTATAATCTTAGAATATCTTTGCAGCTTGCTTGATGTGAAACATTCCGTGTTTAATTCCAGGGTAATGGTTTCTGATCTTTGCCCTTAGATTGGGTGAGGTATCTAGCTTTTGTACTACTTTTCAGCAAACTAGATTTGATTCTCTTGTAGGACAAAGGGAAAATCATTTATATATATCTCCATTGATTTTGATTTCCGAGTTGTTTTGGCATTTAGTATTTCCTGATTAAACATAGAACCTGACTGTTTTTCTTTCCTGTGAAGTGGATCGTTCATCCTTGCTCATATTGCATTAGCTGGAATCTACATGGCTCGTTACTCATGTTTAATGTTTTAATCAACAACATTCATAAGTAAGCTTAGCCAGAAAGATATTCTTATTCCTGACGATTTATGTTTCTATCTATCCGATGTTTTGTCTCTATCTGATGAATGCTTGCGTTAGAACAAATATTGATGTTTAGTTAACTCTATCCAATCAATGCTTATATATAATAGGAAAATGGTGCCACCACCGCCACCACGTCGACTGTGCAAGTCAAGGTGCGCCAGCAGCCTTGCAACTGGCACGCTGTTCGGCATCTACTTCCAGCCGAGTTTTCTTCATGCGGCAGTAACAAATTATATGAAACTTGTAACAACTACTTTGTTTTTAGTGTTATTGGCATTAATGCACTGTGTATATATCATTTTGCTTTTTTTACACAGATTGTCCCATGCAATGTGAGGTTGGAATTCAACAAGCTGACCCGAGACACTATGACCTTTGAGGCTCCTGGGGGCCCCTACACTATGGAGGTCGAGAAAGGACGAAATATGTCGCAGATGGGAGGAGATGGATGGGTCCGTTTCATCGCCCACATGGGTATCACTGGTGGTGAGTTGATCAGCTTCTCCATCAGAGCAGAAAGACCCAAGCTGGCCGTCATTTATGTCAACACAGAGGAAGATGATGAAGATCATGAGGACCCACTTGATGAAGCCATCTATGCTCAAAGAGTGAGGCTGAGCGAGGAGGAGGTGTGCAACCTATGGGACATAATTCCGCCACGTGCTGACTTTGTCGGGGTGCCATTCATGACCCGCCTGACAAGTACCATGGTTGATCGGCATGTCATGGTATGTTATACTTACTGTAGTAATTTGATGATATGCTTTATTGTTATACTTACAAATACAAATTATCTGTATGTAGAATCCGATGATATGCATAGTGTAGAATCCAATGATATGCTTAGTGTAGAATCCGATTACATGCTTACTTAGTGTAGAGTCCAACGATATGCTTAGTGAATCTGATGATATGCTTAGTGTAGAGTCCAATGATATGCTGTGTAGAAACTAGCCGATGATATGCTTTAGTGTTGAGTCCGATGACATGCTTAATTAGTGTAGAGTCCAACAACATGCTTACTGTCCGATCGATGATATGCTTTAGTGTGTAGCTAGAGTCCAATGATATATATGCTTACTGTAGAATCCGATCGATGATATACTTTAGTGTAGCTAGAGTCCAATGATATATATGCTTAGTGTAGAATCCAAGGAACTGTTAATAGTGTAGAATTCATACTTATTAGTAGAATCCAAGCTTAGTAGAAATGTAGTACTGTCTTTTGATAGTGTAGAACTCTATACTTAGTAGAAATATATACGCAAGAGTATATGCGAGGCTACTTATTAATTGATATGTTTTTCTTATTCAGAAATTGCCAAAGAGCCTATCTGTGAGTTGTGGTATCGAGCCTGATGAAGAAGGCTCTGCTGGAATACGTCTTACCGCAAGGGGCTCCGTCACCACCTGTGCGTACGGCGTGGACACGGACGGTCGCACACACTTAAGCTCTTTTGGGTGGAAGAGCTTCCTCGTTGGCAAGAATCTTCATGTTGGACGGGCCATCCCAATTACTATCAGGAACACCCACCGCCAAGGCTTGAGGATGATGATCGTCATCGATATCATCTAGAACTATATATGTGTGTGGCTGCTGAACCATATATATGCTACTGTATGACTACCTAGTAGACTGCTTATCAACTATTATTAGTTTGCCATATGAGATCTATCCATGCATGTTGACTATATATAAGTACCTATAATGTTTGTGAGATTGTGGTTATATTAAATCTGGTATTGTGGTTAATGATATTGTTATATGAGTACCTAGTATTTATGAAACTGCAGTTTATTGAAACGGGTACTGTTCTACAATATAGAAAGCAGAAAAAAATATTGAACGATACAGCAGCAGCGCGGGGACAGGAAAACCGCTACAGCTAAATAGTAGTAGCGCGTGACAGAAGAGCGCTACTGATGCAGTTACTAGTAGTAGCGCTGCCGGTTAGCTGTAGCGCCGTACTAGGGTTTTCGCTAGTAGTGATAATGCAAATTTTATAGCTTTCGGAATCCCCAAACAATTACCCAAGTATTTTACTATTAAATTAGACTATAGATTTATATGATTATCCCAAACATGCAAGTGTAAAAGGTCCACTGTTTAAATAGCACGCAATAGCGTCACTATAGCACCGCTATAGACGCCAGAGAGGAGCTACGCTACGCCAACACATATTGCAAGTCAAAAGGGCTATCATGCTAACGCCGGCATTAAACTCCATTTAATGCTAAACCTGGCTGGCGTTTAGCGCTACGCTATATCTCGCGCCGCATTGGCAAAATTTGTGGGTCCAAAACCGAAATCTAGAGCGGTTATTTGGATTATGACTTGCTGCTAAAGTGTAATGAACCGCATTATGTCCTTATAATGTATTGTTATGAAATACAAAATGTCATTCTTATATTTATTTGGTTGGATGCTTGTTGATATATGTCAACTGTCAAGTATATATGTTAGACTGATTCCTCATTGTATGTTTATTTTTTAACTTTTTATTGATTTATGCTGAAACGCTACATGTGGCTTAGCACGCTATAGTTGTGCTATAGAATTCCATAACTTATGGTCAAGCCGCCGCTAAGTGGCTTGGCACACCATTTGAAACTTTGAAAATTTCCAAACCAAAACAATGATAATACGTCAAGTATACTGCACTAAGATCATGTGTCAACCAACTTTTCAACATGTATAACAATGTTTCTGCACCACTTCTTTTACTATCTAAGATTTAAGTGAAGTACATAGAGTAAATATTCAAGCCAAGTAATACACTCCCTTATTGAATATAATGACCAGAGGCGATGATTATACTTTACTCAAAAATATAAATAATAGGACGTTCCAAGATAAATGTACAAAAAACAATCTATGGATAAAAGGTTTAGAGAAATAATTTGAATATTTGGTAGTCCTACCACTCCATCCTTGGGATTAAATAAATAATTACTCTTGGATTGGGGAAGGTATTATACAAAGGGTCTGTTGAAATTTCTATTATGTAGTCAAGGTTTTGATAATTGTACAAGTTCTCTGGCCTATATTTTTTATAGTTCGTTAGGCAAACCTACCAGAGGTCCATAATTGTACTTTTAATTCAATTAAGGATGGAAGATATGGGAACTCCATGTGTTTGTCATGTCCACTATGCACAACGACCTTTCAACAATTACACTTGGATAATATAGAACATGTATGCACAGAGAAACCATGTGTTTCTGAACATACGAAGATGGTAGTAACTCATGGGCTCTTGTTTATTTAGTTGTTTGGTAGAATGGATTGATTATTGACCCCATGCTTCTATCTTTTTTGTTCAATAATAATGTCTATATTTAGGAAAGTAGTGTGCAGTTTACTTTATGTCTGATGTAGATATCTAGGGTCACTTTGATTTAAAGGATTTTCATAGGATCTTTGAAGGATTAGAATCCTTAGGAATTTTTCCTACATTGGTCGATTGATTTATAGGATTGAATCCTGTAGGATTTTTTCCTAAGGATTCATTTGTACTACATTTCACAGGAATTCTAACATTCACTCCAACCTCTTGGAACAAATCCTTTGTTTTTCCCGTGACACAATCAAACAAACTCAAATCCTATTGGGATCCAATGAACATGCCATTCCAATCCTATGTTTTTCCTATTGCTGTGTTTTTGCAATCCTGTGAATCAAAGATGCCCCTAATATTATATGTTCACACAATTGTATTTGGTTGCCGAAGCATTTCTGGCTGCACTATTTTAATTTTGTGCTGAAGCACACAAATATATATATATATATACTTGGGAGAGTTGAAAGAGGGGGGGGGGGGGCGGGGGGGAGGAGTTTCGTCATAGAGTGAAATGCGCTACTAGTCCATGAACTGAAACTGATTGCACGCTTTAGGCCAACAACTAGGGCGGTGATCAATTTAGTCCGTAAACTCATTAATTTGACCAAATAAGGCCAAAATCGATCAAAGAGGGGGAAAGCCGGCCATGTCGATGCCATGTCATTGTTTTTTCGACCGCACATGAAGTATTATTTTCACAGGGATCTATTTGTAAATTGATTGATTTTTTTCACACAAAGGCGTCGGAGGAAAAAAAACATGATTTCCTTGATCTCGAACTCAGCCCCTTCGGAGTTGGCAAGCCTCGATAACCACCATAGCATAGTCAACTTATTTATGAACAGTTATGCATATCACTTTATATACTGATGATGCAGAATCAGCAAAAAGTCCAAAAAACATGTGTTCCATCGGGCTCGAAACAAAGCCGTTTGAGATAGTAACCCTCTCCTTGACGACTAGACCACACAGCGATTTCTGTACTATCATGAAGCCTACTTTATACTCCATCCGTTCCTAAATATATGCCTTTTTAGAGATTCAAACTACATATGGAGCAAAATGAGTAAATCTACACTCTATAATGCATCTATATACATCCGTATGTAGTCAGCATTGAAATCTCTAAAATGTCTTATATTTAGAAACAGAGAGAGTATATTCGTTTTCAATTAGTAGATCCCGTCACTCCAATTGTTTCCAGTCGAGCGATCTTTTTTTCCTTCTGTTGTGCTCGATTGTTGCCTTCTCTGTGGCTGGATTGTAGCGTTTCCTGTTCCCTCAGTTGTCCTCTGCGACAAGCTGATCACGACTACCCGTCTTAGCAATCGACCACGGCGGTCGTCCTCTCGACGCGGGTGAGCCGCAGATGGTGCCGCGGCTGCGCGAAGGGAGCGCTCGGGCACCCTCTTACGGTATGTATCTTCTTCTGCCCCAAGAGAGAGAGAGCACGCAAGTAGCAGATAAAGAGGCCGCGGAAGATTGAGAGGATACATAAATTGAAGTCCACTAATCCTATATATACATATTTCACAACTGCATACGCGTGAATATATAAATTAGGCCGCACATTAGTAAACAAATCATTTTGTGCCTGTGTGGTCAGGAAGTCAATTGCTAACCGAAACGTCCTGTGTTCGGGTCAAAGGGAACACAATTTTTTTATAATAAAAAATGATATGCGTGGCTATATATAAAGTGGGCTGCAATTATCTATAGGAGTCGGTTGCTGTTACAGTGTTCGGTGAGCATTAGCAATCCCGATCACTCTAGGTTTGAATCCTTTAAAATTAAAAAGCATATATATATTTTTATATATTTCCTTCCATTGTCATTAGCATGTTTGTGACAAAAAAAGCAGTGAATTTACAAATAGATCCTTGTAAACAAAATTAGTTCGCGTGCCATCAAAGAAATGATGACATGGCGTTCACGTGGCCGGTTTTTTCCTCTCGAATCAATTTTTGCCTTGTTTGATCAAATTGACGAGTTTACGAACTAAATCCGATCAGCTCCCGAGTTATTGGTCTAAAGTGTGCAATCAGTTTGAGTTCATGGACTAGCGGCGCATTTCAATCTTCTTCATAAGGCTGTTTTTTAACAATTTGGTTTATGAATGATCTGTTCACTCATTCAACTAAAATATTCATACTATCTGGGGTAACAAGACAAAACTATCAAGCTTTTAAATAAATTAATTTTTTATCTGGGTGTATGGCTACATGATTTTTTTTTGGTTTTAAATGAATAAGTTACCAAGAGCTTGATACAAAGTACATGAATTCATAATTAGTTGTTTTTCCCCATAAAATGAATGTTTCTTTAAACTACTAGGCTACCATCTAGATAAATAGCCTGTGTTGTTGCATAGGTTGATTACTAGAACTAACTAATTGTAGTGAAGAAATATATACTGACTGAGAGAAACAAAAATGAGAGGTAGAAAACCAATCTATTCTACATATAGATACTGGCTGCCTTGCAATCTTGTTCATCCTTTAGAAAGCAGTCCCTTCCTACAATTTCACAACAAACAAAGTTTATACCGTAGCTACTAGGTGAGTGCAAGATCTTTTTTACCAAGAGAAGGAATGATGTTGAACCAAACCACACTTCTTTTTTATTTTTGCGAGAAAAACCAAACCACACTTCAACGCTGTCAGAGCACATGCCCAACCACTAAGTGTAGGTATTCACAGTAGATGGTCTCGGATAATTTATTGGTTGGGTTTCTCGGATATGAATATATAGCAACAAAAAAGATGTTGTCTAGAACGCATAACTTCTCATAGAAATTATTTGCCAGAAGTACAAATCTTCATAACTTCTCGGAGTAAACATAGGCCTGCTTGTCTTAATAGTGGAACACGAGCAATGGTTCAACTCTATAAATTGCAACGAGATGTATGAATTTTCAGAACCTACTAAATAGCCACTGGGGTTTTTTATCTTGACTGACGCATCAAGCTTGGTAAGCATATAACTAAACCGAGCCTGATGAACATAGAGCCTCTGGCCTAGCCTTTTGATCTCTCCATGTGCATGTGGGAGCAGCGAGCTAGGCTTGAGAGGCGACCAGGAAGTAAGGCGCTCGTCTGCGTGTCTATCAGCTTTGAATCAATGGGCTAACTAAAGCCTATGGAGTAGATGGAGAGTGGCGAGGCCATAGCCTGTGGGGCCAGAAGCGATCTGGATTTGGTAACGCCGGATTTCCCGTTCATACCACACCAAGGCACGGGCAAAGACCTGAATGTGTTGTTCTTTGGTAGGTGCCTGTTAAATCCAAGTTATGAGAGCTAGTGTAGGATTTGACCTAGTTGTGTCAGTATAGGATTAGAAATAGAGATGGGTACTAAATGACTTGGGTTTCCAAGTCCCAATCAGTTATCTTGTCCTGTATGAACGTGTATATAAGCACCGGAAAGGTTAATCTTCGTACACCAACGAGAAAACGATAATCGATTTCCATGAATTGTGTAGCCAGTGGAATCAGTAGCATCACGGACGTTTGTATCTCCCGGCGAGTCAATCCGGCTGGTGGTGTACATAGCTAGCTAGCCTCATCACAAATCTATCCACATGTATGTGCTCCAAAGCCACCTACGTACTGCTGCTAAAAGCTAGCGTTGCACATGTGTTTGCTACTGGCCTAAATGATCGATCAAGGCAAGAAAACCAACAGCAAGCCTGACCAGTGCGACACTCAGTCTCGCTCGCTGTGATCTGCTTTACCGGCTAACTTTTGGTGTTGTGTATGGTGGAGCGCACCGACGATGGTGGAGCAGTTCATTTCGGCCATAGGAAAATAAACAAGTCTAGCTAGTACACAACCTTCGAGCCTACGAGGCTAGAGGTGGAACTGAGGAAACACGATGCTGGTCCTGTCCATGAAATCCATACCATCCGACTGCTCGGTCCGGTCTGTTCCGGCTCACCAGCGGTCGATACAACTGGCAGCTCGGTCAGGGACTGGCCCGGTCTGGCCACCATCGAGGCATCTAAGCCAAAATCAGAGCAAGTAACTCAGCCTAGTTATTCTGACGCATGCTGTGTTCAGAGGCCCTTGTAATGCAGGGTGAATCCTACAACCTCCAACAAACTTTCATAGCAAAGTCACATTGGAACCAAACAAATCGCAGCGAATATCTAATAAATTGTCTTTTCATTGGTTCAGAGCAAAGTATTATCTTTAATCTTCAAACAGGGAACGTCCGGTTCAACACATAGTATATAGGAAACCAAAATAAATAAGCAACATAATACGGCGCCTGGACAAGCTGGGAGGAAGGAGCAAAGCATCATCTACCAGTGCAAACTTCTTACCACCACAAAGCCTTGTTACAAACATAATCAAAGCGTGATCATCATCTCAGAGAAGCAGAACGCAACTCAATGAGATGATGAACTGAATGTTCACAAGGATAAATGAAATTAGCTGGCACGAGAGGCAAAGGCGTGTAGCTCGATCTTCCAGCTAGGAAAAACAGAAGTCCATCTCCTTTTAATGAGCTGGCGAAGGAACTACTGCAACGCCTTTGAGTATCTTCTGGGGCAACAGACCGCTCCTAGTCCCTCGCGTAACCCCCTCGCATCGCTCCCGCGAGCGACCGAGGGGGCGAATCCCAGCCACCGCTCCTAGGCCGCCGCCGCCTCCAGCTCCCTCCCTCGCCGCCGCCGGCGTGCGTCGCCGATCCTGTTGGCGTGGGCGGTGGCGGGGATCCCCTTCTCCTCGCACTATGCCGGACGGCGCGGGACAATGGCTTCAGCGACGATGTCTTGCGGATCCATGGCACGGCGGCACGGCGGATCCCGGAGGCGTCACTTGGCGGCGGGGGTGGATCGGTTGGGCGTGGCGTGCCGGTCGGCTGGACGTGACTAGAAGATGGAGGTGGGGCTGGGCGTGGCCGGTGGCGGTGGCGGCGGCGGCGTCCAGCCCGGATCCGGTCTTGGCAGTGGCGATGGCAACGGCTAACCCTGATCCGACCATGGTGGTGGCGGCCTTCCCTCCGCCGGGGATGACGGGCCAAGTAGTGGGTCCTTGTGCAGGCGCCGGTGGCGGCAGCGGATCTTCGGATCCCATGTCGGGGCTCGTCGCAGGACGCGCGTGGCAGCCGAAGCTTCCTCCTGCATCGACGGCGCTTGATGCGGGATCGCGGCAGCGGTTGCCGTTGTATGGGTGACGACAGCGGCTGGCACGAAGGTGGGTGCTCCCTATAGCGCCCGGAATCAGGGGGACGGGCCCTCTTCATCAACGGCGGCGGACTCCGGGGTCGTGTGTGGGCAACTCGGAGTCTGGATCTCGAGATGGTGATGGCCTTCTGAGGCTGGTGACGGTATGGGACGTTCCCTCCATCAACAGACCGGGTTTGATGCGGCTTGGCAAGTGACACATGAGCCTCTCTCGGAGTTGTTGGATGGTGCCTGTCGTCTGCAGGTGAAGCTACTGGCGGATGCTACGCACGACGTCTTATACGAAGACGTCAAGCCATGCCTGCTACCGACAGGTGATGCACGGCGGCTCTGGCGGTGGTGTCAAGTTTAGCCTGTTGTTGTTGGATCGAAGGTGGTGCGACAGTAGCGGGAGGCAGGCGGTATGGGACGTCTTTGTCTTCCGTTGTCTCCTCCAGAGGTATCCAGCTATCGAGGCGTCGGTAGACGGATAAAGGCGGATGGTACAGACAGCTTCAACGACGAGCTTATGCACTCCGGTGGAAACACAAGATCTCTGATCGAGCTATGTCGTCGCGCGCCTGAGTGGTGTCCTTGCTGAAGGTGGTGGATTGAAGCTTTGCTTTGAGGATGAGAATCCGAAGTTCAACCTTGTGGTGGACTCGCCATCAACGGCGCACGCGCGGCGATTCCTTCTTGAAGGGGTAGCCTAGGAGTTGTGTACTTTTCGTTTACGTTGTGTCTTGTATCATAGGGTTAGTGATTATCTGGGGGAGTTACTGTCGTGAGGTATATGGCCTCAGGGTTTGTTTTTTGCTTTTTTTTTTCGGGTCGATGGTGTTCGGCTGCTGAATTTTGCTCTATTAATAATATATGGCTGCATGCATTGTCCTGATGCAGACGCCGGGGGTTATCCTCCTTTTTCAAAAAAAAAAAAAATTTAATGAGCTGGCACGAGAGGCAAATGAACTGTATGTGGTAGACATCTGCATGCAGCTTTCCCAATTAACAGTAATTGGCATCCACTTCATTCCTACAAACCAATATCATCGAGACAGGTTAAAACTCTCTGAAATTATGCAGGTGAGGGAGGTCACAGTTCAGCACAACCACATATGCTTGTTCATTTGTCACGTTAATCCAAAGGTAAAGAAGTTTAGGCAAAAATTAAAAAATACCAAAAAGATCATGGTCTGCTGTATATCACATAAAACATGAACAAAGCTACTACCTAACAGAAACCATGAGGACAGCTATATCAAGAATCAGAATCAGAAGCTAAAGCCATACATCACTGCAAGGCATATACGATATTTGCAAAACAAAAGGTTGATGTTAAGTACCAATTTGCAAAACAGATAACTCATTGTTCTTCAAGCATGAAAATAAGCTTTCTTGTGACCTATCTGGCTTCTATCCATAAGTGGAAATCCTAACAGTACAAATTAAACTTCACAGAAATTTTTGTGGAACTTGGTTCTGAAATTGCCATACGTAACACTGCAGGTAAACCTTTTCATAATAACGAAACTACACTACCAGAAACTGAAATTTTTCTGTGGGCCAAATATTTTTCCTGTCGGGCCCGCAGCCACCACACAGTAAAATTCCTATCCCTGTCAGTCCGCAGCCCACAGGGAAATAACGAACATGTCGCGCGCGGCCCACCTCCAAAAACGCTATTGTGGCGCGAATTTTTCCCCACTTCCCGCGGCTCCGCCCTCTTATCCCGCCGCTCGGACCTCTGATAAGGCAAATCCCCAATCCCCCATCTCCCAAATCTCTCGTCGCCTCCGACCTCCCAGTACCGGCCGACCACCGCCCCATCCCTTCCACAACACCCCGAGCTCACTTGAGCGCCTCCCCATCCACATCGGAGCTCTGCCTCATCCCCGTCCGGGCGGCGCCCCTACCACAGCCTCCGCATCTCACTCCTCCATCCCCACAGATCTGTTGTGTGATCCTTTGCATCACCGGCACAGCCTCCTCTGCACCAGATCTGTCGTCCTGCACTGTCTGCCGCGTGCTCCGACCCTCCGCACAGCCTCCTCTGCACCAGCCCGTTGCTGGCTTTGGCCATTGCCCCTGCATCTCCGGCACCGCCCCCAGCCAGCTCTCCTCACGGTGCCATCTCCTCAAACTGTAAATCCGCGCGCGTGCAGGTTTCTCCTGCTAATTAACTAGTACGTACAATTTATTTGGGTACTAATGTTTCCAAATGTTGCTCTTTCTTAGTATTTTATATACGAATTAGCTTGGTAAATTTCTTTTTAATTCCTATGTAGTAAGTACCATCTTGTAAAAAGCATCAGTAGGAACATAATTTCTTTTCACTGTGCATTAGCAAGTTCTGTCTCTAAACTGTTTTTGTCTAATGTTGGGACAACTACTGCATACAGGATTATATTTATTTTTCTCTTTAGCTGGTGATGGAGAACATCTTCACCGCGCCACAGCCTCCCTTCGATTGCTACCTCCACCCTGATGGAGTACTGAATCAAGATGAGCTGAGAGAAGAAGGTAAAAATCTGATTTTTCAGTGTTGTGGTAGCAATGCTAAGTACTTGACTGAAAATAAACCTGCGGATTGAGCAGCATCTTTCACCAGGAGAATCACAAGATCATGCCTTGAAGAACGTCTTGCAAAGAAAGCTCACTACCAGAGACTGTAATTTTTCTGTGTGCCAAATAGTCCGATGTACCATCTTGAAAGAGGATTTAGTATGAACACAATTTCTTTTCACTGTGCATTTGTAGGTTCTGTGCCTAAACATTTTTCTGACTTATGTTGGGGTGCTTAAGTAGTTAGATTTATATTTTTCTTGTCATTAGAGTTCATGCAACACTCTGTAATGTTTCTGCCTGAATTTTGTGCAAAGCAGATATTTCCATCCAGAGAAACATTGCTTTTTGTAGAACGAAAAAAGTTAAAAAGGTTCAACAGTCATTCATGTATTTCTCAGAGCATCTTGGAGGCGGCGGCGCTGCTACTGCTGCTGCTCTTGTGATGAGCCTAATAGAGGCTACAGGTCCTTGATTTCAAGGAGTAAAGGGAAACATGATTAGTTCTTGCAGAGGTGAATTGTTCCGTGCAGAAAAATAAATCTCTAGGGTTGTTTCACTGAACCTGTTCACTGTCATTGTTATGTTCTGATAAAAAACTTGCATGAATTTTTATTCGTCACTCAATGCATAAGCTGTTGTTAGTTTATTTGAATTGGATTGTACTGCAACATTCTAAAAGATGTCATTTCCAAATGTGGTAACTAATTTCAGAACTTAGCACACTATTTTATAAAAATAGGGCTGGGCAGCATGAGCCAACACAGGGGATTGTAGCTACCGTACTGGGATTTGTAATGTTTTGTTCCAACTTCCAGGTTTTTGAAAGACAATAAAGTTCTAGATATTTATTTACTCTTATGTTATCTAAAAATGCTTTTAATGTATAGTTCGTCTAAGGAGTGATTTAGCGCCATGATTCAGCCCTTCCGCGAGCGCTCGGCTTGGAGCTGTCCATTGCCTTAGGCGAATGTCATCTCCCAGCTTGTGGCCTTGCCTCCTAGTTTTTTTTTCTTACTGTACTAAGCTGCAAAAGCATTTTTATTGGTTGTTTTAACTCGTCACAGTACTCAAATAGAAGCAATGATAATAAGATCGCTCCTTTCATGTTTTCTGCAGAAAGTAGCCTCCATGCTTCTTAAATCTGGGTACTGTTTTGTACACAGGCTTTCATCTAAGGAGAAGCACATCGATGGAGAAACAAAACATGCTCAAAGGCAATCTTTTTCAGGTACATATTCTGTATTGATTGAAGAATACAAGCAAGGCTGTTGCAAAGATTTTTCCATACGTATGGTTCACATTCCATGGTTTAATTTGCAGATTGATATTTCATTCATTTTGATTTCTGCACATATTCCCATTTCCATATATTGACATGATTAGATGATTGAGACGACCGAGTCATCAACTGTCCAACAGCTGAAATGGAACTTCTAGGCACCTATTTCAGATCTCATTTCCTAGTTGCAGCTAATCTAGAGCAGGAGTAATGTTTAAGGTTCATGATCCATCTATAAGAGAGGTGTAATACCCTCTGCTCTTATCCGTTTATACTATTATTTCCACACCTGTGTCCAAATGCATGCAGTGATTAATTTCGATGCATGTTTTTGATATTGCGAGATCATGCCATCTCCAGTATGCTCAAGAACATCTGATATGTACCTAGACATTTTTATTTCAGTTTATTGAACATTAAAAGCCTTTTACCAGTAGCAATGCACAAGAAATGTAGGTTCTGTTATAACAATTAACAAGATAAAGATATGTCAAGAGGCTTCTATCATGGGCCATACTGCATATCATCTTAATTCAAATAAACTTTTTACTACTTGGTTCTTGGAACTTCCTATTTTCTTATTATATGTTCGAGCATATGGTACTGGTGACAAGCCTTCCCTCACACTCACTAGTTATCTTTGCGTGACTTACAACTATAAGCAGTACACACCAGTCTAAAGTGCAGCACAGATCCATATAAACGACTTTGAAAGACTGAAATGCAGAGATTTAATTCCCTGTTATGTTGAGTTGTTTGCAAATTAGATTGAACTGTATCCTGATTCTCCATGTTCTTTGCTGATTGTTCAGCCACATGTAGAAAAATAACGAATTTGTATTTGTGTTCTGTCATTTCAGAACTGTTATATTCAGCAGGAGCCAAGGTTTTGCCAAGTTAGTTTGAGAACTGTGATGTCAAATAGGTTCTTACTGTATCACATAGAGATAATGGTCCTAGTTCTTGCAATCTTACTTTTAACAATTGACACTTGACATGAAATGTACAACTTCAATGAGTCTATTCTTTTTTTTTTTAACAGCTCAATTACTCCATTTGGTGCAGGCTAATTTGAAACGGAAGCATGCAGTCCAAGCTGTGATTGAGTGACATGAGGTCTTGTTTCTGCATATAGTTGAAGAACTTATCTGTTATTAGATGTGCACTTCTGTTTCGTTGTATGCTAATTATAAACGGATTTGTGTATGAAATAGATGTGATTTAGTAGAACTATGATTAATGTAATGTATTACTGTACTTGTGAAAATGGATATACTGAGCACTATTTGTATCATTTATTTTTGTTCATCCAATTCTATATTCCTGACGGTTCAGTCCTGACAGGGGTGTTATATTTCCTGTCGGCCACCCGACAGGAATAGCCTTCCTGTCGGCCTCCCGACAGGCATTTTCAGCTATCCCTGTCAAGCTATGGCTGACGGCTATTCCTGTCGGTTGGCCGACAGGAAATATTATTCCTGACGGTTTTCCTTATTTCGCTGTCGGTTTTTGGCACACAGAAAAATTCCAGTTTTTGGTAGTGCTACTAGTACTGATAATATTAAAGCAAGTGGGTGTATCTTGGCCAGCTAGTGCGGCTTTACAGGGTGATGTTCTCAGGTGGAAACTTGCACGTACCAAGCTGCATGCTGTGGAGTCGAAACAAAAACTACTCGTCAGGAAACATCGTCCAAGTTACAAATTTGATTTCGATGCGAGGATTGCTGGGATGCCTATCGACAGCACTCCTTAAGATTGATTTGGTGCTGCTCGTTTCAGATAACATAATCTTGTACCTACCTACAGATACTATTTTCTGGCTGGTCGAGATTTGTGCAGACACCTCTTCAAGTGCAGCCAAGTGCTCAATACCAGGTGGGCCAGCCCCATTCTGCCTTCATCCTTAGATGCTAAAATTTAAATCGAGCCTCTGGAGCATAGGCATTGCCCCAGCCTGGAAGTTCAGGTATGATGGGCTACTCAAGGTGAGTCGAAAACGTTTTAGAACAGGGAATGATCCTGTTCCATAGATGGTAATCATTTCTTTTGGGGGTCTTCGGACATTTAAATCAAGGTAGGTGAGGGAGGGCAACTCCGCAACAATACCAACATCCTCCGTGAACAGCTCATCAACTTTGAATTGCAACACACGCAGGTTATGAAGTTCCCTCGTTGAGTTAGGGACCCTGGAGAACCAACAACCCCATGGTGCCATGGTTGTGGCGAGGCTTTGAAGGCCGCAGGGAGGAGACAAGCCATAGCCATCCATGCATCCATGGGTACATATGTACAGCAACTCGAGGCTAGCAAGTTTTCTCAAAAAAGAGCATAGAACATAAAAAATGTTGTCCTGATCATGGTCACCAAAGTGGCCGAAGAAAGTTAGATTTCTCATATTGGTCAGCTCTCCAAGGCCCATGAAGTTATCTAGTGAGTCTACTGATAAATTAAACCCATCAAGAGATCTCAGGGACTTGATTCTGCCGATCCCATCAGGCATCTTTTTACCATGTCCAATGCACAGATGCAACAAGTGTGGCAGATGAACTATATCTGATGGAACACTGGCACAGCGCCATATGTCAACTATTTCTAATTGTTGGAGCCCTCTGATCTGTGTTCGTAGCAGCACATCATCATAAGTGCCATCAATCTTTACATACCTTAGCTGATACAGTTCACTCATCCCAGTGAGGTCGATTGTCCTGTAATCCTTGACAAAAAGAACTCGCAGGAACTTGAATTTTGACAGAGGAGGTATATTCTCAGAGCTTCCAAAGATCATAACGGAACGAATCTGTGACAAACACATATTCCCCAGTAATAATATTCCATCACTTGCATCATTCTAGCGAACAGACAGCCGACCAACCTTGTATTCCAGTGTTGTATCGTCTTGTGAACCATCCACTACGGTGAGAAAATTCTCTTCTGCACACTTAAATAGGATAAGATCGAGCATCATATCGTGTACTTTGCATTTTGTCACTGGCCCACTGTTGTCAAGTTCTACGGGTTGAACAAGGCTCCTATTGACAAGCTCATTGAAATAGTTTCTCGCAATTTTCTCTATGTCTTGTCCATTTTCTTTACTAACAAAACCTTCCGCCATCCATTGGCGTTCCAGATCAGACCTCTCTATTGTGTAGTCCTCCGGATACATACCAAGATATAACAAGCATGTCTTCAGATGACATGGAAGGTCTTTGTAGCTGAGGTTTAAGATTTGTCTCATCCCATCCAGTGTGAGTTTTGTCCCATAAATTGAGCCCAAAGATTTCCGTACATGTTCCCACTCTTCTTTATTGTGACCTTCACTCGCTAGCAAGCCTGCTATGCTAACAATTGCAAGTGGCAAACCACCACATTTGTTGAGAATTTCAAGCGAAACATCTATGAGCTGGTCAGGGCAAGCGTCTTTCGAACCAAATATCCTTCCAAAAAACAACCTTCTTGAGTCTTTGTTGCTAAGAGTCTTCATTTGTAAAATGTAATCACCATGAAGGGAGCAACACGCCGTAGCAACTTCCTGACTTCTTGTAGTTACTATTACTCTACTGCCAAGATCATTTTCTGGGAAAGCACATTTAATAAATTCTCAGGCTGATACATCCCATATATCATCAATTGTTATAAAGTACCTGACAAACATTTAGCATGATGTTAATTCATGTAGCAGAGAATTTATCAAATATTAATCTTAAAAGGTCAAACCAGTGAAAATTAACTTTATTCAGCCAAATAGTAGTTGTGATTGAATAAGAAAACAGACTCATTAATTGGCGTGACTAAAATTCCCCAAGGTTGAGCTATAACTTAATGATCTGTGCTTATGATTTTCTCTACGAAAGGTGTTCATTTAGCAAAGGTACCAGCTCTACCTCCAGCAACATATTGATTAATTACTTGGTTTTGTTTTGTCTGAGTTTCTATGTCAAGATTTATTTTATGAATTTCTTCATTTTCTTTCTATGAGCGCTCTACCTTGTACTATGTCACCTGATGCCTCATTTCTTCTATATTCACTCTCAAATTTGTTTATTCTTAAAAGGGGTTTTATCCCAGGAAAAATGGGTTACTCCTTATCATACAGAAATATTTTTTCAACAAAAGGATTTGAAATGAGAACATATACTTCAAAAGAGGAATCAACATGGCAAACTATGATTAAAAAAAATAGGTCATGATTACAAATCTGGCCAATGGAGGGGTTTCCTCCCCCACAATCCCGTTCAATGTCGACCCAAATCCTCCCAAACATATACAAGCCATAAGAATCAGATGAAAGTATATAATTAAGTTATTATTTATGTAAAAATCATAATACAAGAACTAAAAGCTAAATACTCGCAGAACATAATTTTTTATCCAAATTAACAGTCAAAGTTAAATACATTGTATTCTGAGACTTAGGAGGAAAATTTTATCCAAACTAACATTTTTCTGTGTAACAGCCATAAGATACTTAGGCACATTTCAAATTAAGGCAATCCACTGTTACCGGACAAAGTTTACAGCAAACGAAACTTATCTGAATGCATATTCTTCTTCACATTTTTTTTCTAGTTTGCATTTCATCAGGAGCATTTAGTTTTTTCTATGGGGTTCTAATACTCGAAAAAAAATACAGTTTTATCTAAATTAACTGATGAAGTTGAATATTTTATGTTTTGAGACATACTGAATACAATAACAAACGACAGCATGCACACAGAAACAGATACCTCTTATTTTGTAGATGTTCCCTAAGTCGGTCAAGAAGGACATTTAACTCGCATTGATGAGAAGATGGTTTACACCCAAGTTGGGACAGTAAACCATGGAGAAGTTTTGGGATGTCAGGCTTCTGGGAGACTGGCACAAAGGCACAACACTGAAATCTGTTCTTGATCTTACCATATACCACATTGGCGAGTGTTATTTTGCCTAGACCTCCAAATCCCACAATTGACACCACCTTCATTTTCTCGTTCTCATCATTCTCATCTTTTAGCAGGTTCTCAAGCTCCTCCGATGGCCCTTCCATACCAACAAGATTGGCTGCATTTTCATAGAGTACGGTAACTCGTGGGTCAATTTCCACAGTTCTTGACGGCGGAATATCAAGCTTGTACCGTTAGCGCTGCACACTGATCTCAAGCACAAGTTCCTTGATCTCCTTGATCCGACCGGCGATCTGATGGCGGACTCTCAACTTTTTTAGCAGCCGAACGGTCTTCTTGGCAAACCCATGGTTTTCGGATTCAGTTTTCTTCCCAATGTGATGCATAAAGTCGTCGATGATGTCTTTAATGTCGTAAGACATCTCCCTTAGCGTGTCCCTCCAGCTCTTGGTTTGGGGGTCTAGCTTGTCCACATCTGCAAGCACCTCAAGAGTATCCTTCATGCTGCCAAGCTCATCCCTGATGAACTTCACTTCCCTGCGTAGATTATTGAGCTTGGCGAACTCCTCCCCCATGAGGGTGGCCAGCTTGCCCAGGAGGGAGTTCATGGCGCCAGTAGATGCGCTCATCAGGATTCCTGCCATCTCTTTAATTAGTGAGTTGCCTTGTCTGGCTCACTAGCTACTTTGTCATGCTTGCTTCTACTTACATGTTGCCTTCTGCACCTGCAGTATGTATGAAGATTAATATAACTAGATATAACCGATTTGAGAGCCTGAGCTGACATTAATCGATTCAGCAAGAGCTGGCTACAGAGCAAAGTGGCCGGGTTAATTTGGAGAGGGATTCTCACTTACTTGAGCAGTGGCCAGAGTTGGAGTAAGATGGTGGAAGCTCTGTTCTCCACGAAAGACGACGATGACGCAGATGTGGTGCTGAGGGAAACGGGTTGCCACAAAAATTATTATGGGTGGAGGGCAGCAGATCCCTGTGTGAAAAGAACAACAAAAATGCAGAACAGAGTCAAATCTTAATGGTAATTTACTGGACCTCACACAGATCTTGCATGCAGCAGCTGTGGAAGTAATAAATCTGCGGAGAAAGAAAAGCCCAAAATGCTGCTCACCTTGCCGCTCGCTATGGACGCGTACTCACCGGCATCGTCGCTGCTGCTCACCTCGCCGCCGGTCGCCCGCTGACGAATCTGGAGGCTGCCATAGGAGAAGGAAGCTACGCGCTGTGTGTAGAGGAAAGAATCTCAGGGGAAAAGCTGGCAAAGGCAAGGGAAAGCAGAGTGAAATTTCAGGGAGTCACATGGAAACAGTAAAAGTGGACTGGAGGAGACTGGGGGTCAGGCGCTGCTCTGTTCATTCGTGCTGTGGCTGTGGTGGTGTAGGCCATTGCATTGCTCCCTCCTGCGTCGTCACTGTTGAGGACTACACAATAAATTATGCTCGAAAACCAATTACAAAATGCGAAAATGCAACTAAGATCACAATTACACGTTGTCAAGCTATTTTACAACACAAATCATAAATTTAGAAATGTGGAATTTTCACAAATATGTACTTTAACTCTATACCTTTGTTGTCCCCTTCCTTTTCAACACCACCATCACAAATCACAGTAATATTCCCTAAAAAGAAATAGATAATCCCCAAAAATCCGAATCCAAGCGAATTGAATTTTCTAGCGGAAGGACAGTGCATGCATTCGTTATATTCTTCCTCTCCTATATAAAAAGAAACCGTTTTATTCCTAAGTGATGTTTTGAAACATTCATATCTTCTAAACCGAAATTACATTATCAATTCTTTTACATATTTGAATCCTGGCAACAAGACCTTTCGAAGATCATGAAATTTGGATAAATTTCATAGTCGTTTAATTTTTCCTATTTCATTTCAACATTGATAGTTGTGATGTAAAAAAATCTGTTATATATTTCAGTCTTACATTAATTAAAAAATGCAGGTGATGAAATCGATGTCGTACTGAAACTGGTATGAAAATTAAAATGGATGCAGTCTCGAAATTTCAATTTCATATTTCGGTCTCACATTATATATACCTGCTACATTTCAATCTCACATTACTTGAATGGATGCAGTGCTGAAACAGGTCTTGTTACTGAAATAGATGCGGTCTATTTTTTAATTTTAATTTTGGTCTCGCATTATATATAACAATTGCATTTCAATTTCAAATTTTGATCCCACATTAATTGAAAATGATGCGGTTTGGAAATTTCATATTTCAGTCTCACATTATATACACCAGTAGCATTTCAATTTGAAATTTTAGTCTCACATTAATTGAAATGGATGCAGTACTGAAACTGATCTCAAAGTTGAAATGCAACTGGTATTGAAATTTATATACTAACAAAGTGATATGGTAGTGAATATATGGTTTTGAAATGCATCTTGTAATAATGTGATCTGGTAACAAAGTGATTTTGTAATTGAAATGCATCTGGTAACTAAGGTATTGACATGTACGACATACAATGATATATGGAATTTATTTCAATTTCAATCAAAAGAAGAAAAAAACTAAAAAATTAAATCCATTTCAATTCCAATCAATTTTACGAACGGAAAAATTTGAAGTGAGCTTAACTAATATTCGATATTTATCTTGTTTGAAAGATCTTGTCATCATGATTCCAAATATATAAAAAAATCAAAAATCAAATTATGGTTTAAAATATATGGATCATATAAAAAACACTAAGAGTATTTTCCATGGGGGTTGGGATGAAGAGTGACAGAGACATGCATGCATGTTGTGTCTCTGCGACAAAACAGGCGATGGGACATAAATTTGCTATACACAAAGGGAATACATTGAATACTGCACGCATGTGAGTCCAGAATGCTCGGATCTTGACGCGAATTTATGGCGGATGCTTTCCCGGTAGATACAACTTCAGCTAGAAAATACTTTGGTCCAATCCTAGCCTAAGCCACTCTCATCTCTGACAGCCTACCACCCGCAATCTCTCACCACAGCAGTAGCACACAGCTGGCCGCCTCCAACCAAGGCACACACACAACATCAGTAATAGCAGCACACATTCGCCCTCCACACCCCGCTCGTTCCAAGCACGGGCTGCCTCCACGCACGTCTCCATTGTTCAAGGTTCGGGGCCCTCCAGTTCTTGATATATATAGAGAGAGAGATGTGGAGACATAAATCGTGACTGGCTGAGGGGAGGAGGCAATCGGGGACTGTGGAGCATCAGGGCGCGCTGATGGGACGGAGGGAGTTCATGGGCCGTGGGACAAAATAACGGAGCTTGCATTCGATCAATGGCCATGCCATTCCCTGTTCTCCTTTTCCTTTCATGGCAAGGCAACGCGGAAGAGCAACTAAAAAAAAGGCCCCAATCCAGCTAGTAGTCCTGGTTTGGTCCCAACTTCTATTGTACATTCGAAGAAAAGACTAAGGGTGTGTTTGGATCGGAGCCTCCACCAGCCAGGCCAAAAATTTTGTCGTTGAACAAGGCGCTCGCACCTGTTTGGTTCCTGACCAATATTTTGGCTTGCCTCAGCTCATGCAGTTTCACTAGTTCATTTTGCGCCAATGAATTGGCAAGTCGGCGGCGGCTGAAAGGTGCGCCAAAAAATTGGCTGCCCGCGGATTGGTAGGGCTGGCAGGGGCATCATCCAAACACACCCTAAGGGCAAGCTGCTGGTAAACAAATTGAAGCCTACCAAGGCATGGAGAACCCAGACTAATTAATCAAAATGAACTAGTCCATCCTACTCAGCCACTTCCTCTATAACTCTCCCGGTCACCCCTGGATCTACGTGGATTGACTCCTCTCCTTGGAGATGTCATTTGTGATATTGCGCTGTGAGTCGACCTCTGGTTGTGGTATGTCGTCGTTGTTTGTATCCTCTGCCTCTGGGTTGCTAACATAGATGGATGGTCCTCATTTACCTGTTCCCTCCTACTCCCACACACTCATACTTTCATGATTTCTTCTCTTCCTTTCCCTCATCCTATCTACAACTTTTTTGTAGGGGAACGCAGCAGAAAACAAAAATTTTCCGCCCTACGCACCAGCCCAGGACCACTATGGAGACTGCATACATGGTTGATCTTTTCGTTACCGACTCGTAGCGCAGCGGAAGTAGAGTCGATGACGATCGGCGATGCAGATCCCCGCAGCTAGGATTTACAACCTCCCAACCGCGAGGATGTATACCCTCGTCTTTCCTTCGGACAGCCCTCCGGGAGGTGGTCGAGCAGTCCCTCGGACGGTGTCGCGGACAGCCCTTCGGGAGGACCTTTGAAACTCGAACGGTCACTCGGACAGCCCTTCGGGAGGACCTTCGAAACTCGAACGGTCACTCGGACAGCCCTTCGGGAGGACTCACAGAACTCGGACCGTCACTTGGACAGCCCTTCGGGAGGCACTCTCAAACAGCCCCTCGGGCACTAAGATCGAAACTACGACCTCTCTACAGAGTTGCACACATACGGTGTCATCTATCCGGCAGGGCTTCGCCGTCCAGAACTAGTTCCCACCGGAACCCAGACAGCCTTTCAGCTCTACGAAACTCTTTTCGTGGGATGGAGAGAGAAGCCAGATCATTGCAATGGCATGTATGTGAGAAGGGATGAGGTTTGGGCAGCCCCCTCACCTCCTATTTATAGGAAAACCAAGGGGTAGGATGGCCATTCCAAAAACCCAAAAATGCCCATGAAAGAACACTTCCACAAGGGCATATTAGGGAAGTAATGGAGCAAGTGGGGCTCCAAGGAGGAGCCCACATGTGGCCGGCCAACCTCTCTTGGGGGGGCCCCCAAGGAGGGTTTCTTAGCCCCCAAGTCCTTCTAGAAGCCTTTCCAAAAAGCCCTAAAAGGTGGCTTTCCAAAATATTCCAAAAAGCACTTTCACTATTCATGACGACATTTTCCAGCGTCCGTTCGAATTGAAAATATTTATGTGGGCTTAGAACATTTCCAGTACCCACTAAAATAATTTTCAACGCGTTCTGGAACAATTCCAGTTTAGTGATTTCATCTGCGAAAAGCATCTGAAGCGGTTCCGGCAGCCCCGGAACATTTCCGGTTTTTCTTCCAGAAAATTCCCAGAAGTTTCCAGAATGATTCCGGCACCCTCCAAGAATTATCAGGCATGTCCCGAAACCAATTTGACTTTATGGTATCCTCTGAAACAACTTTTCAGTATCACCGGAACTCATCCGGTGACCTCTCTCTGCGGAACTTTTTCGGTGTCCGAAACTTTTCGGTGTCCGAAACTTTTTCGGTGATTTTCTCTCAGACTCACTGTCTAGTATTCAGCAGATAGATGACCCTTAAACGTGTGACCCTATAGGTTCGGTGAAGTATAGACATGACACGGAACCCCTTCCGATCAATGATCAACATCGGAGCCGTGGACACCCATATTGACCCCTATACCCACACGAATGAATATTCGAGTGAACCTCCAGTTGTCGTGTGCTATTCCTGTTGCTTTGCGATATGTTACAAATACCCGAGGTGAGACATGTTTGCATTCCCGTGGATCAACAACTTGTCCACTATGCTAGTTACCTCGTTACCGGTATTGTTCTCTTTTCTTGTTACCGTGTTCCGGCATCCCCGTGATCAAATCACAAAGTGTCTGGCCAGACGATGATGGATACCGTAACACCGAGAGGGCCCAGAGATATCTCTCCATCGTCGGAGGAGCAAATCACAATCTCGAGCTATCAAGTTACTTGACATACTTTTCCATGAACCTGTAAGCCGCCGTAATAGCCACCCATTTACGGATGACGTTTAACAAACCCCAAAGTTCATGAAGCAAGCATGAAGAAACTCGATACTCTCATGGTCTAAGGAATCATGCAAACATTAACCATCTCTGTGTTATTAACCATTAACTTGTGATGAAAGAATCTCATAGCATAACATCAGTCTGGTCGATTCAACACAAATGTTCTTCTAACACTGTGCCTTCAAAGTTGCTAGCATAGACATGCCCATGATCAGGAAAACAGAACCATCATGCAACACTTGAGCTAGTTTTAGAGGCCAGACTAGGAATACATTTTACCGTTTATTATCCCACACGTGCATATGAGTCTTCCTCCGAGCCTCGTTTTATTTGCAAACTCCAGAATCATTGCAGTTATAGCATGGAACATAAACCTAATTATGAACAGGGAGATAATCAATAACATTTATTATTGCCTCTAGGACATATCTCCTACAGACTCCCACTTGCACTAGAGTCAATAATCTAGTTAATGCTAATGCACTTTACACCTGTGGCACATCGGTGTAAATATGCTTCGCTTGTGGTATAGCCTGAATGTCCAACGGATCTAACGACTTCAGCTCCGTGTGTATCTTTGCATATCCTCGCGTTTTCACGCTTTCACAAAAGTCATATTTTGTGTGGACTTGGCTTGGTATGTATGCGAATCACAGGTCGAACCTGGATTCCTCAGACTGAGTTATGGAGCAACTACTTGCAGTAGTGTCCCATTGACAAAAGCCATCTTCGAACCATACTAAGTTTATGAATGAACTATATGATTCAACATCTTCTTTGTCGCTTTAAAAGCGGCAACATACTTTGCCTCTGTTATAGAATTCGCCACAGTAACTTGTTTGGAACAATTTCCAACTACCGTGCCACCATATTGTGTATTGCACAAAACCCTTAACTTAAATCGAAAATCGCATGGAGCATTGATGAAGACTGTATCGATGTAACCTTTTACAACGAACTCTTCATGATCTCCACTTGCGAGAAAACATGTCATCAGTGCTACTATAGTACTCAATGACCCTTTTTCACTGTTGTCCCATGATCAGTACTTTTGATCACTTTGGTATCTATACTCGCAACAACTTTGGAGTATTGGACATATCTGGTTGGTTTTACATACCATGGAATAAATGATTAATCCAAACACAAGAGTGTGTGGAATCTCCATCATGTATTTTGCTCATCAGTGTTTTGGGACACCGAGTCTTGCAAAAACTCTTTCCATGTGACTTCAGCAAGAATCACTCCTTGGCCTTTTAAATGCTAAAAGGTTTTAGCACCTTGTCAATATGTATTCATAGCTTAGCCCCATTAGGTAAATCTATCTCCATAGATCATCATGCCTAATATTGAGGCTATTTAGCCCAAGCACTTCATCGAAAAACTATTTTCAAAAGAAGTCCTAATTCTTGTCAAGAAATTTATTTCGAATTAACAATGTGTCAAGCACACAACGTTTTTTTTTAGAAATTTTATTATGCTCCCACTTACTTTCTTGAATCATAAGCATCTTCGTTACCCATTTATGAAGTCAAACCCCTTTGACTATTTCATCAAAACACGAAGATTCCAACTCCATTTTACTCTCTTCTGTCCATTGCTGGAACTCTGAAGTTTGCATACTTACTAGCATCCTCTGGACTGACAAAATACCTTGGACTATAACACATGCAAGTCCTTGGTTTCATTTCCATCAGATGGAAATCCTATTGTCATCCATGTTTCTTATCTCATGATTGAAATATGTATTAATTGCTAGTTCAACCCGAATCGACTTTAAGCATCGCTACGATGAAACAACCTCATCGTAGTCAACTCCTTGAACTTGTTATTGCAACAAGTCGAGCTTTATGGATATAACATTTTTATCCGTATCAGTTTTAAGTTCCATAAAATTCGTTAGACTCTAAGTCTTTCGAAAGGTGTATCAAGATTTTAATCTTGAAACATTTATATGGAAACTATCTCGGATTGTATTGGCATTTAGCCAATTCCGGAGTCAGGGCCCATCAACGCTTCCTTGTGTATCGTAGGTATACTGTTGTCTAACAATAATGTCTCGTCTGCGCACCTGAGAGGTTTGCACGAGCCTTGCCTACGTGGTTCAGCTGCAAGTTCGACCGAAGTCCGTACATTTTATTGTAGAGACTTCCGTATCAGTCGTAGTAGGAAACTCTGGAATTACTTCCAAGGTCTCTTTCCTTTGACCTGATGACAGAGATACTGGTTATCTCGTCGACTTGCATTATTCTCCCACTCACCTTTTTGAAAGAACCATTTTCTTCAAAAAGCATACCGTTCTTTGTGGCAAACCTATTTGCCTCGGTATAGTGAGTGAGGAATACCCAATTGCTTGGGATAACCTACAAAGCAGTACTTGTCTGATTTGGAATAGGTTTGTAACCTTTTACACAAGCCCCATATTCCAAGTGTTTAAGAAAAGATATAACATGGTTGGGCGTACCATACCATGGCGTCATTTCAACAGACCTGATGGAGCTCTTTTCAGTGTAAAAGCCGTAGTCTCTAAAGCATCACTCTTTAAAAGGGATAATGTCAAATTTATATATGTCATCTTTGATCTTACCATGTCATAAATGGTTTGATTACATCTTCACGAACTTTCCACTTGCAGTGGTGTTCCGGGAGGTGCAAGTTATGAAAACCCCTTTCACAACTCATCAGACATTCGCTAAACTTGTAACTCAAATATTCCTTTCTGCAATTGAATTGTAGAGACATAATTTTCTTGTTACAATAACTTCTACTTCATTTTTGAAAACCTTTTGAATGATTTCAAAAGATCCAGACTTACGTCTCATCAAGTAAATATCCACATATCTACTTGAGTCATTTTTGAAGGTAGACAAATCCACCGTTTGCAACAACATTTATCGGACTACATACATCAAAATGTATGATCACCAATAAGTTGGTTACTCGTTCCTTATGGCCTGTGAACGGTATTTCAGTCACTTCACTTTTCAGAGGAAAGTTGCAAGTGTCAGATGATTCAAAATCAAACGACTTAAAAAATCCATCATAATGGAATTTTCCATGCGGGTTTCTCCAATGTGACCAAATGCAGTGCCACACTTGTGTGGTATTCTTTTAGTCTTACGACATTTAGCGTCAGTGTTATGGATGTATCATATTACCATCAATATTCATAACATACGGCCCATCGATGATGGAAGTATGGCCCTCATGTTATTCATAATACTTAACAACAATTGTTCTTCTATGAACAACCCTTTTGCAACAAACATTGTGCAATGAGCTAGAGTGCAAAAAACTCTAAAATGAATTATGAATGTAAAAACTGAGGTAATGTATTATTATCAATATTCATAACATACATCTCATTCATAATGAATATATGGCCCTTATGTTATTCATAACACCGAACATCAAAAGTTCTCTTATGAACAACCTCCTTGCAAGATGCCTTATGCAAAGGGCTAGAGTGTGAAACTCTAAAATAAATTATGAAAGTAAATACATAGGTAATACACCAATGGAAAGTATAGTAACATTTTACTATGTTCCATGTGTGTATCTCAACCTCATTCCTGGCTAGTCTTTCAGGTCATAGTAGTTCTTACATCGAGTTGCAACAGAATGCAATCGAGCGGGTATCTTTGTGATTTAATCACAATACCCAAGAATCAGTGATTAAACAATTTTAATCATAATTCCCAAGAACTATATCTTTGACCAGCCTTCTATACATCAAAAACTTGTATGACATTCATACATGAGCTGGATCTTCCAGTCTTCTTTCTTTCTGCCTTTATACTTCTAACAGTTTAACTTTTACTATTTCTCCTACTCTCAGAAGAAGCACCCAACTTAAGAGTGGCGTTAGCCCTGGACTTCCTAGGCATGTAAGTCACACTAACACCCTTTGGACACTTCCTTTCTCTTTAAGTTGTTGCTTTATTCACCTTTCATCATATGACAGGCGTTCTTCTGGATCCCTCTTTTATCAGTCTAATGCATAGTAAACTCCTTTACTAATAATTTGCAAACAAACATTTCTCTGGATATCTCATATCTTTTAGCCTTTGTCTGTCTCTGAAAATGATTTTCAGATTCCATGAATATCACATAACTATCCAAACTTTCGAAGTTCGGGTCTCATGGAAGCAAATGTATTGCACTTGACTGAAAACGGAATTCTAGCTTTTGGATCGAAGGACGAGAGTCACATGATCCATACCATAAGCGAGAGAATACCGAAAGTATGCGATAGGACAAAGTCCTTCTCGGCACTCTTGAGGACAATCCTCACATTACGTTACCAACCGTAAAGTTTTAACCAGATATTTAACAGCTATTCAATTTTAACAGGGAAGGTGGAAACGCGAGCCATTATTCTACAACTATTTTGCAAATCACACTTAGACAGTGTTCAAAATTAATTGCACCGAGAATTGAAAGAATTAATTCTACAGTGCACTCCCACTCAAATCAATATCTCTCATAATTGATTGTGAGTGATTCAAGATCCGCATTTCAATTCAACGCCATTGATGGTAGCATCACTGATGACGAAAATCTCAATCGGTAGGCAAACTTGCCAATCACATCTCTATGTGACTCTTGTTCATCTTTCGATGCGTGTGTTCCGAGCTCATGACTTTCATGCCTGAACGTCAAGACAACCAAGTGATCTCGCTGCGAGGTCTCAACTCACCCGCCTCACACATCCCTAATCGTTCGTACCCATGTTAGCATGTGATACCCCGAAAAGTTAGGTGCCGTGACGGTGCTACACTTGGGAGAACACTAACTACTTGATATTTTTGTGAGAGATCACCCTAATAAAAGCGACTACCGCGCAATCAAGAAGGGTGCATCATAAGGGATAAACATCTCAGGCAATTCATAATAGCATGATATGGTATAGCCCTTTTCGACGGAGAAGTCTTGTATTTCTTCGTCTTCGGCATTCACGTCGGTGTTCACCTTCGCGAAGATTGCCACCACCTTGTCGATGCACCAGATATTATTGCTATCTCCATAGCAGATAAAATAAATGCAATACTTAAGGTTGACACGCAGGTCATTAAAGTGCAATCATATGGCTCCAGCCATCATGCCGAATCATGACACGCAGGTCATGTTAATTTTACATCATATAGACATCTCATACATAATCAAATTATTATGAGCACTGCTATACCACATCATATGCACATGCAAACCCTCCTGCAAAACCAAGTTAGACGCCTCTAATCGGTTCATGCAAAAACTTGTTTTATGTGGCATCTAAGGTTTCGAAACAAACCGAAGCTACCAACGTCCATCATCAAGTATGATAATTCAAGTCGCTAGATTAACTTTCCAGGGTGTATGAAAACCGAGATAATAAAATCTCGAGCCCCATACTAAACTTCGTCATACGCATGACCCCCGTGCAGATCATATCTGCATTGCCCTTTCGTCGGCGAAATTTCATCTTTCTTTTTAACTACGATGGAATTCAATGAACTGTTAGCACTTCGTTGATCAATCAGGATCGCGGATTGCCAGAACATTGAAACTCCACCATGCTGTTATCAAGATCAGAAATATGCAAATTCCAGGGAAGCAACAAGAACATCAGGTAACAGATTTCATCTGCTACCCGCACAAATAATTTTCAGTAATAGAACTCATCTACTACCTAATTATTTTGTGCAACACCCATACATCTCCATGTATTCTAGATCGCAACCTGCATCTACGCATAGCACAGCTCATGATGCCACTGTAGGGGAACGCAGCAGAAAACAAAAAATTTCCGCCCGACGCACCAGCCCAGGACCACTATGGAGACTGCATACATGGTTGATCTTTTCGTTACCGACTCGTAGCGCAGCGGAAGTAGAGTCGATGACGATCGGCGATGCAGATCCCCGCAGCTAGGATTTACAACCTCCCAACCGCGAGGATGTATACCCTCGTCTTCCCTTCGGACAGCCCTCCGGGAGGTGGTCGAACAGTCCCTCGGACGGTGTCGCGGACAGCCCTTCGGGAGGACCTTCGAAACTCGAACGGTCACTCGGACAGCCCTTCGGCAGGACTCACAGAACTCGGACCGTCACTTGGACAGCCCTTCGGGAGGCACTCTCAAACAGCCCCTCAGGCACTAAGATCGAAACTACGACCTCTCTACAGAGTTGCACACATACGGTGTCATCTATCCGGCAGGGCTTCGCCGTCCAGAACTAGTTCCCACCGGAACCCAGACAGCCTTTCGGCTCTACGAAACTCTTTTCGTGGGAGGGAGAGAGAAGCCAAATCATTGCAATGGCATGTATGTGAGAAGGGATGAGGTTTGGGCAGCCCCCTCACCTCCTATTTATAGGAAAACCAAGGGGTAGGATGGCCATTCCAAAAACCCAAAAATGCCCATGAAAGAACACTTCCACAAGGGCATATTAGGGAAGTAATGGAGCAAGTGGGGCTCCAAGGAGGAGCCCACATGTGGCCGGCCAACCTCTCTTGGGGGTCCCCCAAGGGGGGTTTCTTAGCCCCCAAGTCCTTCTAGAAGCCTTTCCAAAAAGCCCTAAAAGGTGGCTTTCCAAAATATTCCAAAAAGCACTTTCACTATTCATGACGACATTTTCCAGCGTCCGTTCGAACTGAAAATATTTATGTGGGCTTAGAACATTTCCAGTACCCACTAAAATAATTTTCAACGTGTTCTGGAACAATTCCAGTTTAGTGATTTCATCTGCGAAAACCATCTGAAGCGGTTCCGGCAGCCCCGGAACATATCCGGTTTTTCTTCCAGAAAATTCCCAGAAGTTTCCAGAATGATTCCTGCACCCTCCAAGAATTATCAGGCATGTCCCGAAACCAATTTGACTTTATGGTATCCTCTGAAACAACTTTTCAGTATCACCGGAACTCATCCGGTGACCTCTCTCTGCGGAACTTTTCCGATGTCCGAAACTTTTCGGTGTCCGAAACTTTTTCGGTGATTTTCTCTCAGACTCCCTGTCTAGTATTCAGCAGATAGATGACCCTTAAGCGTGTGACCCTATAGGTTCGGTGAAGTATAGACATGACACGGAACCCCTTCCGATCAATGATCAACATCGGAGCCGTGGACACCCATACCCACACGAATGAATATTCGAGTGAACCTTCAGTTGTCGTGTGCTATTCCTGTTGCTTCGTGATATGTTACAAATACCCGAGGTGAGACATGTTTGCATTCCCGTGGATCAACAACTTGTCCACTATGCTAGTTACCTCGTTACCGGTATTGTTCTCTTTTCTCGTTACCGTGTTCTGGCATCCCCGTGATCAAATCACAAAGTGTCTGGCCAGACGATGATGGATACCGTAACACCGAGAGGGCCCAGAGATATCTCTCCATCGTCGGAGGAGCAAATCCCAATCTCGAGCTATCAAGTTACTTGACATACTTTTCCATGAACCTGTAAGCCGCCGTAATAGCCACCCATTTACGGATGACGTTTAACAAACCCCAAAGTTCATGAAGCAAGCATGAAGAAACTCGATACTCTCATGGTCTAAGGAATCATGCAAACATTAACCATCTCTGTGTTATTAACCATTAACTTGTGATGAAAGAATCTCATAGCATAACATCAATCGGGTCGATTCAACACAAATGTTCTTCTAACACTGTGCCCTCAAAGTTGCTGGCATAGACATGCCCATGATCAGGAAAACAGAACCATCATGCAACACTTGAGCTAGTCTTAGAGGCCAGACTAGGAATACATTTTACCGTTTATTATCCCACACGTGCATATGAGTCTTCCTCCGAGCCTCGTTTTATTTGCAGACTCGAGAATCATTGCAGTTATAGCATGGAACATAAACCTAATTATGAACAGGGAGATAATCAATAACATTTATTATTGCCTCTAGGGCATATCTCCTACATTTTTAATACTACCAAAGAAGATTGCATGCAACACGAGGTTGCTTTTATTTGGGTGAAAGTTGGGCCAAGTATATAGGGAAAATGTAACCCCCCCTAGCCATGTAGGTGCATGTTGTACGCTTGAGTGGGTGGAGTGTGCCATCGCTTCACAGATTTATCGAGCTGGCTGAGTTGGGGAGAGATGACAAGTCTTAAATGCCCATAGTTATTTTTTCAAGGAAGGACTAGTTTATTGTGACATACGTTGGAGTAGTGAAATATGAGCTACAAGGCAGTTCTATAAATTACAAAATGATGAATCAGTAATTCGGAGCTACTAGTAGAGAGCAACTCGGAGATTTTAGTTTTGAGCAGATGCAACACACATGGTACAACTGGAGCAAAACAAAACCTGGTGAACGTGGCTAGCCATTGGTGTGGTCATTTTTACATGCATGTTGGAGCTGATAGCTCTAGGCTTGAGAGGCAACCAGGAAATAAGATGCTCGTTGGCCGATCTACATTGATACCTTTACAACACATTGTCTAAGGGTGAACAAGCATCCTGCGCCACAATCACAGCAATTTGTCGAGCAAATTGAAGTGTCTGGTTAACAAAATAAGGGCCTTACAGGGATGACAGCGCTTCATGTAGCAGATGGCATGGCCCTGGCTAGGATGCATTTCATGGGGCTAGACCCTGGCATCCGTAGTTTCTACACAAGGGAGTGAGATATTAACAAAGAATAACTTGGTAAAGTGAAGATGGGTCGATAGTTACCGATGCTGTTTTTGTGACCATGACGAAACGATTCAACACCTCTTTCTAGGTTGTCCGTTAGCCGAACTTCTTTGGCATACTCTTCATATAGCCTTCAACGTGAATCCTCCCATTAGCATCAACACGTTACTTGGGATGTGGCTACATGGAGTGGATTTAAATATTACGGGACATATTTGGATAGGGATATGTGCACTATTTTGGGTTATATAGAACTGCAGAAATGATATGATCTTTAACGGGAAAAACTTTAACAACTTTTTGCAGGTTATCAACAGAAACACTGCTTGAATCCGCACGTGGTCGTTACTCACTCATATAGACTCGATGGAGCTTTTGATTACTGGGTGCAACCGGTGGGAGACGGTAGCAAAGGTTATTTTCAACTGATTTGGATGACAAGCTAATAATAGGTTGGGTATTTAGTCATCGTAGCCTATTTTTTCCCCGGTTGTGGTTTCTTTTTATGTTGTTTTTATTTATTTCTGGGCTCTGTTTGTGAGCTAGTACTAGCCCTGAGATCTTGTTTCCGTACTTTGATTTAATAAATTGGCTGCATGCAGCACTCTGATGGCTATCCTCCTTACTTAAAAAAAAAAAGACCCGTGCATATATACCACGGCTCCGTTTTAACCATGTACTATGTTAGATTGGTCCGATTTTTTAATTATCAAACATCAACCAACTCAGTCCACCACTCTCTATCTTGTATGTTAGTACAGGGGGAGCAGCGAGGCTGCGAGATACTACCGCTATAGCTTACATGTGGTGTGCCGATAGATAAGTATGTCAGCAAGTGAACGAGATGGAATAGAGTGGAAAAGAGGGTTAGCTAACGCTGGCTGGCTCGCTCGTTTTGCACCTCGTTCACCGGGCTAAACTGACATCCGCCTTAGCTGTGCTGCAAGAGTACGCTGCGTATCTGCACCTTCCAGTGCTGCCCTCGCCAACAATCAACAAATGTGTGATCAATTTCCCCACAAACCAGACTCTAAAACATCTTAGGGTGTGGATTGATGTATTTTTTTTTCAATTTCATGTTATCAAAATTACATGATGAAGAGGTAATTATAAGGCTTTTTATACGCTTTGCAGTGGGACAATTTTAGACAGTATGAAGTGGCGGCCAGGGACACATGCCACCAGTAATTTGGTTCCTGATTAGCCGTTGGCCAAGCCTTTTTTTTTTTTTTGATAATTAGCCGTTGGCCAAGCCTTAGTAGTGACCGGTACCCCAAACCGCCCGCCACTGGTACGTTAGATGCTAGTGGCGGGTGTGATTACTCGCGTCACAGCTAATCTGGGCCCAGATTTAACTGAGATTAGCCTGCCCTCCGTTTTGGCGTGATTAGCCTAGGCCAAGCCTTACCAGTGATGGGTGCCATGAGCCGCTCGCCCCCAGTACGTGATTTAGGTAGTTCTGTTTTTTTTAGTTATTTAGTGTTTTTTCCGGTGTTTTATATTAGAGCAACTCTAGTAGTCATCATATGGTCCCGATCGGCATAATAACTGCAATTAAGATGATTTTGGGCCAAAATGACATTCTAGCAGTTTCCTTCATAAACAACCTCGTAGCCTCCAATGGATGCTAGAAAGCCAATAAGAAGCTTGGTCCATAAACCAACTGCTAGCGTTGGAGGGAAGTTTCAGCTTATTACTCCTCATGCCACTGCCGAGTTTGAAGCGTGGCGCTGCCCGTTCATGCCTATCCATGTGCCAATGAATCATGGGTGAGTGGGAAATGTGACCAGTAACCGCATAGCCTTTAATGGCAGCCAACACTCCCTCGATTCCTAAGGCAGCCGATCGGATGGCCACATGACTTCATACCCTGCGCTAAAAGCTCAGCGGCGAGGCGTTCCCATCACCCAAGCCCTAGCCGCGTCCTCCCCCACCCCCATCTTCTCCTCTGTCAGCGACAGTGTCGTCGTGCCGGAACTTTGCCGACTGTCTGAACATGGCTGATGCCGCACAAACGTTGGGCGAACACTCCCATGGTGCACTTGCCACGGCAGCCACCGGCTCCTCCTCCCGCGGCAGATCTAGCTGGCATGATGGACCCATCGCATCTCTTGGCGCAGGTGGCGGCGGCGGCCAAGGGAGGCATAGGGCGCCGTCCCCGACGGCCCTACCGCCCCCCTTGTTCGGGTGAAGGCTGCGGCCCCCATCACGTACCAGCTAGAGCAGGAGCACGTACCAGCCGGAGCAGGAGCTGGAAGCGGAGCCGGATGATACGATCCACGCCACGCTTGAGCTCACCAACAGCAAAGCTCGCACTGAGGTGCAGATCATCCATGAGTACGGCCCGCACGCACCAACGAGGAGGAGCAGCGGCAGCTTGCGGTTACCGCTCGTGAGTCCGACTCCTACGCCCTGGATGGAAGATATCTCGTATATGAAGGAGAGGATGACGACTAGTCGCCACTGGCCACCTAATATGATAGTATATGTACCAATCTGGAGGTTGAAAATGTCACTAAAGGACATTTGTAGTTGCTAATTACATGTAGTGCGACAGATTTTGGCTCCTATTATAGTTTCTATTAAGTTATCACGCGAAACATGTGTTTTGTATGTCTAAATTGAGATTATGCCCCTACATTTTTAAGGACAATATAAAACTAAAATATCAATAAATTCAAATATATGGATGCCACACTATGGTGACTCTGTGTTTGCACCCAACCACAGTCTCCATATCCATACGGAGCGTGCTTCATATCTTATATGGCGATCACCGATATGGCGAATCTATTAGAGTTGCTTTTAGCCATGGTCCAAGCCTTGCCAGTCTTCTTTGCCAAGGTCTTGTTCTTACGTGAGTTTTTTCATCATGCACTCAGCTTGCTTCTGCTTTGCCGAGCGTCCGATGAAATGAACTCGATCGGCAAAGGCATGTGCACTAGGCAAACTTGCATTTTTCGGTAGGGATCATAATCCCTGTGTTTTTGTCCACCGGATGCACATGGCTCACAAGATCGAGCAACTTTGCAATTATCGCATAAAAACACTAGAGGACAAGTACAACATCTACATAATTCCCAGAGAAATCATATGCCTTGCCTGCTTGCACTTATGAAACACGAGCAGTAGTGCAGCTCTATAAATTTCAAATGATGAAGTAGTTTTGGAAAATAAGCAGAAAATACTAGCGGGTTATCTTTTCATTTGAGTGATGCATCATGCATGGATGGAACAAAACTGAACCTTGAATAGTTGGTACCGGGACGATTAATCCTTTTGATCTCTCCATGCATGTCAGAGTAACTAGCTATGTTTGAGAGGCAGTCAGGGAATAAGACGCCCTATAGTAAACCCTGGAGCGTCTCTAATAACGGACACTGTTATTTCATAGTCAGTGAAATACATTGTGCAGGTGTCACACGGTGCATTGCTACTGAAGGGTTCTACTGTAGTTGACTTTGCAGTTGGTCTACATGTGGCTGGTGCTACAACCGCCAGTTGTGGTGCTGGACACAAGCGTCCGGCATGTTTGAGTGGTGTTGCCAGCAGTCCGTCCAGGCTGGTCCACGGATCAACGAGCGGCGACGACACCCCGACGGCGATGCGGGTTTGTGCTGCCTGCTGCAACCGTGGCCGGACGGTGGTGTGACTGTGGCTGGTGGGCGCTGCGACCCGTTGAAGGCGACACCACAAGCCGGCGAGAGGCAAGCGGTGGACTGATTGCGAGCGTCGGCTAGCTGAGTGGGGGCTACAACCGGGCAAGCGGTGACGCCGGTGTGCTGCCACCCTCAACGCAGCTACACACGCATGGCGATGCGGGGACAAGAGATGTGGGCGTCGTTGGGATTTTTTCCATGCGCGTTATCGAGCGGGCTGGGGAGAGACATGACCAGGCGAATCCAATGGCTGGGAATGGCTTAATCTTACAAATCGCAATGTGACCGATCTGCTCATCTGTTGCCACATTGGGCAACTGACACCTATTACCGGCCTTAAAAAAATGTGGTTCTAACAGTATAACATGCCAGACAAATTATTGGTCAAAGGTTCAAATCTTCATAATTACATAGTAAATATCGGCCAGTATGCACTAATAGTGAAACGTGAGCAATAATACAGCTCTATGAATTGCAACCGATCGAGCAGTAACTTTGAGAAGATAGAATAGAGCAACTAGGAGTTGGAAGCTACTGGCTTAATTAACATAGCAAGCTACTGGCTTGGCCGTTTGATCTCTCGCTCCAAGCATATGAGAGGAGCTAGCTCAGACTGAGAGACAACAAGGAACTAAGGCGTGCATCTAGCAATCTGTTCCGTCAAAATGCATGGTCTTAAGGATAATTCCCGTTTCGCGCAATTATTTAGGTTACCTTCCGCTATGCGTGAGGTTATCGGGCACAAGAGGTTGTAACGTATTTGAATTAGTCGCATGCAATTAGTACTGTTTCTCTCCACTTCTCAATTAAGTTTCCTTTTGTTCTCTTGCTAATGTAGTGACCTTCACTGCACGAGGCGTACCCTAACGTGAGGGGATAAAATGATTGCTCAAAACATAATAAGAGTTACAAGTTACAATATACATTGTTGAGGGGACACCCCAGAGGGTGTACCTCACATAGCTACTATAAGGAATATACAATGCTAGTAATGAGATGAATAAGATTAGGAGGGATACAAATTTGGGCAAAGTGAGATTATCTTTAGGACTTTCTTCCCGGTTCGTAGCACGAACCGGTACTAGAAGCTCACCTTTAGTCCCGGTTTGTGTCATGAACCGGGACTAAAGGTTTTCCTATATAAACCCTTTGTCCAGCCCGCGATCGAGGTCTCTGTTATTCTCCTTTCCTCTCCTCTCTGTTCTTCCCCAAAGCTCAATCTCATCCTTCATTTTGCCCAAAATTTGTCAAGATTTGATGGCCCCCCATCCATCCAAGTGATCACAAAGGTTAGCAACTTTGTCCATTTATCTCTCATTGCTAAATTAGCTCTTGCAATGCTCTAAAAGTATAGTGATTTGTGGGTTTTAGTTTGGGGGTAATTATATGTGGTAGTTTATTTGATTTATATGCAATTTGAGCTCAAATTAACTCTTAGTTTGCATATATAGGTGTGGTTTACTTAGTGCCTTCCCGTCCCCGTCCTAACCACCGTCGATCGCCCGCACCGCCCCGTCGCCGGCACCACCTTGATGAGCCTCTTGTTCTTATCTTTTTTATAAAAAAAAAATCATGTTTGTGTGATTTAGATATATAGTTACTTATATAATTTTCTTACCCGTACGTTGTATGTTATATATAGTGGCATGGTTTTGATATCCGTCCCCGTCGGCCCTCGTCCGGTTTATGATTGGGATGTGGTATATTCTATTTTATAACTATTTGTTGCATTTCGTGTTTATGACAAATTATGCCCATCAAGTTGACATAGATATTTTTATCTAGGAGGTATGTGAACCGGAAATTCCAACAGACCCTCTTGTCGAGAAGTTAAATTTAGTTGAAAAAGAAAACGAGTATTTGAAAGAAAAATTGAAAAGAATTGAAGAAGAGAAGATGAAACTGGAGTTGTATGTTGTCGATGTCATCGATGATGACAAGATCAAGATGGAGAAAATGCGCTTGAAGATTAGAAAGATTAGAAAATATGCCATTGATAGTGAGGCTTGGTATCATTATGCTGTTGGATCAATTGTTACCTTAGTTGCGATCTTGATCGCATTTGTTGTTGCATTTAAATGATTCAGCTAGAGAGTTTGTATGTTGTTTTATGAGAATAAGTGTGTATGAACTTTATGTATGAACTTGTATTAATTTGATCTTTTTGGTGTTGTGTAATAAAGATGAGCCGGCAATGAATGTACGATGACCGATGCTCTCCCCAGTTTGTTAAAGGCATGCATACTTTTCTGATTGCGGCTGAGGCAAACAAGCGGGCGGATGGTTTTATGTGTTGTCCATGTGCTGTCTGTAAGAATGATCAGAATTACTCTAAGTCAAGAACCATTCACGTCCACCTATTTGAGTCCGGTTTCATGCCCCACTATAATGTTTTGACCAAGCATGGAGAAAGAGGGGTTATGATGGAAGACAATGAAGAAGAAGAGGACGATGATAGCTATCCTGGCCATGGGTTCCCTGAATACGATGGTACAACAATGGGGAAAGAAGCTGAGCCGGCAATGTGGGAAGAAGCTGAAGAAGAGGTATCAGATGAGCCCGCTGATGATCTTGGTCGGGACATTGCCGATGCAAAGAGAAACTGCGCAACTGAAAAGGAGAGGCTGAAGTTGCAGCGCATGTTAGAGGATCACAAGAAATTGTTGTACCCAAATTGCGAAGCTGACAAGAAAAAGATGGGCACCACACTGGAATTGCTGCAATGGAAGGCAGAGAATGGTATATCTGACAAAGGATTTGAAAAGTTGCTGATAATGTTAAAGAAGATGCTTCCAAAGAACAACGAATTGCTCGACAGTACGTACGAAGCAAATAAGGCTGTCTGCCCTATAGGATTAAAGGTGCAGAAGATACATGCATGCCCTAATGACTGCATCCTCTACCGCGGTGAGTACGAGGATTTGAATGCATGCCCGGTATGCGGTACAATGCGCTATAAGATCAGCCACGATGACCTTGGTGATGTTGAGGGCGAGCGCCCCAGGAAGAAGATTCCTGCCAAGGTGATGTGGTATGCTCCTATAATACCACGGTTGAAATGTTTGTTCCAAAACAAAGAGCATCCCGAGTTGATGCGATGGCACAGAGAAGACCGTAAGAAAGACGGGAAGCTGAGAGTACCCGCTGACGGGTCGCAGTGGAGAAAAATCGAGAGAAAGTGGCAGGACTTTGCAGATGACGCAAGGAACGTATGGTTTGGTCTAAGCGCAGATGGCATTAATCCTTTTGGGGAGCAGAGCAGCAATCATAGCCCCTGGCCTGTGACTCTATGTATGTATAACCTTCCTCCTTGGTTGTGCATGAAGCGGAAGTACATTATGATGCCAGTGCTCATCCAAGGCCCTAAGCAACCCGGCAACGACGTTGATGTGTGTTGGGAAACGTAGTATTTCAGAAAAATTCCTACGATCACGAAAGATCTATCTAGGAGAAGCATAGCAACGAGCGGGAGACTGTGTCCACGTACCGTCGTAGACCGAAAGCGGAAGCGTTTAGTAACGCGGTTGATGTAGTCGAACGTCTTCGCGATCCAACCGATCCAAGTACCGAACGTACGGCACCTCCGCGATCTGCACACGTTCAGCTCGGTGACGTCCCTCGTACTCTTGATCCAACTGAGGCCGAGGGAGAGTTTCGTCAGCACGATGGCGTGGTGACGGTGATGATGAAGTGATTCCGGCAGGGCTTCGCCTAAGCTCTCCGAAAATATGACCGAGGTGAAAATTTGTGGAGGGGGGTGCCGCACACGGCTAAGGATCAATGATTTTGTGTGTTTGGGGTGCCCCCTGCCTCCGTATATAAAGGAGGGAGAGGGAGAGGCAGCCGGCCCTTAGGGGGCGTGCCAAAGTGTGGAGTCCTACTAGGACTCCCTAGTCCTAGTAGGATTCCACCTCCCATACGGAGTAGGGAAGGGGGAAGGGAGAGGGAGAAGGAAAGAGGGGCTGCACCCCCTCCCCTAGTCCAATTCGGTTTGGGCAAGGGGGGGCGCGTGCCTCCTCACGTGGCCTGCCTCTCCTTTTCCCGTATGGCCCAATAAGGCCCATTACTTCTCCCGGTGAATTCCCGTAACTCCCCGGTACTCCGAAAAATACCCGAATCACTCGGAACCTTTCCGATGTCCGAATATAGCCTTCCAATATATCGATCTTTACCTCTCAACCATTTTGAGACACCTCGTCATGTCCCCGATCTCATCCGGGACTCCGAACAAAATTTGGTCATCAAATCACATAACTCATAATACAAATCGTCATCGAACGTTAAGCGTGCGGACCCTACGGGTTCGAGAACTATGTAGACATGACCGAGACACATCTCTGGTCAATAACCAATAGCGGAACCTGGATGCTCATATTGGCTCCTATATATTCTACTAAGATCTTTATCGGTCAAACCGCATAACAACATACGTTGTTCCCTTTGTCATCGGAATGTTACTTGCCCGAGATTCGATCGTCGGTATCCTCATACCTAGTTCAATCTCGTTACCGGCAAGTCTCTTTACTCATTCCGTAATGCATCATCCCGCAACTAACTCATTAGTCACATTGCTTGCAAGGCTTATAGTGATGTGCATTACCGAGAGGGCCCAGAGATACCTCTCCGATACACGGAGTGACAAATCCTAATCTCGATCTATGCCAACCCAACAAACACCATCGGAGACACCTGTAGAGCATCTTTATAATCACCCAGTTACGTTGTGACGTTTGATAGCACACAAAGTGTTCCTCCGGTATTCGGGAGTTGCATAATCTCATAGTCATAGGAACATGTATAAGTCATGAAGAAAGCAATAGCAATAAACTTAACGATCATTATGCTAAGCTAACGGATGGGTCTTGTTCATCACATCATTCTCCTAATGATGTGATCCCGTTCATCAAATGACAACACATGTCCATGGTCAGGAAACTTAACCATCTTTGATTAACGAGCAAGTCTAGTAGAGGCATACTAGGGACACTTTGTTTTGTCTATGTATTCACACATGTATCAAGTTTCCGGTTAATACAATTCTAGCATGAATAATAAACATTTATCATGATATAAGGAAATATAAATAACAACTTTATTATTGCCTCTAGGGCATTTTCCCTTCAGTCTCCCACTTGCACTAGAGTCAATAATCTAGTTTACATCGCCATGTGATTTAACACCAATAGTTCACATCACCATGTGATTAACACCCATAGTTAACATCGCCATGTGACCAATACTCAAAGGGTTTACTATAGTCAATAATCTAGTTCACATCGACATGTGATTTAACACCAATAATTCACATCACCATGTGATTAACACCCATAATTCACATCGCCATTTGACCAACACTCAAAGGGTTTACTAGAATCAATAATCTTGTTCACATCGCCATGTGATTAGCACCCAAAGAGCACTAAGGTGTGATCATGTTTTGCTTATGAGAGAAGTTTAGTCAACGGGTCTGCCACATTCAGATCCGTATGTATTTTGCAAATTTCTATGTCTACAATGCTCTGCACGGAGCTACTCTAGCTAATTGCTCCCACTTTCAATATGTATCCAGATTGAGACTCTGAGTCATCTGGATCGGTGTAAAAGCTTGCATCGACGTAACCTTTTAGGACGAACTCTTTTATCACCTCCATAACCGAGAAATATTTCCTTAGTCCTCTTAGGTAACTAAGGATAACTTTGACAGCTAACCAGTGATCCACTCCTAGATCACTATCGTACCTCCTTGCTAAATTCATAGCAAGGCACACAACTGGTCTGGTACATAGCATGGCATACTTTATAGAACCTATGACTGAGGCATAGGGAATGACTTTCATTCTCTTTCTATCTTCTGCCATGGTCGGGTTTTTGAGTCTTACTCAATTTTACACCTTGTAACACAGGCAAGAACTCCTTCTTTGACTGTTCCATTTTGAACTACTTCAAAATCTTGTCAAGGCATGTACTCATTGAAAAATCTTATCAAGCATCTTGATCTATCTTTATAGATCTTGATGCTCAATATGTAAGCAGCTTCACCGAGGTCTTTCTTTTGTAAAAAATCTTTTCAAATACTCCTTTATGCTTTTTAGAAAACTCTACATCATTTTCGATCAACAATATGTCATTCAAATATACTTATCAGAAAGGCTGTAGTGCTCCCACTAACTTTCTTATAAATACAGGCTTCACCGCAAGTCTGTATAAAATTATATGCTTTGATCAACTCATCAATGCGTATATTCCAACTCCGAGATGCTTGCACCAGTCCATAGATGGATCGCTGGAGCTTGCACATTTTGTTAGCACCTTTAGGATTGACAAAACCTTCTGGTTGCATCATATACAACTTCTTCTTTAAAAATTCCATTAAGGAATGTAGCTTTTGACATCCATTTGCCAGATTTCATAAAATGTGGCAATTGCTAACATGATTCGGACAGACTTAAGCATCACTACGTGTGAGAAAATCTCATTGTAGTCAACATCTTGAACTTTGTCGAAAACCTTTTTGCGACAAGTCGAGCTTTGTAGATAGTAACACTACTATTAGCGTCTGTCTTCCTCTTGAAGATCCATTTATTCTCAATGGCTTGCCGATCATTGGGTAAGTCAACCAAAGTCCACACTTTGTTCTCATACATGGATCCCATCTCAGATTTCATGGCCTCAAGCCATTTTGCGGAATCTGGGCTCATCATCGCTTCCTCATAGTTTGTAGGTTCATCATGGTCTAGTAACATGATTTCCAGATCAGGATTACCGTACCACTCTGGTGCGGAACGTACTCTGGTTGACCTACGAGGTTCTGTAGTAACGTGATCTGAAGTTTCATGATCATCATCATTAGCTTCCTCACTAATTGGTGTAGGCATTACTTGAACTGATTTCTGTGATGAACTACTTTCCAATTCAAGAGAAGGTACCACTACCTCATCAAGTTCTACTTTCCTCCCACTCACTTCTTTCGAGAGAAACTCCTTCTATAGAAAGGATCCATTCTTATCAACGAATATCTTGCCTTCGGATCTGTGATAGAAGGTGTACCCAACAGTCTCCTTTGGGTATCCTATGAAGACGCATTTTTCCGATTTGGGTTCGAGCTTATCAGGTTGAAGCTTTTTCACATAAGCATCGCAACCCCAAACTTTAAGAAACGACAGCTTAGGTTTCTTGCCAAACCACAGTTCATACAATATCGTCTCAACGGATTTAGATGGTACCCTATTTAACGTGAATGCAGCTGTCTCTAATGCATAACCCCAAAACGATAGTGGTAAATCGGTAAGAGACATCATAGATCGCACCATATCCAGTAAAGTATGGTTACGACGTGTGGACACACCATTATGCCGTGGTGTTCCAGATGGCGTGAGTTGTGAAACTATTCCACATTGTTTTAAATGAAGGCTAAACTCGTAACTCAAATATTCGCCTCCGCGATCAAATCGTAGAAACTTTATTTTTCTTGTTACGATGATTTTCTACTTCACTCTGAAATTCTTTGAACTTTTCAAATGTTTCAGACTTATGTTTCATTAACTAGATATACCCATATCTGCTTAAATCTGTGAAGGTCAGATAATAACGATACCCGCCGTGAGCCTCAACACTCATCGGACCGCATACATCGATATGTATTATTTCCAATAAGTCATTAGCTCGCTCCATTGTTCCGGAGAACAGAGACTTAGTCATCTTGCCCATGAGGCATGGTTCGCAAGCATCAAATGATTCATAATCAAGTGATTCCAAAAGTCCATCCGAATGGAGTTTCTTCATGTGCTTCACACCAATATGACCTAAACGGCAGTGCCACAAATAAGTTGCACTATCATTATTAACTTTGCATCTTTTGGCTTCAATATTATGAATATGTGTATCACTACGATCGAGATTCAATAAACCATTTATTATGTGTGTATGACCAAAGAAGGTTTTATTCATTTAAACAGAACAACAATTATTCTCTGATTTAAATGAATAACCGTATTGCAATAAACATGATCCAATCATATTCATGCTCAACGCAAATACCAAATAACATTTATTTAGGTCCAACACTAATCCCGAAGGTAGAGGGAGTGTGCGATGGTGATCTTATCAACCTTGGAATCACTTCCAACACACATCGTCACCTCATCATTAACTAGTCTCTGTTCATTTTGCAACTCCTGTTTCGAGTTACTAATGTTAGCAACTGAACCAGTATCAAATACCCAGGGGCTACTATGAACACTAGTAAAATACACATCAATAACATGTATATCAAATATACCTTTGTTCACTTTATCATCCTTCTTACCCGCCAAATATTTGGGGCAGTTCCGCTTCCAGTGACCATTTCCTTTGCAGTAGAAGTACTCAGTTTCAGGCTTAGGTCTAGACTTGGGCTTCTTCCCGGTAGTAGCAACTTGCTTGCTATTCTTCTTGAAGTTCCCCTTTTTCCCTTTGCCCTTTTTCTTGAAACTAGCGGTCTTGTTAACCTTCAACACTTGATGCTCTTTCTTAATTTCTACCTTCGTTGATTTCAGCATCACGAAGAGCTCGGGAATCATTTTTGTCATCCCTTGTATATTATAGTTCATCATGAAGTTCCAGTAACTTGGTGATAGTGACTAGAGAATTTTGTCAATTACTATCTAATCCGGAAGATTAACTCCCACTTGATTCAAGCAACTGTAGCACTCAGACATTTTGAGCACATGCTCACTGGTTGAGCCATTCTCCTCCATCTTGTAGGCAAAGTATTTGTCAGAGGTCTCATACCTCTTGACACGGGCATGAGTCTGAAATACCGATTTCAGCTCTTGGAACATCTCATATGCTCCATAGCGTTCAAAACATTTTTGAAGTCCCGGTTCTAAGCCGTAAATCATGGCGCACTAAACTATCTAGTAGTAATCATATCGAGCTTGCTAAACGTTCATAACGTTTGCATCTGCTCCTGCAATAGGTCTGTCACCTAGCGGTGCATCAAGGACATAATTCTTCTGTGCAGCAATGAGGATAATCCTCAGATCATGGAACCAGTCCGCATCATTGCTACTATCATCTTTCAACTTAGTTTTCTCTAGGAACATATCAAAAAATAAAACAGGGGAGCTATACGCGAGCTATTGATCTACAACGTAATTTGCAAAATACTATCAGGACTAAGTTCATGATAAATTAAAGTTCAATTTAATCATATTACTTAAGAACTCCCACTTAGATAGACATCCCTCTAATCATCTAAGTGATCACGTGATCCAAATTAACTAAACCATGTCCGATCTTCACGTGAGATGGAGTAGTTTTCAATGGTGAACATCACTATGTTGATCATATCTACTATATGATTCACGCTCGACCTTTCGGTTTCTGTGTTCCGAGGCCATATCTGCATATGCTAGGCTCGTCAAGTTTAACCCGAGTATTCTGCGTGTGCAAAACTGGCTTGCACCCGTTGTATGTGAACGTAGAGCTTATCACACCCGATCATCACGTGGTGTCTCGGCACGACGAACTGTAGCAACGGTGCATACTCAGGGAGAACACTTGTACCATGAAATTTAGTGAGAGATCATCTTATAATGCTACCGCCGTACTAAGCAACATAAGATGCATAAAAGGATTAACATCACATGCAATTCAATATGTGACATGATATGGCCATCATCATCTTGTGCTCTTGATCTCCATCATCGAAGCACTGTCATGATCTCCATCGTTACCGGCGCCCCAGGTTGATCTCCATCGTAGCATCGTTGTCGTCTCGCCAACTTATTGCTTCTACGACTATCGCTACCGCTTAGTGATAAAGTAAAACAATTACATGGCGATTGCATTGCATACAATAAAGCGACAACCATATGGCTCCTGCCATTTGCCGATAACTCTGTTACAAAACATGATCATCTCATACAATAAAATATAGCATCATGTCTTGACCATATCACATCACAGCAAGCCGTGCAAAAACAAGTTAGACGTCCTCTACTTTGTTGTTGCAAGTTTTACGTGCCTGCTACGGGCTTCTAGCAAGAACCGTTCTTACCTACGCAAAACCACAACGTGGTGTAGTGATTGCTTTTTGATCTTCTAAAAGAAACCTCTTCATTGAAACCGATTCAACTAAAGTGAGAGAGACAGATACCCGCCAGTCACCTTTAAGCAACGAGTGCTCGCAGCGGTGAAACCAGTCTCGCGTAAGCGTACGCGTAATGTCGGTCCGGGCCGCTTCATCTCACAATACCGCTGAACCAAGTAACAACTAGTAACGGCAAGCAATATGTATACACCCACGCCCACAACTCCTTTGTGTTCTACTCGTGCAAATATCATCTACGCATAGACCTGGCTCGGATGCCACTGTTGGGGAACGTAGTATTTCAAAAAAATTCCTATGATCACGCAAGATCTATCTAGGAGAAGCATAGTAACGAGCGGGAGAGTGTGTCCACGTACCCTCGTAGACCGAAAGCGGAAGCGTTTAGTAACACGGTTGATGTAGTCGAACGTCTTCGCGATCCAACCGATCCAAGTACCGAACATACGGCACCTCCGCGATCTGCACACGTTCAGCTCGGTGACGTCCCTCGTACTCTTGATCCAGCTGAGGCCGAGGGAGAGTTTCGTCAGCACGACGGCGTGGTGACGGTGATGACGAAGTGATTCCGGCAGGGCTTCGCCTAAGCTCTCCGAAAATATGACCGAGGTGGAAATCTGTGGAGGGGGGCGCCGCACACGGCTAAGGATCAATGATCTTGTGTGTTTGGGGTTCCCCCTGCCTCCGTATATAAAGGAGGGAGAGGGAGAGGCAGCCGGCCCTTAGGGGGTGCGCCAAAGTGTGGAGTCCTACTAGGACTCCCTAGTCCTAGTAGGATTCCACCTCCCATAAGGAGTAGGAAAGGGGGAAGGGAGAGGGAGAAGGAAAGAGGGGCTGCACCCCCTCCCCTAGTCCAATTCGGTTTGGGCAATAGGGGGCGCGCGCCTCCTCACGTGGCCGGCCTCTCCTTTTCCCGTATGGCCCAATAAGGCCCATTACTTCTCCCGGTGAATTCCCGTAACTCCCCGGTACTCCGAAAAATACCCGAATCACTCGGAACCTTTCCGATGTCCGAATATAGCCTTTCAATATATCGATCTTTACCTCTCGACCATTTCGAGACTCCTCGTCATGTCCCCGATCTCATCTGGGACTCCGAACAAACTTCGGTCATCAAATCACATAACTCATAATACAAATCGTCATCGAACGTTAAGCGTGCGGACCCTACGGGTTCGAGAACTATGTAGACATGACCGAGACACATCTCCGGTCAATAACCAATAGCGGAACCTGGATGCTCATATTGGCTCCTACATATTCTACGAAGATCTTTATCGGTCAAACCGCATAACAACATACGTTGTTCCCTTTGTCATCGGTATGTTACTTGCCCGAGATTCGATTGTCGGTATCCTCATACCTAGTTCAATCTCGTTACCGGCAAGTCTCTTTACTCGTTCCGTAATGCATCATCCCGCAACTAACTCATTAGTCACATTGCTTGCAAGGCTTATAGTGATGTGCATTACTGAGAGGGCCCAGAGATACCTCTCCGATACACGGAGTGACAAATCCTAATCTCGATCTATGCCAACCCAACAAACACCATCGGAGACACCTGTAGAGCATCTTTATAATCACCCAGTTACGTTGTGACGTTTGATAGCACACAAAGTGTTCCTCCGGTATTCGGGAGTTGCATAATCTCATAGTCATAGGAACATGTATAAGTCATGAAGAAAGCAATAGCAATAAACTTAACGATCATTATGCTAAGCTAACGGATGGGTCTTGCCCATCACATCATTCTCCTAATGATGTGATCCCGTTCATCAAATGACAAGACATGTCTATGGTCAGGAAACTTAACCATCTTTGATTAACGAGCTAGTCTAGTAGAGGCATACTAGGGACACTTTGTTTTGTCTATGTATTCAAACATGTATCAAGTTTCCGGTTAATACAATTCTAGCATGAATAATAAACATTTATCATGATATGAGGAAATATAAATAACAACTTTATTATTGCCTCTAGGGCATATTTCCTTCAATGTGTACCTAAGGCCATTAGTTGAAGAACTCTTACAGCTGTGGAATGAAAAAGGTGTACGTGCATGGAATGAGCACGGACAGTAGGAATTTGACCTACATGCGTTGCTGTTTGTGACCATCAATGATTGGCCTGTTCTCAGTAACCTTTCAGGACAGACAAACAAGGGATACCGCGCATGCACGCACTGTTTGGAAAGGGTCCTGGCGGACAATCTGTTCCGAATGACGCTGACGGACGCTCACCCATGTGGAAGAAGAAATCTATATTTTGGGACCTACCCTATTGGAAAGACCTTGAGGTCCGCTCTGCAATCGACATGATGCACGTGACGAAGAATCTTTGCGTGAACCTGCTAGGCTTCTTGGGCGTGTATGGGAAGACAAAAGATACACCGGGGGCACGGGAGGACCAGCAACGTATGCACGGAAAAGACGACATACATCAGAGTCGTGCGAGCTACGCTCTTACCAAAGAAGAGAAGGAAATCTTATTTGAATTCCTGCTCAGTATGAAAGGCCCGTGTGGCTTCTCATCAAATATAAATGGAATAATAAATATGGCCGAGAAAAAGTTCTAGAACCTAAAGTCTCATGACTGCCACGTGATTATGACGCAACTGCTTCCGGTTGCATTGAGGGGGCTTCTACCGGAAAACGTTCGATTAGCCATTGTGAAGCTATGTGCATTCCTCAATGCAATCTCTCAGAAGGTAATCGATCCAGAAATCATACCAAAGTTAGAGAATGATTTGGCGCAATGTCTTGTCAGTTTTGAGTTGGTGTTCCCACCATCCTTCTTCAATATCAGAACGCACGTCCTAGTTCACCTAGTCGAAGAGATTGCCATTCTGGGTCCTTTATTTCTACACAATATGTTCCCCATTGAGAGGTTCATGGGAGTCTTAAAGAAATATGTTCATAACCGTGCTAGGCCAGAAGGAAGCATCTCCAAGGACCATGAAAATGAGGAGGTCATTGAGTTTTGTGTTGACTTTATTCCTGACCTTAAGCCTATTGGTGTTCCTGAATCGCAGCATGAGGGCAGACTGGGTGGAAAACGCACGCTAGGACTGAAAGCAATAATATGTATGGACGGGCATTCTCTCACTGAAGCACACTACATAGTTCTACAAAATTCCTCCTTGGTGGCTCCGTATATCGAGGAACACAATAATATTCTACACTCCAAACACCCGGAGCAGTCTGACGACTGGATTACACGTGAACAAATGGGGACTTTCGCCGGTTGGTTGCAGACACGTCTCATGCATGACGACGCTGTTGAAGATGAGCTGTACTTGCTGTCCAAGTTACCATCTTCGAATATATTGACTTTCAAAGGGTACGAGATAAATGGGAATGCATTTTACACGATCGCCCAAGATAAAAAGAGCACCAACCAAAATAGTGGTGTCCGCTTTGATGGAGCAACCAAGAGGGGAAAGGACACATATTATGGTTACATAGAGGAGATATGGAAATTGACTATGGACGTGGTTTGAAGGTCCCTTTGTTTCAGTGCAAATGGGTCAATCTGACAGGAAGCGGGGTAACGGAAGACCCACAGTACGGAATGACAACAGTGGATCTCAACAATCTTGCGTACGCAGACGAACCATTCGTCCTAGCCAATGATGTGGCGCCGGTTTTCTATGTGAAGGACATGTCTACCAAGCCGAGAAAAAGAAAAAATAAGGAAGCGAATACATCATACGATGAGCCAAAGCGCCACATAGTTTTTTCAGGGAAAAGAAACATCGTGGGAGTGGAGGACAAGACAGACATGTCAGAAGATTAAGAAAAGTTTCATGAAATTGCTCCCTTCACAGTGAATATTGACCCGAGCATCCAGTTAAATGATGAAGATTGTCCATGGTTACGACGCAAAGGGACACACTCGAATAAAAAGTTTTACACCCAAAGATCCCACTCTGGGATGTGACCGGCTTCACTGTCATCACTTTCTTCTCTAGTGAGTTTCCGGACTTATATATCTGGAAAGTCCCACTTCAGACAAACCGGAGGGAATCTTTGTAATAGTTAGGCCGCTTATGTGTTTTGCCATTTGAAACACGAAGAAATATTATGTACAAACAAATTTTCAACCCTTTCTGACTTCATTTGCTATTTTTCATGCATTTACTGATTTTTTTGAGCTAAATAACCCTGAAATTGAAAAGAACTACAAATGAACTCTGAAAAGGTTGAAAGTTGGCATGGTATCATCATTTCACCCACATAGCATGTGCAAAAAAGTTGAGAGGGTTACGGGAAAAACTGAATGCACTTCGTGTACAAAGTGGAAAATGTCTTTCCAAGTATCAGGGTTTTGGCCTAAAACTCATCTGTTACAAAGGCATTTCATTTTTTAAAACTTATTTCAACTCCAGACTTTTTGTGCGTTCAGTATGCACCATTCGGAGTCACGTCACCAGTTTTCAACCCTTTCTGACTTCATTTGCTATTTTTCATGCATTTACTGATTTTTTTGAGCTAAATGACCCTGAAATTGAAAAGAACTACAAATGAACTCTGAAAAGGTTGAAAGTTGGCATGGTATCATCATTTCACCCACATAGCATGTGCTAAAAGGTTGAGAGGGTTACGGCAAAAACTGGATGCACTTCGTGTACAAAATGGACAATCTCTTTCGAAGTATCAGGGTTTCGGACGAAAACTCATTTGTTACAAAGGCATTTCATTTTTTTTAAATAACCTAAGAATTACCAAATTGAATATAATGATAAAACATACTAATATTAAACAGAAAAAAAAGAATCACTGAAAAATCTATTTTTAAAGTAAAGTTATTCACAAACTAGTGATTCACACAAATTTCAAATAATTCAAATTTAAACTATTCAAATTTGAAAACTATTAGCACTAACAGAAGATTTATAATTTTTTTTACCTAAAGCAAAAATATTCACATAGAAACTCTAAATAAAGCAAAAAACAACTCAGAAACAAAAGAAAATAAATAAAGCAGAAAACAGAAAAACAATGAAAAATAAATAAATTTAAAAAAAGCCTGCCTACTGGGCCACAATAGCCTGCATACGACTAGAAACACAACCTATGGTTGGGCCAGGATGCAGGCCCGCAAGGCCCAGTAGGCCCACCAGGGCAACGCAGGTGAGGTAGGCCCAGAAGGCCTGCATTAGAGAGGAGCTCGATGCAGTGCCTGCGCCGGGGCTTATAAACAGGTGCTGGCTCCCCTCAACTAGTGAGGTGGGACTAAACATCCACCGCGCCCCTCGCCTGGCAGCACAACACCTTTAGTCGCGGTTGGTGGCTCCAACCACGAGTAAAGACCCCCCTTTAGTCCCGGTTGGAGCCACCAACCGCGACTAAAGGTGGTGCGCTTCCCGCTGCTTCGGCTGGCCAAAAGTGACCTTTAGTCCCGGTTGGTGGCTCCAACCGGGACTAAAGGGGGGCGCATATATATAGAACACTTCAAAAATTTCAGTTTCTCTACTTTCTTCGACCTCTTCGACATCGCCGCGCCGTCGCCGTCTCGCCTCCCCGACGCCGTAGCTCGTCGCCGATCCCCAACGCCGCCCGCGCCCGCTCCTCCCCGAGCCCGGCCCGATGCCGCCCGGGACGCCGCGCGCACCCGCTCCTCCGACCCCGAGGTCCTCGCCGCGCCGTCGCCCCGCTGTGAGCTCCCCCCTCTCCCTCGCCCCGTGTGCCGCCATGGCCGCCCCTCCCCGAACCCACACACACATACACACATATGCATGAACACACACACACAAACACATATTTTTTAAGTTAGATTTATATGTATTTTTTATGTTTTAGTATATTTGTATAGCAATTTTGACATTTTTCAGAAGAATTTTAACATTTTTTTTTCACTAGATGATTAGATGTATAGAAAAACGTTAAGAAATTTTGACATTTAAGGAATTTTTACATTTTGATCCAATATGTATAGAAATTAGTATATATATATATATATATATATGAATACAATGTATAGAAAAAAGATGATGAATTTTGACATTTGATCCAATGTATAGAAATTAGTATTTGCAAAAGTTGCATATTTTAATGTTGTATTTACAAAAGTTTGTTATGTATTTGCAATTAATTAGTATATGCATGTATACAATAGATTCTCTTAGTCTTTTAATAAGGGATTTATCAAGAATGCCCCCATTATTGATGTGCACAAGTTGATCCAATTTTTTTTTGATCTTATCTACGTACCCTTCTATATGTCACATTGTCTTGTGTTAAAGTATTGAAGAAATCCATGCATGGCTTCATCATTAGCCGGAAGTAACAGGCGCATGATGGTACGAAGCTCTTCAAAGTTGTTTTGGAATGGAGTTCCTGATAGGATAATTCGATTTTTGGTACGAAGTTCAGTAAAGGTCTTCCAAATAGCGATATTCGGAAGGCTCTTGATGAACTTCATACCAAAAAGCTAATTATCCTATCCGGGACTCTGTTCCAAAACAACTTTGGAGATCTTCGTACCATCATGCGCCTGTTACTTCCGGCTAATGATGAAGCCATTGTTTTCTTGAATCCTTTGACACTAGACAACGTGACACATATAGAAGCGTAGATGAGATCAGGAAAAATATGGACCATTTTCAGCACATCCAGAATGGCGCCATTTTGTTAAATCCCTTAAAGGTTAAGAGAATCCATTATGATTCTGAATCCTGTTCCTAGCCACGGACTAAAGGTTCCTCGATCGTATATAAGAAATCACAATCCAAGCATTTAAAAAATGTTAAATTTGCATAGAATTTGTTCTCGACGTCAACGATACCCGGCCCGCATCCTCGTCGTCGACTCGTTCGCGACGACGTCCTGCTTCAGATGCGCCATGTCCAGGACTGGGCTCCGCCGGGCTGGCACTGGGAGGTGCTACCTTCAGGGGCGCACATCTTGGTGAGGAACCCGGGTCTTGTCGTCAACCAGGAGCTTCTTTGGTGGCGGGCGCGTGGGCCACATTCGGTGCAGAGGCTGGCATCCCCCGTGGAGGTGGTACGTCACCGTGTCAGGGAGGAGGACGAGCATGTCCGTCGCTACATGGTTGCGTTGAACGTCAGGTTGTCCAATACCTGGCAGGTTCTTCAGGGATCTCACCCGAGCTATGATCCTGTGATGGTTCCTTCTCTTTGGGTGTCCACCACAAGTGAACTAGATTATTCGATAATATTCGATCTGTATTAGCTAGTGATATATTCGAGATAATATTCGAGACGATGTATTCGAGATTATATTATTCAATAATATTCGAGACGATGTATTCGAGATTATATTCGATGATGCATATTAATTATCTGGATTATTCGAGATGCATATTATCTACTATGATTTAGTTTTTCCATATTGATTGCATGCATGCATTCTAATTTGAATACTAAATTGTTTTATCTTTCTTTTGGATTAGTTAAATAAAAGCTATGGACAATACCGGCAAAGAAGGAGAAGAGACTCTGTTCGACATCATACGCTCCCCGAGCCCAGATGGGAATGAAGAAGATGACGGCTCGCAATATCTGAACCCTACCGGTAAGGGTACGATATTTGATGAATACGAATGAATAGATGAAGTCCAGAACAATGATGACGAAGGAAATGTTGTTCTTCAAATAACAAAGACCGGCGAGGTATATTTATATAAGCAGGCATCTGGTGATCATCACATGTTTTAATTGATTTGTATATATATTAATGAATCGATCTTTCTTCTTTTAGCCCTCCGGATCGAGCAAATCTTCTACAAGCGGCAGGACAGTTCGAGGCCCAGCCAAAAAGTTGAAGGATGTCGTAAAGTACAACATCGATGCCATCAAACCTAATGGCGAACCATGCAAACCTAAGAAGAATGCAAGCAAGTTCATTTGTCAATGCGGAGTTATTGTCAGGGACCAAATCCCGATCTCCATTCAAGAATGGAAAAAGCCAGCAAAGGAAGATCCAGATGTTACTTTTGACGACCAAAGAGCAAAAGATCTGCTTTGGGATTCTCTCATGTCACATTTCACCCTACCAGATCATTTGACAGATGCAGATCTGGAGAAAGTCAAGAACTCTGCTCTTAAGAAGATGGCGATAGCATTCAAAAAACCACAAGAAAAAAATATGGGCCACGTACGTCAATGCAGGAAAGAAGACTCCAGAATTCAAGGGAACACTGGAGAAGGCAAGAAATCACTGGGATGCTTTCATGAAATTCAAGGAATTGGAAGGATCTCAGGAATGGTCGAGAATATACAAGATTAATGCCGCGAAAAAGCAGTGGCACCATAAGCTGGGGCCAGGTGGGTACGAGGTGGCCCGGCCTAAGTGGGATCTCGCTGAACAAGAGATGATGGATGCAGGGGTCACTCCAGTTACATTGAGCTGGCCCCCAAGGTGCAGGACTTGTTTCTATGCGCATGGGGGAAGTTGGACCCAAAGACAGGCGAGGTTTTGGAGCGGGCAAGTCTTAAAGGAGCCACCGACAGTTTACTTGTTGCAATAGAAGAGGCTCGAACGGGTGTGTTCACGCCAAACAGAGAGAACGACAAGCTTACGCGCGCCCTGAAGAATCCTGAACACCCGAAAAGAACATGAGGCAAAGGCATTGTTCCTTGGTTTGAGGGGTTTGCGGACTGGAACGCCGACTACAGAAGTCGTGCGAGAAAGAAGCAGCAAGAGGAGCAGAAGAGGAAGCTGGAGGAGTAGAGGAAGCAGGAAGCAGACCGCCTTCAAGGCCTAGAATCAAAGCACGCGGAGTTGGAACTCGCTTTCAAGCGGCAGTTGCAGCAGATCGACTCACTTAGCCAGGAAAGGGGGTCTCAGCAGCGGCAGCAGCTAGCGGATCCAGCATTGGATAGCACCGTCCCATCCATGCCGAGAAGCAGCGTGGGTTTCGCCACGGGCGATGATGCACTGCTGGATAGATACCCTGTGGATGATATCATAGATACGACAACTTGTGAGCTACACTTTAAAATGAAGAACATATCCGTGAAGGTGGCGGGCGGCTATGCTTATACAAATCCCCCTGAAGCAACCTTCCATTGCTATCCGATTCCAGCTGGCTATGCTCATGTCGGGGTTGATGAAGTGGTGGCAGGATATTCGGGGCTAGAGCTTGACATTCCTGGAGGTGACGACGAGCGCACACTGGGAGAGGCCATACATCATATCATTCTATGGAGAAAGGATTGCATCGTCTTTCCAAGGCCACCGACACCGTGTTAGCCGGCTCCTCCTCCAAGTCCGCCACCGTGTCAGCAGACTCCCGCTCCTCCAAGTTCGCCACCACGTCAGCAGACTCCTGCTCCTCCAAGTTCGCCACCGCGTCAGCCCACTCCTCCTCCTCCTCCAAGTTCGGTACCGTGTCAGCCGACTCCTCCTCCTCCAAGTCCGGCACCGCATCAGCCGACTCCTCCAAGTCAGGCACCGCGTCAGCCGTCTCCGCCGCCTCAGCGGGCTCCACCACCTAAGCAACAATGGAAGAGAGGCGCTCCAGCTATGGCGGCTAGCGGTACAACAGGAGGCAAGAAATACAAATTTGGTCCAAGCCTCAAGCCTCTTCCGAGGTTGCCTTACCACTTGACTGAAGAGGAAAACGAAGCCGAAGTCGTTGCCCAAGTGAAGGCCCATTTTGGACCGAAACCGCCCCCGCCGCCAGAGGAGAAAGTACCTGAGCATGTCATTCAGCACTTTATTGATATGGCTCAACCGGCTGTCAAGCATAGGGACTCAAACTACGAGCGCCAAATCAAGAAGTCATATGAAGCACAAAAAAATGAGTCGAGCTCGAGCTCGAGCCAAGCAGCTGCCAAAAAAAGCGAGAAAACTGTTCCCCAGCAAGGAGAATAGGCGGTGCAATCGATCCCCCCACTCATTGTACAAACACATGTGAGTACCGGCGCCAATCAGCTGATAATAACCGACGATCATAGAAGGCAGGCTGAAGAGGCCGGTGTCACTGTAGAACAACTCCTAGGCATCGAGGACTTCGAAATGTTTAAAGAGGAGGAACTACAATGGAAATATGTCCGCGGCCAACCTATGGTCAAGCCTGAGGAGATCCCACGGCTGTCAACGAGAATGTATGAATTGCATCAATGGTACATGAGAGAAGTAAAGACTACCGATCAAGAGTCCCTCATGGTGAGTGTCAAGGCAGAGCATTACTTCCATGAAAAAGATATTTGGGTTGAGTTTCAAGAAATGTTTCAGTTATTCAATCAAGACGTACTCGAAAAATCTATCGTCAGTTGCTATTGTCTGTAAGTGATTTCTTTCTATAATTTAAGTCTCTAGCTAGCTGTAGTGCTCGTTCATTACCTGTAATTATCCTCACTATATTCTTTTCTGTGGTATTATGCAAAATGAAGATGTATGAAATGAAAAAAGCTGGACGCTATGGCATTGGGTTCATTGACCCAAATACCATTAATGAAAAGACATGGTTACAAGAATATAATCAACCATACACAGAGAAAACCTTACTACAGTTTTTGAAGCACCTAAATACCCAACCAGTAATACTACTTCCTTACAACTTCGGGTGAGTGACACTGTCTTGTACTACAAATTCTGTTTTTGCTTACTAGATGTTAATAAGTGTAGTTGATGAGTTATGCACATGCACGCTTAATTATACAAACATGTGCGCATGCAGTTTTCACTGGATCCTGCTAATCATTGAAGTTGACGAGGGAAAAGTTCAAGTACTGGACTCACTACTTAAAAACATTAATGACTACGCAATCGTGAAGGGGATGGTCGACAGGTAATTTCAATCATTATCGAACTATATGTCGGCCTCTTTAGTTCCTTTCCTGATATCAACTAATTAATAACTCCTTTATTCATTTTCTTTGCCGGCGGGCAGGGCTTAGGAAAAGTTCATCAAACAGGTTGAAGGCTCATGGAAACAAAAGCTGAAATGGTGTCGACCCAAGGTAATTAATTAAGTAGTACTAGCTAGCTATCATCTCTTTAATTCTAATTTCAATACCATTATCATGCTTGATTAATTATTATCTAATTGAATTCTATTCTCGTAAAGGCCCTGAGGCAGGCGCCGGAGAATAATTTATGAGCATACTACGTTTGTGAGAACATTCGCATGATGATGTCCGAAAGGAGCACGAGATCACTTTGGGTACGTTTGCCAGAATACTATTCACAATTTTAACATCATTATCTAATATATATATATATATATATATATATATACACACACACAACTAATACATTCATATTGATCTCCTTCTTTAAAGATGTCGGAGATGCGGGATAAGCTCCTACCAGAGGATCACGTACGAGCAATTCAAGAGGAAATAGCGGGATTTTTGCTTGACCAGGTCATAGATCCCAAAGGAGAATACCATTACAAGATGTAATGCCTCCATGTTATGATCTGCAAATTGCAGGAGAAATTGTATATACCAAATTGTATATATATATATATATATGTGTATGAACGGTCGTGCGAGAAATTCGATGATACACACCCAGCAAGTTTTAACTGGTATAAAACATAACTAAAGTGTGATAACCATCTCACTGAGGCTAATGGATCAGATTGACAAAGCACAAGAAATAGTTGATGAAATAAGATAGCACAAAGAAATTAATTGATAGGTTCATCTTGCAGCTAGGACAAACAGTAATCTCTCGACATTAATGTGAGAGATATTTGCCGGCATCATATTTTGTTCTTCTCACCATGTCACAAATAACACGAAGGGAAGCCTAATATTTTTCCTGGAACCAAATATCACCATGAATGGCCAGGACTTGCCGAATATTAATGTAAGTGGATTGGTTGAGTTGAGCACAGCAATTTGCTTGTTCACCAGATTACTCAGAGAAAGGCACAATTGTTGAGTTCATAAGCAAACAAGTCTCCGTTATCATTATAATCATCAGAAAATGCTTCATCATCGGTTCCTGAAGACCAATATCATCAAGAATTGTCAAAACTCTCAACACTATGCAGGGAAAGGAGTTCAGCACAGCTAATTTCTTGTTCAGTCCTACCGTTAATCTAATAATTAGAGAGGAACAAACAATGGCACACAGATCATTGCCAGTTAACTCAAATGTACCATCATAACAACTAAAAAAATTATAAATTCTTGTCCAGCCTAGTTGGTGGTTCAGTTAGTTATCTCACATGCATGATATCGAACTTTTGCCAATCAAATGAATGTGGACGAGCCAATGGTGGATCAACCCCAAATAAACAATCGAACGAAAAACGATGCTTAATATCTTATTTCCAAGCAGATAATGCACTATTCCCTATGAACGCAGAATTGAATTTCACAAAACCGTCTCTAATTGAAAATTTATGTTTAACATTCGACCTGATTGAATATAAACTTCAGCGCAAAAATACATAATGGCACCTACGAAGAAAACCTAACAAATGAATTTTCACAATATGGTGGAAACCGGGGTTTTATTACAAATAGTCTGTACTTGGGCTTGACATAATATACTTAACTCGCGTTGAAACGTGCAAGTATTTCTATGTCAGAATTTGAGAACAGAACACTAGTACCTCTGAGTCACAAACATAATTGAGTGAATCGCAAAAAAGCACCCCGTTCAAGCCTAGGTTTGCAGAAAACACTCTTCTACGAATTTCTGGCAGAAAGCACTGATTCTGAGCATAATCTTTTGCAGAAAACACGGACTCGTCGCTTTGGGCTTTGTAACTTCAATTATGACATGTGGGGTACGTTTTTTATGACGTGGCGTAACAGTTCAGGCTAGACGGCGTTAGATGTTTTTTGCCAAAAACTCCTTCCTAAACAAAGAAAACAGCCAACCCAGCCCTCTCCCCCCGTGCTCACGCGCCCTGCCGCCGGCAGCCGTGCCCACGCGCTGCCTCTCCTCTCCTCCCCTGACTCCTCTCTCTCACTACTACAGGTTGTGCCGTCGGAGCACGCAGCATGAGCCGCCCCCAAATCCTCGCCACCTCGCTGGTCTTCAGCCGCCGGCCACTTGATCGAGCTCCGCCACCGCCGGAAACTGTCAGATCTGGCGAGCGTCATCGATCTCGTGCGGCCCCAGCATCCGCCTCGTCCGCCTGAGGGGCGCCTCGCTGCCCACCTGCGACGAGCTCCACCATGGCCATGCCACACAGGTAGCGCACGCAGCAGCTAGGCACCTACGATTCTTATCGCCGCCGGCTAAGACCACCAGCCGCCGCGGGCCTCCACCGCGGGCCAAGACCACCAGCCGCGCGGGCTTCCACCGCCGGCCAATACCACCAGCCATCGCGGGCCGCCACCAGCACCTCGGCCCGTCGCCCCGTCTCCTTCTCGAACTCCGAGGTTCACTGTCAGGACTGACCAAAGGGAACAGGTGCAGCGGCTCACAGCCGGCCGGCTTGCTGATGCCCGTCAACAGGTCCTTGCTAGACTGCATTGTAGCCATCCTCCCGATGTCGGAGATGGGCGAGGCGACGGCCTGGACGCCACCTCCCACTGTCGGAGGCGGGTGACAACCTCGATGCTAAGGGAGCCCGAGTTTGGGGATGGCCTGCTGTAGGTGGGATGAGATGGCCGGCAAGCGTCTGATTGCCTTTTCCTATTCTAATTGAAGGGTGCCTGTGCAAAAATACCAGGGACAATTTGGTAATTTCATATCACACTTTGTCTAACGCCTTCGGGGCCAACAGTTACGCCACATCAGCTTTTGTGGGACCCACCTGTCATAATCGAGGTTAAAATGCCCAAAGCAACGGGTCAGTGTTTTCTGCGAAAGATTAAGCTTAGAATCAGTGTTTTCTGGAAGAAATTCATAGAAGAGTATTTTCTACAAACCTAAGCTTCAATGTGGTGGTTTTCTGCAATTCACTCAACATAATTGTTGTAAAATTTGTATTTTTTTGTTCCTCATAGGGTTATATTATTATACAATTAACTTAATAAAACTAATGTGTTCTGCTCAAATCTATTATGTCTGTCCATGCTAAAAGTGGAATTAATTTTTGACGCTCTGAACTAGGTGTGGCTAGGTATTATCGGTTGCATTCAAGTTGAACGAAACTGGAAAAGATTGTTGAACTAATACTTGTGCTCGATGCTAAAATGACATGGTATGCTTGAACAAGTTTAAAAGAGGGCGCGCGGGGGGGGGGGGGATGGGGCCTGATATGCACGTACTATCGAAACGAACATGAACAGTGCCATAGTAATATCTGATTTCAACACGAGGATGGCTTGGATGCACGCTCAATGCAGACACTGCACTTCTCTTCTCAGATTCTGTAGCATCGTTGCAGTTGATTCGTGCGGACAATTTTTCAAGTGCTAACAGGTGCTCAGTTCCGACAGGCCCTGCCCCGCACTCCGCTGATCCTTTGACACTGAAGTCTAGCTCGAGCCTCAGAAGCTTGGGCATTGTACCAGCATGGAAGGTCAGAGATGATGCTCTGGCGTTGCTACAGCAGAGATAACAACGCTTCAGAACAAGGAACGCTCCGCCATAGAAAACAATCTCTCTTACAGACCCTTGGAAGTGTAAATTGAGGTTGACGAGGGCGGTCAACTCAGCAAGTATAGAAACACCATCTTGCCGCAGCTTTTGGACTCTGAGCTGGAGATATCTGAGGTTATGGAGCTCCGCCATCCAGTTAGGGACCCTGGAAAACCAACTCCCTACACATTGGCATTAGGAGCCTCTCAAGACAGCGGGGAGGCGGTGACAAAGCCATCAAGCCATCGTTGCTGTCCTGTATAGCCAAAACAAGGTGCTCCAGATGGCTACTGATTTTTCCCAAAGAAGAGCATAGGACACGGATGCGTTCCTCATCCACGCCGAAGCTTTGGCGGACATATAGAAATCTCAGATTGGTTAGCTCTCCCAGGCCCTTGATAGTATCTAGTGAGTTCCCAGGGAGATCAAATAAATATAGATAACACAGGGATTTCATGTTACTGATCCCATCAAGGATCAGACCTGATATTGACCATAAAAGGGGTTTAACATGCAGATGTGACAAGTGTGGCAGATGAACTATATCTGATGGAATTCTGGATGTATTATCTAGATCAAGTGTTTCCAAGTGGTGCAGCCCTTTGAAATGTGATGGTAGATGAAGAGAGTCATGGCCTCCTTCAATCCTTAAATATCTGAGATGATGTAGTTTACACAGTCCAGAGAGGTTGATTATATCCACACCATCAAGAGAAAGGACTCGGAGGGACTTGAACTCTAATATTGGAGGTGCATTCCTAAAATCCCCAAAGATCATAAGTGACCGGACTTGTGACAGACTGGTATTCCCCGGTAATACTATGCCATTTCTTTGACCATCAAATTGCACAGACAGCCTACGGACCTTGGGATGTATTCCTGTAACAGCATCTGGTTCGTCCAAAACGGTCATAAAATTCTCTTCCTTGGACTTCCACAAGATGAGATCACGCATCATATCATGTACTCTCAACTTCACAATGGGTACACCTCCACCCAAAGGAACTGGCTCTTTCACAAGTTGAATAAGGCTCCTATTGACAAGCTCATTCAAATAATTTCTTGCAGCCTTGTCCATGTCTCTTCCATGTTCCTTGCAAACGAAGCCCTCAGCTATCCATTGACGTTCCAAATCAAACCTCTTTATTAGGTAGTCCTCTGGATACATACCAAAATACAACAAGCATGTCTTGAGATGTCCAGGGAGAATTTTTGTAGCTGAGGTTTAAGATTTGTCTCATTCCGTCCAAGGTGAGATAAGCTCCAGATATGGAGCCCAAAGAGTTCCGTACTTCTTCCCACCTTTCCTTTTGGTTCAAACCTTCAACGGCAAGTAGGCTGGAGATACTAATAATTGCAAGAGGCAGACCACCACATTTCTTCGGAATTTGAACTGAAACATTTCTAAGTTGCTGAGGGCAAGCTTCTTCCGAGCCAGATATCCTACCAAAAAACAGTCTTCTCGAGTCTTCATCACTAAGGGGCATCATGTTAAAAATGTAATCACGGCGATTTAAACAACATGCCTGAGCGACATCCAGATTTCTTGATGTTATTATTACTCTACTGCCAAGACTATTTTCTGGGAAGGCATATTTAATATCATACCATGCCGCTACATCCCATAGATCATCAATCACAATTAAGTACCTGCACAGTTAAAATAACAGATGTTAACGAAATTACGTAAAAGGATTAAACAAGGAAAAGCCATTCCACTTCGCTCAAATACTAATTAGCTGATATTAATCTACTATGCAACTGAGGTAAATCACATGTGAACCAAAAGTATTTACATGGTATGGGCAAGAGGATAAAAAACATTTTGCTAATATTGAGAAAAAAATGTGCCAGATGCAATTATAAGAATAAAACAACAGGTGCCCTCGATATATTCTTGACAGGAAGGTGGGATCTTAACCGTGGTTGCTTGGTAGCACAATCGTGTATCTAGATTCCTACCATTAAGCTACCCAATGATTCACTGCCACTTGGATAGTTGAGGAATGGAATTGTGCATTAACTTTATTAGAGAGGTGCGAATGTATTCATTTACTTCAATATTGTTTACTCTTATTTTTTTTTCACTTAATGTTTTCTTCAGGTAGTAAGCTCTATATTGAACTCTGAAAATAGCTACTGTGCATACTTGAGAGGAACAATAAAGCACGACAAATTATCAGGGAACTTAACCATTTCATCGGCCTCTCATTTCCTAAGAAACCCGCCAATATAACTAGTTCATTACAACATCAATCTAAATTAATTGCTCCCTTGGTATTCCGTCCCCCTTTGGGCATGCGATTGGCGCCGGGCGCTAGCGGCAAAGTGCATCTTGCAGTGTTCATTGGTCTTGCGTCGACCGTGTGTCTGCAGAGCACGGCTCGGACCAGCAGGGGTACTTTAACAAAAGCTCTAATCTGAGGTCTAATGGTCTAGATCTGTTGCACTAGTCAAAAGCTCGTATGAACCAACATATTTTCCATTTTCAATCCATTCAACGACCACTTCACATCCACAACCTGCAATCACCCAAGCTACAATTTAAAAGTCAACTTTTTGGTTGAGATGTCTACTCTTGTTTTTTAATTGTGGTAGTTACACATGCATCCTTAGGACTCGGGCTTTCCTCAGGCATAAATTTTTTGCTAGCATGGATTTCAGTGCAACCAAACAAATCCTTACTCTAAAGCACAACAAGGGATGTGCACAACAAATAATAAAAGTATGGTATAAACAGATGAGACATGGCATAAGTTATAGTTCAAGCAATTCCTGGTAGATGAAAGCAAGCATCTGGGAAGAACTTGATGATCAAGCAATAGTGAATCCTTGGATGCAGACGCTGCAATGGCTGCACGATTTCAATCATAGACATGACATGCGTCTGTATTATGAACTTAACTTCTTCCACCATTTCACATATTGGGCTTAAGATGTGAAATGATGGAAGAAGTTAGGCCCCTAATATTGTAATGTAATATGCAGAAACATAATGCATGGAATAATATGAAACCATATTTAGAAAACATGTGCCCTCAGAGATTTATCAAATATAAGAAACTTGCTCATCATTTATAAATCTGCTGACAAAATGGGGGAATATCTATATCTTGACGGGAAATTCGTTATCTGAGGCATTGGACAAAACAACAGTGTGCAAAAGTAAGAATGAGCACCTCTTGTCCTGCAGATGTTCTTTGAGCTTGTTGCTGAGATGATGCGGCTGATAATCGTGGGAAGATTGTTCTTTCCCTAGTTCTGATAGTAAACCACGGAGAAGTTTTGTGATGGCAGGCTTTTGAGAGACTGTCACAAGTGCATGGCACTCAAATTCGCCCGTCACCCTACGGTACATCTGATTGGCTAGTGTTGTTTTTCCCAGACCTCCAAACCCCACAACTCATACCACCTTCAGCTGCTTCTCTTCATCTGTAAGCCAATGTAGGAGATATGCCCTAGAGGCAATAATAAATGTTATTAATTATCTCCCTGTTCATAATTAAGTTTATATTCCATGCTATAACTGCTATGGTTCCCGAGCCCGTATATCCATAAAGGCTCTGGGGAAAACCCATGTGCACGTGTGGTATAATAAACGGTAAAATGTATTCCTAGTCGTGCCTCTAAGACTAGCTCAAGTGTTGCATGATGATTATGTTTTCCCAATCATGGGCATGTCTATGCCAGCAACTTTGAGGGCACAATGTTAGAAGAACATTTGTGTTGAATCGACCCGATTGATGTTATGCTATGAGATTCATTCGTCACAAATTAATGGTTAATAACACAGAGATGGTTAACGTTTGCATAATTCCTCAGACCATGAGAGTATCGAGTTTCTTCATGCTTGATTCATGAACTTTGGGGTTTGTTAAACATCATCCGTAACTGGATGGCTATTACGGCAACTTACGGGTTCATGGGAAAGTATGTCAAGTAACTTGATAGTTCAGGATTGGGATTTGCTCCTCCGACGATGGAGAGATATCTCTGGGCCCTCTCGGTGTTACGGTATCCATCATCGTCTGGCCAGACACTTTGTGATTTGATCATGGGGATGCCGGAACACGGTAACGAGAAAAGAGAACAATACCGGTAACGAGGTAACTAGCATAGTGGACAAGTTGTTGATCCACGGGAATGCCAACATGTCTCACCTCGGGTATTTGTAACATATCGCGAAGCAACAGGAATAGCACACGGCAACTGGAGGTTCACTCGAATATTCATTCGTGTGGGTATAGGGGTCAATATGGGTGTCCATGGCTCCGATGCTGATCATTGATCGGAAAGTGTTTCGGTCATGTCTATACTTCACCGAACCTATAGGGTCACACGCTTAAGGGTCATCTATCTTTTGAACGCTAGACAGGGAGTCTGAGAGAAAGTCACCGAAAATGTTTCGGAGACAACGGAAGAGTTCCGAGAGAGAGAACACCGAAAGAGTTTCGGTAAAACCGAAAAGTTGTTTCGGAATATATTATTTGGTCAAAAAGGGTTTCGGCACCACCTGGAAATTTTCAGAGGATGCCAAAATTGGTCTGGGAACTTCTGGGAATTTTCGGAGAGAAAAACCGGAAATGTTCTGGAATTGCCGTAACCGCTGTTAATGCTTTCCGCTGATGAAAACCACCGCACCGAAAATGTTTCGGATCATGCCCAGAATAATTTTAGAGGGTGCCGGAAATGTTCTGGGACCTTCTGGAATTTTTCAGAAAAAGTTTCGCCGAAAACATCTTGTCTCAGCGCGAGGGGACAAGATCCCACGAATCGGGGGTTGCATGTTTGGTGGCTTTTTGTCTAGGGAGCATGCATGTTTCATGGAGACATGTTGGTGGCTTGTTGGGGGGGCCCCCCCATGGGGAGACAAGGTGTGGGCCGGCCCAAGGGCTGCCATGGTGGTGTCCCCTTGGTGCCCCCCTTGTGTTACCATTATGCCCTTTCATGTGTGACATGAAGTTTGGGTATTTTGGTATTTCAACATCCCACCCCACCCCTTGCCTTGGCCTATAAAAGGAGGAGAAGCGGCTGCCATTCTCCCCATCCCTTGCTCTCATACACATGCCAAGATGTTATCTGGCTTCTCTCTCCCTCCCACGAAAAGAGTTTCGTAGAGCCGAAAGGCTATCTGGGTTCCGGCAGGAACTAGTTCTGGACGGCGAAGCCCTGCCGGATAGCTGACACCGTATGTGTGCAACTCTGTAGAGAGGTCGTAGTTTTGATCTTAGTGCCCGAGGGGCTGTTTAAGAGTGCCTCCCGAAGGGCTGTCCAAGTGACGGTCCGAGTTCTGTGAGTCTTCCCGAAGGGCTGTCCGAGTGACCGTTCGAGTTTCGGAGGTCCTCCCGAAGGGCTGTCCGCGACATCGTCCGGGGGACTGTTCGACCGCCTCCCGGAGGGCTGTCCGAAGGGAAGACGCGAGTATACATCCTCGCGGTTGGGAGGTTGTAAATCCTAGCTGCGGGGATCTGCACCGCCGATCGTCATCGACTCTACTTCCGCTGCGCTACGAGTCGGTAACGAAAATGATCAAACCTTGTATGCAGTCTCCATAGTGGTCCTGGGCTGGTGCGTAGGTCGGAAATTTTTTGTTTTCTGCTGCGTTACCCTACAGTGGTATCAGAGCCATGCTATGCGTAGATGCAGCTTGCGATCTAGAATACATAGAGATGTATGGGTGTTGCACAATATAATTAGGTAGTAGATGAGTTCTATTACTGAAAATTATTTGTGCGGGTAGCAGATGAAATCTGTAACCCGGTGTTCTTGTTGCTTCCCTTGAATTTGCGTAGTCCTGATCTTGACAGCATTGTGGAATCTCACAAAGTTCTGGCAATCCGCGATCCTTTCATGCTGCTCCTGAGTATGCTGATTGACAGATCAACGAAGTGCTAACAGTTCTTTGGGTTCCACTTTAGTTAAAGAAAGATGGATGTTTCGCAGTCGAAAGGGCAATGCAGATATGATCTGCACGGGGGTCATGCGTATGACGAAGTTCAGTATGGGGCTCGAGATTTTATTATCTCGTGTTTCATACACCCCGTATTGTTAATCTAGCGACTTGGATTATCATACTTGATGATGGACGTTGGTAGCTTCGGTTTGTTTCGAAACCTTAGAAGTCACGTAAAACAAGTTTTTGCATGAGCCGATTAGAGACGTCTAACTTGGTTTTGCAGGAGGGTTTGCATGTGCATTTGATGTGGTATAGCAGTGCTCATAATAATTTGATTATGTATGAGATGACTATATGATGTAAATTAATTAACATGACCTGCGTGTCATGATTCGGCATGATGGCTGGAGCCATATGATTGCACTTTAATGACCTGCGTGTCGACCTTGTGTAATGCATTATTTTATTAGCTATAGAGATAGCAATATTATCCGGTGCATCGACAAGGTGGTGGCAATCTTCGCAAAGGTGAACACCGACGCGAATGCCGAAGACGAAGAAATACAAGACTTCTCCGTCAGAAAGGGCTATACCATATCATGCTATTATAAATTGCTTGAGATGTTTATCCCTTATGATGCACCCTTCTTGATTGCGCGGTAGTCGCTTTTTATTAGGGTGATCTCTCACAAAAATATCAAGTAGTTAGTGTTCTCCCAAGTGTAGCACCGTCACGGCACCTAACTTTTCGGGGTGAGCCATGGATGCATGGGTACGAATGATTAGGGATGTGTGAGGCGGGTGAGGTCAGACCTCGCAGCAAGATCACTTGGTTGTCTTGACATTCATGGCAGGATCGTCCTGAGCTCGGAACACACGCATCCAAAGATGAACAAGAGTCACATAGAGAGGTGATCGGCAAGTTGGCCTACCGATTAAAATTCTCGTCATGAGATGATGATTCTATGGCGATGAATTGAAGTCTGGATCTTGTATCACTCAAAATCAATTATGAGAGATATTGATTTGAGTGGGAGCGCACTGTTGAATTAACTTGTTTAATTCTCAGTGCAATTAATTTTGAACACTGTCTAAGTGTGATTTGCATAATAGTTGTAGAATAATGGCTTGCATTTCCACCTTCCCTATTAAAATTGATTAGTTGTTTAATATCTGGTTAAAACTTTACGGTTGGTAACGTAATGTGAGGATTTTCCTCAAGAGTGCCGAGAAGGAATTTGTCCTATAGCATACTTTCGGTATTCTCTCGCTTATGCTATGGATCATGTGACTCTCGTCCTTCGATCCAAAAGCTAGAATTCCGTTTCAGTCAAGTGCAATATGTTTGCTTCCATGAGACCCGAACTTCGAATGTTTGGATAGTTATGTGATATTCATGGAATCTAAAAATCATTTTCAGAGACAGACAAAGGCTAAAAGATATGAGATATCCAAAGCAATGTTTGTTTGCAAACTATTAGTAAAGGAGTTTACTATGCATTAGACTGATAAGAGAGGGATCCAGAAGAACGCCTGTCATATAATGAAAGGTGAATAAAACAATAACTTAAAGAGAAAGGAAGTGTCCGAAGGGTGTTAGTAAGACTTTCACGCCTAGGAAGTCCGGGGCTAACGCCACTCTTAAGTTGGGTGCTTCTTCTAAGAGTAGGAGAAATACTAAAAGTTAAACTATTAGAAGTATAAAGGCAATAAGAAAGAAGACTGGAATATCCATCTCATGTATGAATGTCATACAAGTTTTTGATGTATAGAAGGCTGGTCAAAGATATAGTTCTTGGGAATTATGATTAAATTGTTAATCACTGATTCTTGGGTATTGTGAGTTAATCACAAAGATACCCGCTCGATTGCATTCTGTTGCAACTCGATGTAAGAACTACTATGGCCTTTAAAACCAGCCAGGAATGAGGTTAAGATACACATAGGGAACATAGTAAAAGTTACTATACCTTCCATCGGTGTATTCCCTATGTATTTACTTTCATAGTTCATTTTAGAGTTTCACACTCTAGCCCTTTGCATAAGGATCTTGCAAGAAGGTTGTTCATAAGAGAACTTTTTATGTTCGATGTTATGAATAACATAAGGGCCATACTTTCATTGAGAATGAGATGTATGTTATGAATAATGATATTAATATATTACCTCTGGATTTACTTTCATAATTCATTTTAGAGTTTTACACTCTAGCCCCTTGCACAATGTTGTTGCAAAAGGGTTGTTCATAAAAGTACAATTGTTGTTCAGTATTATGAATAAACATAAAGGGCCATGATTCCATCCAAGATTGGACGTATGTTATGAATATTGATGGTAATATGATACATCTATAACACTGACGCTAAATGTCGCAAGACTAAAAGAATACCACACAAGTGTGGCACTACATTTGGTCACATTGGAGAAACCCGCATGGAAAACTCCATTATGATGGATTTTGAAGTCGTTTGATTTTGAATCATCTGACACTTGCAAATTTTCTCCGGAAAGTGAAGTGACTGAAATACCGTTCACAGGCCATAAGGAATGAGTAACAAACTTATTGGTGATCATACATTTTGATGTGTGTAGTTCAATAAATGTTGTTGCAAGTAGTGGATTTATCTATCTTTAGAAATGACTCAAGTAGATATATGGATATTTACTTGATGAGACGTAAGTCTGGATCTTTTGAAATCATTCGAAAGGTTTTCAAATATGAAGTAGAAGTTATTGTAACAAGAAAATTATGTTTCTACAATTCGATTGCAGAAAGAAATATTTGAGTTACAAGTTTAGCGAATGTCTGATGAGTTGTGAAAAGAGTTTCATAACTTACACCTCCCGGAACACCACTGTGAGTGAAAAGTCCGTGAAGATGTAATCGAACCATTTATGACATGGTAAGATCAAAGATGACATAAATAAATTTGCCATTATCCCTTTTAAAGAGTGATGCTTTAGAGACTACGGCTTTTACACTGAAAAGAGCTCCATCAGGTCTGTTGAAATGACGCCATGGTGTGGTACGCCCAACCATATTATATCTTTTCTTAACATTTGGAATATGGGGCTTGTGTAAAAGGTTACAAACCTATTCCAAATCAGACAAGTGCTACTTTGTAGGTTATCCCAAGTCAGTGGGTATTCCTCCCTCACTATACTGAGGCAAATAGGTTTGCCACAAAGAACGGTATGCTTTTTGAAAAAAAATGGTTCTTTCAAAAAGGTGAGTGGGAGAACAGTGCAACTCGACGAGATAACAAGTATCTTCGTCATCAGATCAAAGGGAAGAAACCTTGGAAGTGATTTCGGAGTTTCCTACTGCGACTGATACGGAAGTCTCTACAATAAAATGTATGGACTTCGGTCGAACTTGCAGCTGAACCACGTAGGCAAAAGCTCGTGCAAACCTCTCAGGTGCGCAAACGAGATATTGTTGTTAGACAACAATATACCTACGATACACAAGGAAGCGTTGATGGGCCCTGACTCCAGAATTAGCTAAATGCCAATACAATCCGAGTTAGTTTCCATATAAGTGATTCAAGATTAAAACCTTAATACACCTTTCGGAAGACTTAGAGTCTGACGAATATTTATGGAACTATAACTGATACGTATAAAAATGTTTTATCCATAAAGCTCGACTTGTTGAAATATACAAGTTCAAGGAGTTGACTACGATGAGGTTGCTTCACCGTAGCGATGCTTAAAGTCAGTTCGGGTTGAACTAGCAATTAATACATATTTCATATCATGAGATATGAAGCATGGATGACAAAAGGATTTCCATCTGATGGAAATAAAACCTAGGACTTGTATGTGATACAGTCCAAAGTAATTTGTCGATTCAGAGGATGCTAGTAGATATGCAAACTTCAGAGTTCCAGCGATGGACAGAAGAGAGCAAAATGGAGTTAGAATCTTCGTGTTTTGATGAAATGGTCAAAAAGGGTTTTGACTTCATCAATGGGTAACGAAGATGCTTATATTTCAAGAAAGTAAGTGGGAGCATAATAATATTTCTAAAAACCTTGTGTGCTTGACACATTGGTAATTGGAATTAAATTTCTTGACACGAATTAGGACTTCATTTGGAAATAGTTTTTCAATGAAGTGCTTGGGCTAAATAGCCTTTATATTAGGCATGATGATCTATGGAGATAGATTTACCTAATAGGGCTGAGCAAAGATACATATTGACAAGATGCTAAAACCTTTTAGCATTAAAAACGTCAAGGAGTGATTCTTGCCGAAGTCACATGGAAAGAGTTTTTGCAAGACTCGGTGTCCCAAAACACTGATGAGCAAAATACATGATGGAGATTCCACACACTCTTGTGTTTGGATTAATCATGTATTCCATGGTATGTAAAAACAACCAGATATGTCCAATACTCCCAAAGTTGTTGCGAGTATAGATACCAAAGTGATCAAAAGTACTGATCATGGGACAACAGTGAAAAAGGGTCATTGAGTACTATAGTAGCACTGATGACATGTTTTCTCGCAAGCGGAGATCATGAAGAGTTCGTTGTAAAAGGTTACATCGATACAGTCTTCAGCCATGCTCCAAGCGATTTTCGATTTAAGTTAAGGGTTTTTGTGCAATACACAATATGGTGGCACGGTAGTTGGAAATTGTTCCAAACAAGTTACTGTGGCGAATTCTATAACAGGGGCGAAGTATGTTGCCGCTTTTAAAGCGACAAAGAAAATGTTGAATCATATAGTTCATTCATGAACTTAGTATGGTTTCAAGATGGCTTTTGTCAATGGGACACTACTGCAAGTAGTTGCTCCATAACTCAGTCTGAGGAATCCAGGTTCGACCTGTGATTCACATACATACAAAGCCAAGTCAACACAAAATATGGATTTTGTGAAAGCGTGAAGACGCGAGGATATGCAAAGATACACACGGAGCTGAAGTCGTCAGATCCGTTAGACATCAGGCTATACCACAAGCGAAGCATATTTACACTAGTGTGCCACAGGTGTAAAGTGCATTAGCATCAACTAGATTATTGACTCTAGTGCAAGTGGGAGTCTGTAGGAGATATGCCCTAGAGGCAATAATAAATGTTATTAATTATCTCCCTGTTCATAATTAAGTTTATATTCCATGCTATAACTGCTATGTTTCCCGAGCCCGTATATCCATAAAGGCTTTGGGGAAAACCCATGTGCACGTGTGGTATAATAAACGGTCAAATGTATTCCTAGTCGTGCCTCTAAGACTAGCTCAAGTGTTGCATGATGATTATGTTTTCCCAATCATGGGCATGTCTATGCCAGCAACTTTGAGGGCACAATGTTAGAAGAACATTTGTGTTGAATCGACCCGATTGATGTTATGCTATGAGATTCATTCGTCACAAGTTAATGGTTAATAACACAGAGATGGTTAACGTTTGCATAATTCCTCAGACCATGAGAGTATCGAGTTTCTTCATGCTTGATTCATGAACTTTGGGGTTTGTTAAACGTCATCCGTAACTGAATGGCTATTATGGCGGCTTACGGGTTCATGGGAAAGTATGTCAAGTAACTTGATAGCTCAAAATTGGGATTTGCTCCTCCGACGATGGAGAGATATCTCTGGGCCCTCTCGGTGTTACGGTATTCATCATCGTCTGGCCAGACACTTTGTGATTTGATCACGGGGATGCCGGAACACGGTAACGAGAAAAGAGAACAATACCGGTAACGAGGTAACTAGCATAGTGAACAAGTTGTTGATCCACGGGAATGCCAACATGTCTCACCTCGGGTATTTGTAACATATCGCGAAGCAACAGAAATAGCACACGGCAACTGGAGGTTCACTCGAATATTCATTCGTGTGGGTATAGGGGTCAATATGGGTGTCCACGACTCCGATGCTGATCATTGATCGGAAAGTGCTCCGGTCATGTCTATACTTCACCGAACCTATAGGGTCACACGCTTAAGGGTCATCTATATGTTGAACGCTAGACAGGGAGTCTGAGAGAAAGTCACCGAAAATGTTTCGGAGACAACGGAAGTGTTCCGAGAGAGAGAACACCGAAAGAGTTTCGGTAAAACCGAAAAGTTGTTTCGGAATATATAATTTGGTCAAAAAGGGTTTCGGCACCGCCTGGAAATTTTCAGAGGATGCCAGAATTGGTCTGGGAACTTCTGGGAATTTTCGGAGAGAAAAACCGGAAATGTTCTGAAACTGCCGTAACCGCTGTTAATGCTTTCCGCTGATGAAAACCACCGCACCGAAAATGTTTCGGATCATGCCCAGAATAATTTTAGAGGGTGCCGGAAATGTTCTGGGACCTTCTGGAATTTTTCAGAAAAAGTTTCGCGGAAAACATCTTGTCTCAGCGCGAGGGGACAAGATCCCACGAATCGGGGGTTGCATGTTTGGTGGCTTTTTGTCTAGGGAGCATGCATGTTTCATGGAGACATGTTGGTGGCTTGTTGGGGGCCCCCCCCCATGGGGAGACAAGGTGTGGGCCGGCCCAAGGGCTGCCATGGTGGTGTCCCCTTGGTGCCCCCCTTGTGTTACCATTGTGCCCTTTCATGTGTGACATGAAGTTTGGGTATTTTGGTATTTCAACATCCCACCCCACCCCTTGCCTTGGCCTATAAAAGGAGGAGAAGGGGCTGCCATTCTCCCCATCCCTTGCTCTCATACACATGCCAAGATGTTATCTGGCTTCTCTCTCCCTCCCACGAAAAGAGTTTCGTAGAGCCGAAAGGCTGTCTGGGTTCCGGCAGGAACTAGTTCTGGACGGCGAAGCCCTGCCGGATAGCTGACACCGTATGTGTGCAACTTTATAGAGAGGTCGTAGTTTCGATCTTAGTGCCCGAGGGGCTGTTTAAGAGTGCCTCCCGAAGGGCTGTCCAAGTGACGGTCCGAGTTCTGTGAGTCCTCCCGAAGGGCTGTCCGAGTGACCGTTCGAGTTTCGGAGGTCCTCCCGAAGGGCTGTCCGCGACATCGTCCGGGGGACTGTTCGACCGCCTCCCGGAGGGCTGTCCGAAGGGAAGACAAGAGTATACATCCTCGCGGTTGGGAGGTTGTAAATCCTAGCTGCGGGGATCTGCACCGCCGATCGTCATCGACTCTACTTCCGCTGCGCTACGAGTCGGTAACGAAAATGATCAAACCTTGTATGCAGTCTCCATAATGGTCCTGGGCTGGTGCGTAGGTCGGAAATTTTTTGTTTTCTGCTGCGTTACCCTACAGCCAATTCACAAGCTCACTTGTTGGCTCCTCCATACCAACAAGGTTAGATCCATCTGCACAGAGTGTGACAACTCCTGTGTCTATGGGCACATCGCTTGATGTAGGGATATTCTTGCCAATCTTGTGCCTTTTGCGCCGTTCGCTTATCTCCTGCACAAGTTTTTTTATCTCTACAACCTGGCCAGCAATCCGATGATGAGCTCTATAAGATTTAAGATGGCGGATAGTCTTGCGGACAAACCCAGAATATTTTTTCTCCCCAACTTTGATCATGAAGTCATCGATGATGTCCTCAATGTCATAGAACATCTCCCTCAGTGTGTCTCTCCAGCTCTTGGTCTGTGGGTCCAGCTTTTCCACATTGGCGAGCATCTCAAGAGTACCCTTCATGCTGCTGAGCTCGTCGCTGATGAACTTCACCTCTTTCCGCAAGTTTTTCAGCCTGGAGAATTCCTCCCCCATGAGGGTGGCCAGCTTACCCAGGAGGGAGTTCATGGCGCCGGTAGAAGCGGTTAACATTATTCCAGCCATGACTTTGGTGAGATGTCTTGGCTGGCTCCCTAGCTAGTTATGCTTGCTTGCGTGATACCTGTTGCACCTGCAATATATGTGAAGATTAATTAGCTATGCTGTACGGGCCAGAATTTCTAATGGGTGTTTGATAATTGATATATCCTCATTTTCTTAAAAAATAAAAAGAACGAGATATTTACCTAGAAGTTGGAACATGAGCTTAGAGTAGATCGAAAAGCCTTCACTTGCACATCAAAGCGCATCACCTGCCACACAGGAGCCTGTGCGACCGTAGTGCCATGGCTGCTCCCCGTGGAAGTCTGCTCGAGTGCAAGCACACAAAATCGTTTGAAAAAAATCTGTAATGGGAATGCAGAAAGGCTTGTTAACAAGCAAGCAAGCGCAGGGCTGATTATCAAGATTTGCTATTCACAGGAGTACGAGTAATGGAGCAGGTAGAGAGGACATCGAATCGATTTAATTTTCACACATTGCAGCAGCGGCCGATCCGTTCGAGACAAGCGAAATAAGCAAACAGATGGTAAATATGCCAAGATGCAGGTCACCTCACCTTGCACTTGAGCTGGCTGTACGCCGGCGTTGTGGCTGCTCACCGCGCCACCGCTGGCGGCAGACCGCAGATCCGGCCGCCTGTTCAACGAATTTGGGAGCGAGGAGCGGCGTGCAAAGGAAAACCAGGGGAAGCTGAGAAAAACTTGAGTTTGGGTCACATCTAGCTATGGCCACATCGCTGGATGGAGGAGACCTGACTTGGGGTTGTTAGCACTAATCTTGATATTATTGTATGAGCATTTTAGTTTGGTTTTTTGTCATGCATGTAATTTAGGTGATCTAGGGAGTAGCTAGTCATCAAGACTTCAGTTGAGTGCGGAGAAGGCGAGATGCCAGGGCGCCGTGTGATACGGCGAGTACGGCGAGATGCCGATGGCAGCGTGAGGCTGCAGTGCTGCGCGAGGCGGCACGGCTGTGTGATGCGGCAAGACGCGGCGGCTGGAGCATGATGGTCAACTCCTTCAGGTTGAGCCAAGTGATTTGGCCAGGTCATAATTAGTTTCGGCATGTTGAGGTTGGAGCTGCATGACTACGGGGTTAGTGCATGCGTGAGTTTGTTAGAGCTGGGCATTGGGGTGCATGTAGATAGGAATTTGTTAGTTGCATGCAACATCCACGCGCAAGTTTGTTGGTAGTGGCCGGTCAAGTTAGAGGATGCTTGATACGTTTTAGTCTCATGACTAAAAGTAGTGGGACTAAAACTTGCTAGCCTCACTCATGCTTGGATCCAAATACTAAAGAGACTAAAATCAAGTTAATGAGCATTTATTATCCTCCAAACCCTCCAATCCAGAACTCGCATGTGTTAAAGGAGAGGAGTTAAATGAGAAGAGAGAGGACTAATCCACATTTTAGTAGGGTGCTTGGAACTTTAGCCTCTTAAACAGACTATTTTTAGTCTCAAGACTAGTTTTAGCCCCTCTTTAGTCAAGGGTGCTTGAAACTTTAGCCTCTTAAACAGACTATTTTTAGTCAGACTAAAATAAGTCCCTTGGATCCAAGCACCCTCTTAGTAGACTAGTCACCTGGGCCTAGAGTGATTCTAGGAGGTCATGGACGTGTAGGTAGTGGAGTAGTGGGTCAAAGTGCCGTGAGTTTTGCATGGCCTGATTGCCTACCTCTGTGGATATATTAGTTGCATTAGTAATGGAAAAGGAGGCCAAGAGGGCTGAGGAAAATATGTAGCCTGTGTGTTCCAAGGAGAAGAGCCTATGGCAAAGCATTTGTGCTCCTTCTTGGTCCATGCGTGTGTGTGTGTGTTTGAGTTTCTCTCATGTGTGTGTTCTTGTGTTCTTAAGAGAAGAAGATAGAGAGAAACCACAAGAGAGTTGTGTGAGGCAACGAGAGGAAGAAGAAGAGGGGCGCTGCGAGGAGAGGCGGCGCCAACAGGGGTCAAGCGCTGGGCTACTGTATGCGCGTGCTCAGGGCAGTGAGCTAGTGACTTTTTTTTTTCTCGAATATGCACGAGTGTGCATATCATATATTAAAGAAGAAAGGCAAAGAAAGCCTCCACCACAATTACAAAGTACTTAGTACATATTACTCGTCACTAGCCTCCCACCTCTCCACCCTACTAAAGAAGGGAGCTACATTCAGTACCAGTGAGTCATAAATTCTCTTTATGAAAAGCCCCTTTTCTACCGCCTACCACGATGATTCATTGCCATCGCTGCTGCTTGGGACACCCATACACTGTTGCACACTGTACCCTGCGCGCTGCAAAACATAAAAAATTATCAAGAATTCAAGACTCATGCAGAACAGGGTTTTTCTCTTTACATATACTAATAATAACTTGAGGCACGTCTGGCTCCTAGCCAAAACTAAATCACAATGTTGTTAAAGTCTGTCAAAAGGGCCAGATTTGTGAAAACAAATACGCAGGTTTCAGTCGGGAACGCCATCATATTAATCCTGAGTTGTGCTCCTAACGCTAAATATGTGAACTTTGAAGGACCTAATATGCAGAGGTGAGGAAAACACTTGATAGGCGAGGGCATTACTACACAGTTTCAAGTGGGAAACGCCAAGGTAGGATAGGTGGAGCAAGGGGGACGTACTGAGTGGAGCAGCGCTCCTCGATGAGTCATAAGTTTCCTTCACTGCAGCTGAGCTGAGGACACAGACAAGTGCAATCAATATTCACGATCAGGACGAGCAAGTGTGTACGCCAATCCTAGCCGCTGAGGCGGGATGGGGGTGGAGAGGCCCATCTGTAATGCGTCCGTGCCGACGAAGCAGAGGCCCATGCTCGCACTGGACTGAGCTTGCCACTGCCGCGGTTAGATGCGTGTGCGGTGCAAGAGATTGTTGGCAAATCTCGCTTCTCTCTCCTGTTCTCTCACTCTTATCTCACTCAACGGCAAGGAGGAAGAAGAACGGGAGGTTTTGCGCCGCGCAGAACTTGCGACTTTTCTGTTTTGCTTTCATCATTGAATTTATTCAAAGTACAACAAAGGAAACGGGCTCATGGCCCCTAAATACGCGCCACCACCGATCGTGGCGCTCGTGCCATCCCACGAGCGATCAGAGGGGGCACCAGACTCGCTCTTGGCGCTAACTAACTCGAGCTAATCTCGTTGACAGAAAACAGACTGAAACTACTGACGAAACTGACAAAACTGAAGAAATGACACTAGCTACTGCAGACTTGGGTTTATTCAACAATCACCCCCTAAATGCTAGTCTGCCTACCTTATTTTCTTCATCCCAATCTTCTCCCACAGCTGGGTGAACCTGATGCGCCCCAAGGGCTTTGTCAGAATGTCAGCCAACTGATCTTCACTTCTGATGAAGTCGACAGTCATTTTTCCTTCTTCCACACACTCTCTGATGAACTGATAACGCACATCAATGTGCTTGCTTCTGTCATGAAGAACCGGATTCTTGCAGAGAGCTATGGCTGATTTGTTGTCCACCACAAGGAGTGGTACCTGAAGTTCTTCACCTCACCAGTGATCTCTGCTAGTAGACACGCCACCCACACGCCCTGACAGGCAGCTGTTGTGGCCGCGATGAACTCAGCCTCACACGATGAAAGGGCCACCCCTTTCTATTTCTGCGACAGCCAGCTGACAGGGCTATCACCGAGGAAGAAGATTCCCCCCGACGAACTCTTGCGATCGTCGATGTCGCCGGCCATGTCGCTGTCAATGTACCCGACGAGCTTGGCTCCATTGGCTCGCCGACGAGGGAAGTGACACCCCAGATCACGGGTGCCAGCCACATACCTGACGATATGCTGAACAGCGGTCAGGTGCTCGACCGTGGGCGCTTCCATGAACCGGCTCACGTAGCTCACGGCGAAGGTGATGTCTGGCCGGGAATGGGTGAGGTAGCCCAGCGTCCCCACCATGCTCCTGTACTCTGTGGTGTCAGTGGGAGCCGCCGTGCTCGTCTTGCTCAACTTCAGACGAGCTTCCATAGGAGTCTGACGTGGATTGCACCCTGTCAGCCCCGCCTTCTCGATGATCTTGTCGCCGTATGCGCTCTGCGGAATGGTTACACCATCAGCATCCTGGCGCACTTCAATGCCCAAGTAGTAGGAGAGCAACCCGAGATCGCTCATCCGAAAATTGGCCTTCATTGCAGTCTTGAAGCTGTCGATCTCCGCGGTGTCAGCTCCGGTGATCACCAGGTCATCCACCTACACCCCCAGAAGAAGGAGCTCGCGGCCTGACCCGCGTGCATAGACGGCGTGCTCGGAGTTGCAGCGGCGGAAGCCCATGTCGACGAGCGTGGCGTCGAGCTTGGCGTTCCATGCGCGGGGCACCTGGTGGAGACCGTACAGCACTTTGCGCAGCTTTAGCACCTTGTGCTCATGATCGACGGCGACGAAACCCGGCGGCTGCTCAACGTAGACCTCTTCCTTCAGATCACCGTTGAGGAAAGCCGACTTCACATCCATATGGTGGATCGGCCATCCCTCGTGCACTGCGAGTGCGAGCAGCACACGCACGGACTCCAAGCGTGCTACTGGAGCAAAAACCTCGTCGAAGTCGATCCCCGCCTTCTGCACGAATCCCTTGGCGACGAGGCGAGCTTTGTACTTGACGATCCTGCCGGCAGAATTCCTCTTGACACGGAACACCCACTTCACCCCAATGGCCCGGTGACCAGCGGGGAGATCAGTGAGCTCCCACGTGTTGTTTTCCTCGATCATCGCCTTGCGCCAGCTTGGATCGAGCTCCGCCCCTCTGAATGTGCTTGGTTCTTCAGCGGAGGCGATCAACAACCTTTCAGCTGGCTGGACAGGGCCATCATGAAGGCCGAGGATGTCAGACATGCGGCGGAAGCGATGAGCCACGCACACGTCCTCGTCGGGGTCCAGCAATGGGCTCCCGGAGGGCGGCGTCACGAACTCCACCCTCACTGGAGTGGAGGCTGCAGCAGGGGTTTTCAGTGCCGCAGCGGCCGTATCCGGGCTGCTGACAGAGACGACCGTGTCCGGACTGCTGACGGATGTGGGCACGCTTGCTCCCGCCCGTGCTCTCTCCGTGGCCGGTGTTCGTGGCGTCACAGGCGTCTGCTGGCCTGCATCTTCTCCACTCCCACGAACATTCTGCGCCTTGTAAGCTGGCTCGTCCACTGTTGAGGACTCTCCTACTGTCACCGGAGCAGTATGAGCCGTGTCGGCCCAGTTCCACCTTGCTGATTCGTCGAAGACGGCGTCTCATGTGACATGGACGCGCTTGGTTGCAGGGTTGTAGGCGCAGTATGCCTTGCCGCCTTCCTCGTACCCGACGAACACCATGGGCGTGGATCGATCCTCAAGCTTGCTCTGGTGCGGCTTCACTGTCTTCACGTGCACCACGCACCCCAAACGTGCGCAGGAAGTGCACCGGAGGCCGATCACCGTGCCACGCCTCGTACGGAGTCATGCCAACCATGGAGCGCGTCGGCGATCTATTCAGGATGAAGACGACAGTGGTGATTGCCTCCCCCCAGAACTCTCCAGGCATGGACGTGGCCTTCATCATGCTCCTGGCCATGGCCACCACCGTCTGGTTGCGGCGCTCTACAATGCCGTTTTGCAGAGGCGAGTACGGTGCTGTGAGCTACCGCGGCACTCCACGGTCTGCACAGTAGTCGCTGAAGTCGACGGAGGTGAACTCGCCGCCGCGGTCCTTCTGCAGAGCACGCAGCTTGCGCCCTGTCTCTGTCTCCACACGCGTCTGAAACCGCGCAATCGCCCCGGCGGCCTCGTCCTTGAAACAAAGCAGTGACAGCCACATGTACCTGGACATGTCGTCGACGAGGAGGAGGAAGTAGCACCGGCCCCCAGCTGTGGTGGGCGTGATCAGCCCGCACAGATCGCCGTGCACCAGCTCCAGGATCTGCTCCGCTCTGTAGTTCGCCTCAGCGGGAAACGAGGCACGCTTTTGCTTGCCGGCGAGGCACCCGTCGCACACCTGGTTGACGTGGTCGTTGGAGGGCAGCCCGCGCACCAGTTCTTGCTGAGCGAGCTTGCGGAGCACCTGAAAGTTTAGGTGGCCGTACCTTGCATGCCACCGCCACGCCTCATCCGTCACGCTCCGTGCTGCCAGACAAACGGGGCGCGTGAGCTGGAGTGCGTATGGGTACAGCTGGTTGCTGGCGCGCTGCACCCTGGCCACGATTCGCCGCTGTTGATCGTAGAGAGTGAAGATGCCGCCCTCGATCTCCAACCGACACCCTATCTGGTCGAGCTGGCCTACACAGATGATGTTGCTCTTGAGCCGCGGAATGAAGTAGACGCTGCTCAGCACACGGTGGCCGCCGGCGTGGTCAGTGAAGAGCACGCAACCGGATGTCGATGACCGATCCGTCTCCGAACTTGACGGTGCCGGTGACGTGACGGTCGAGCTCGCTGAACGAGGCCTCCTCGCCAAACATGTGGTTGTTGGCTCCTGTGTCCAAGTACCAGACGCAGGAGTGCGCGTCCGTGGCCAGGCCCAGTTGAGCCTCCACGCGCTCCTCGAACTGCTCGGCATGCCCGTCGCGATCGCCTGGATCCGCGGACAGATCACACACCTGCACCATGAGGAGGTGTGTTGGGTCAGCGTCGTCACCGCCGTGACCTTGGGCGAGGAGAGCCTTTGCCTCCTTGTCGCATTTCTTCTTCTTGCAGTCACGGACCTAGTGCCCGCTCATGTTGCAGTAGCAGCACTTGTCGCGATCGTCATCGTGGTCGGTGCCGGAGTTGCTGGTGTTCCCCCTGCCAGCGCCCCCGTTTGGGCCACGCCCGCCGCCACCGCCACAGCACCCGCGACCCCTTCCGCGACGGCACCGTGCGGAGCCGCCCCCGGAGCCGCCGGCGTGCTGGTCGCCGGTCTTGAGGTGGGTGTGCCACTCCTCCTTTGTGAGGAGCAACCGCCCCATTCCATTGGTGGCTTGATGCAGCTCGTGGCGTTCCTCCACCGCCTTCAGTAGAGTCTCAATCGACAGAGCAATCTGTGAGAACTGCTTGGGTACTACTGAAAGAAATTTTCGAACAACTCTTTTTTCAGGAATTGTCTCACCAAGCTGCGCCATCTGAGCCACCATTGCTGTGAGGCGCATGGCATATTCGTCCACCGACTCGCCGTCAGCGAACTTGATGTCGCCATACTGCTTGGTGAGGGTCGCAAGCTTCGCCTCGCGCACTCGCGCCACCCCAAGCCTCATCGTCTTCAGGGATTCCCAGGCCTCCTTCTCCGTCGCCTTAGCGGCGAGTGTAGGCCCCATCTCCGGTCGCACCCCCCGAAGAATTGCCTCGAGCGCCAAGCGATCCTCGCTGCGCTCGGCCGTACCCGTCTGGATGGCGTCCCAGAGATGCCATCCCTCCACCATGACCTACATGAGGACGGCCCAGTCGATGTAGTTGCTCCGCGTCAGCTACGACCATGCCGCGCTGCCGGTGGCGCGTGCCATCTGCGCCATGGACCTCTCTGCCACGACAACCTCGTTGCCGCCGGAGGTCCGCGGATTCGCCGGTGACTTGCTACCACCGGTGTCATCTGGCTCCGCCATGCCCAAGGCCAGAATACAGCTCTGATGCCAATTGTTGGAAAATCTTGCTTCTCTCTCGTTCTCTCTCACTCTAAACTCACTCAACGGCAAGGAGGAAGGAGGACAGGAGGTTTCGCGCCGCGCATAACTTGCGACTTTTCTGTTTTGCTTTCACTGAATTTATTCAAAGTACAGCAAAGGAAACGGGCTCATGGCCCCTAACTACGCGCCACCACCGATCGTGGCGCTCGTGCCATCCCACGAGCGATTAGAGGGGGCACCAGACTCGCTCTTGGTGCTAACTAACTCGAGCTAATCTCGTTGACAGAAAACAGACTGAAACTACTGACGAAACTGAAGAAATGACACTAGCTACTGCAGACTTGGGTTTATTCAACAGAGATGGCATCTCTCGCTGAGCTGGCATTCCGTCAAACAGCTTCCACGCGTGGCGGGTTTGGAAGCCGTCGCGGCCACCAGAGGTTGTACCTCGTGCGCCATGTCGGGATGGGTTGGGCGGTGCCTGGACACACCCATGGGTGGTGGAGGGTGGAGAGGAGAAGGCTCGCCGGACTGGAGGATGGGTCAGCGGCGGCGCGCGGGGAGAATTTTGCGTGCTACATCGCCACGGAGCCACCATGGAACCTATGCATAGGCCATATCTATCACCACCCAATCGTTTGCCTAGTCATCTTATTTCCACAGATGAAAATTTTGAAATCGCCACAAAGCGATACATTTGATTTTATCGGGCACGTTCCAGAAATAAAATTTTAAAAAATACAGAAAATTTAAAAAAAAATCCTCAGAACAATATGTTCGACTTTATTTGACATATCAAAATAAGATGAAATAGATAAAACAAAGACCTTACCTGAAAATGACTTGATAATTATTAGTCACTTAAGATATGCTGACATTAATTGTCAAAATCAACTTAGGGGATTATGATGCACGTTTCACATGCTGCTCGCCGCTTCAAGGGCTCCCACCACATCATAAACAAAAGGATGTGGCAATAATTGACAAAGGTTTCAGGGCAGCGAGAGATGAATATGACCGGCGATCAAGGCTGTTCCATAAGTTGGATAAATGGTCATCGAGGAGCAGGTGCCCTGATGCTCCAGCTAGTAGCTTTGGTATTTGGCCTAAACTTCTAATGTAAATTTAAAAATAGAATAAAATGAGAGCCAAATCGTAAGAGAACAAGGGGAAACCTTGAAGATCCAAGAAAAATGGAGAACAAGGAAAATTTTGTTTTCAACATAGCCAGATGTCAACTTCAGGCAAGTTTCTTAGGACCCTAGTTGTTTTGTTGGCACCATGACTCGGAGCATTGGGACAAATTAATCTTTCACAACTAGTCCTGTCATTTCGGCGACTCTCTCCATCTTCATTATTTGATTGGTGGTAGCTTCATGTTGGCGAGATGGATGAATGGTCATCATGTACCCGATGCCACCTACTCCCAAATTCTTTCATGATTTCTCATCTTCTCTTTCAAGTCTCTTGCCCATGCAAGTACTCCTTTGCATTTCTTATCTACATCTTCTCGAAGCAAGTAAAAGATCATCTCTCGATTAGTAGAGCAAAGTTCCTATTATTTTGGTGAATGTTTGGTCGAGTCAATAAATAGAAATGTAGGGAAATGCTACTAGTCTCTATGGAAGTTTGGATGTGCCATTGTTTTTTTGGTATTTATAATAATGGTATTGCTCTAATTTTTTGTTGTCCTATCATTAGACGTGTGTGTTGTACATTGTAGTAGATGGGCATGTGCCATTGCTTCACTGCACTAATAAGATTGACCAGCATAGTTGAGCCGAAAAGGGATGAAATGTCTTAAATGACCTTAACTATGTTGGGGAGACAAGTTCATCCCCATGTACGTGGAGTTTTACTACTCACTTTTGGAGTTTAACTCGACATGTTAAGAGTACTTACATGTGCATGATTATTTGATGAAGCTTGTGTGATGTATGTTGACGTAGTATGGAGTAAGATGTATTTTTTTGTTAGTGGGGTCATGTATACTCATTGCATTGCAATAATAAATTGATGATTGTGTGCATCAATCGATGAGGAGCCGAGGGTTGTTAAGCCTCTTTTTAAAGAAAAAATGTTAAGAGTCGGTGCGGATAAAACATCGATGATAAAAGGAGGGAGTAAATTATGAAGTTAAGGGCGAGCCCATCAAGGCCGTGAGGACCACGAGGAATTAATCGATCGTGACAGGTTCCGTGCATGGTGGGTTTGGACGCCGTCACGGCCACCAGAGGTTGTACCTCGTGCGCCGCGTTGGGATGGGTTGGGCGGTGCCTGGACACACCCATGGGTGGTGGAGGTGGAGGGGAGAAGGCTCCCCGGACTGGACGATGGGTCAGCGGCGGCCACGCCAGGGAGCGAGAACGGAACGGCCCGCGCGCGGGGGTGTATCTGGTTGAGCAGTTTGCTATGGAGCCATGGAGCCGCCACAGAACCTTGTGATCTGGCACCTACGCGTAGGCCATATCACCACCCAATTGTTTGCCAAGTCATGTTTTTTCCACGGATGAAAGTAAAACAAAATGCATGAAATTTTGGAATCGCCACAAAGCGATACATTTGAGTTTATAGGGCATGTTCCAGAAATAAAATTAAAAAATACAGAAAAGATTGAAAAATCCCTAAAATCCATACTTTTAAGTTCATTTCACATATGAAAAATAAAATGAAACAGATAAAACAAAGACCTAATTTGAAAAATCCCTAAAAACAATACGTTTAAGTTTATTTCACATATCAAAATAAAATGAAACAGACAAAACAAAGACCTAATCTGAAATTGACTTGATAATTACTAGTCACTTAAGATATGTTGACATTAATTATCAAAATCCACATAGGTGATTATGATGCACGTTCACAGGGTCGCTCACCACTTCAAGGGCTCCCAGCACATCAGAAACAAAAGGATGTGGTAATAAAGGACAAAGGCTTCAGGGCAGTGAGAGATCAATATGACCGACGATCAAGGCTGGTCCATAAGTTGGGCAAATGGTCATGGAGGAGCAGGTGCCCTGATGCTCCATCTAGTAGTCTTGGTATTTGGTCTAAACATGTAATGTAAATTTAAAATAAAATAACATAAGAGCCAAAGGGTAGGAGAACAAGGGGAAACCTTGAAGATCCAAGAAAAATGGAGAACAAGGAAAATCTTGTTTTCATAGCCAGATGCCAACTTCAGACAAGTCTCTTAGGACCCTAGTTGATTTGCTGGCACCATGCCTCGGAGCACTAGGACAAATTAATCTGTCACAACTAGTCCAATCATTTGTGCGACTCTCTGCATCTTCTTTAATTGATTGGTGGTAGCTCGAATCCCCTCCTTAGTGATGATATTCATGATGCTACCACGTGAACCTTCTAGCCCTAACTTTTCATCGTCGGTGACACCCTGTAGCTCCATGTTGGCGAGATGGATGAATGGTCATCATGTACCCGATGCCACCTACTCCCAGGTTCTTCCACGATTTCTCATCTTCTTTTTCAAGTCTCTTACCCATGCAAGTACCTCCTTTGCATTCTTATCTACATCTTCTCGAAGCAAGTAAGAGATCATATCTCGATTAGTAGAACAAAGTACCTTTTATTTGGGTGAATGTTTGGTCGAGTCTATAAAGAGAAATGTAGGGTCATGCTACTAGTCTCTATGGAAGTTTGGATGTGCCATTGTTTTATTGGTATTTATAAAAATGGTATTGCTCTACTTTTTGGTTGTCATATCATTTAGACGTGTGTGTTATACATTGTAGTAGGTGCTTGGGGAGACGCCTGGGTGGTGGCGGGTAGAGAGGGGAAGGCCCGGTGGACTGAAGGAGGGGTCGTCACTGGCTGTGGCAAGTAGCGAGAACGGAAGGGCCAAGGCGCAGCGAGCAAGAGCAAAGTTTAGGCGCGCCAGGTTCCTACGGCTCCAAACCTGACCAACACCACCTCCGCAGATCAGAATACAGTGCCTCCCCCAACGCCCATCCCTCTGCTCCAGATGGTTGGCATTGTCAGATGCGGCATACTGGCTGAGGACCTCTCCGACAACAAGCTTATGGCTGACCAGGAGGGTTCGTCCTCATCCTCCACTCGAAGCTCACCCTTGTGCCACCCAAGCAGCAGTGGAACGTGCTCGTGTGGAACGTTTGCGGAATAAACTCAGATAACAAACTGCTAGCTATTAGAAATGCAATCGAGACTAGTGGATGTGATGTCATTTGCTTGCAAGAGACTAAACACATGCATTTTGATTTGGCCTTTATCAAAACTTTCTGCCCTAAACGTTTCGACAAATTTGCTTATGTTCCCACTCGTGGTGCTTCTAGTGGACTAATTACTATCTGGAATGGCTCAACTTTCGATAGTTTACTGTGTTTCTCGGATTTTTTTTGCCTTGGGGGTTTCCTTTACCTCGAAAATTTCTGGAAATGTTTGGTCCTTAGATAACATCTATGGGCCCTGCCAGTATACCTGGCCATGGGCAGCCGGGCCTAGACGGCCCAAAAAAGCCCGACCCGGTCTTGCCCACGGGCCAGCCCCGGGCCTAGATTTTGAGCCCGATGGCCGGGCTGGGTCGGGCACGGGCCCATCATTTTTGCAGTTTAAGAAAGAGGCCCGGCCCTAGGCCCAACGGGCTTTTTGCATGATGGGCCAGGCTTGGGCCTAATTTTTAGGCCCGACGGCCGGGTCAGGCTCGGGCCTAGGTTTTCTGCGTCGGGCTTTGGTAGGCCCGGCCCAGCCCGACGGATGGCCAGGTATACCTGCCAGGGTGACGATCGCCTGGCTTTTATCAACTGGTTATATGATCTGGTCATCCCAGACTCTGACGATTGGCTACTAGTGGGCGATTACAATTTAATTAGTTCTTCAAAGAACGGAAACAAGGCAGGTGGTGATGTGAATTACATCCTACTGTTCAATGACATAATTCGAGCACATGCACTGATTAGACTACCGTTGAAAGGCCGCTCATACAGATGGAGTAACATGCAAGATGATCCGCTCCTAGAACAACTAGATTGGTTCTTCACGTCATGCCACTAGACCTACTCATTACCAAACACAATTGTGACGACACTAGGCAAGCCCATATCTGACCACTCTCCATGCGTAGTAAACATTGAAACAAGCATACCCAAGAGCAAGATCTTTCGGTTTGATAACTATTGGACCAATCGCTTGAGTTTTTTTGGAGGTGGTGGCCTCATCTTGGAGCAAGCCTTGCCATGCCAAAAATGATGCTGCCACAATTTGCAGAAAATTGAAGAACCTGCGATATGACCTCAAAGCTTGGAGCAAAGGAGTATCCAGACGCACAATCCTCATCCAAAACTGCAACCAGGCCTTGCAAGAATTAGATGGGCTAGAGGACCAGCGGCCTCTCTCTCGCCCTGAAGCCAACTTCAGACACATCGTTAAAGCCCAACTCCTTAAACTATTGCAATTTCAAAACCAATACTGGAGAAAACGATGCACCATTAGATATATTAAATTTGGTACAGAAAATACTAAATTGTTTCATGCACTAGCCACTGAGCGATACCCAAAAAACTCCATAGCCACACTCAAATTACCTGATGGAATGATAGTTAGCGATCACCAATCCAAAGAAGCAATAATGTTGAATGCTTACAAGCAAAGGATGGGTGAATCTTCTCCACCTGACATGAAATTTGATCTCCCATCATCATCAAGAGAATAGAAGGCCTGGATGTACTGTCAACACCATTCACACATAAAGAGATTGACGATGTAGCGAGAACCATGCCCAATGACAGAGCACTCGGCCCGGATAGCTTCAATAGACAGTTCTTAAAAACCTACTGGCATCTCATAAAAACGGACTTCTACAAGCTATGCGGTGAATTCTATAACGCTCTGTTTGGATGTAGATATTCAAGGCCTTGGCATTGAATTGACTCCAATGCCAAATATCCCGAGACATTGATATTGAGCTTCAATGCCAACTCTAGTGTTTGGATGTTTATGTATTTGGCACTTGAAATCTTAAGTGAGCAACAATGCCAATTCATGTTTGGATGGACAAAGCATGGAATTTCTCAGTTTCATAACATCCATAATTTATCATTCGCACCAAGTGGCTGCACTCCCATGCCAGGACTGTCACAACACGTCGAGCCGAATAGTCTGGCATTCCGTCAAGCAGCTGTTGGGCACCATATCGCAGGTGTCTTCCCACCTAAGCAACGGACATGAATTGAACCCTGCCCTCAAAGATTTCGGTCATGGAGTCACCTCTGTCCATGCTTTCTTATGTCGCCTCCGCTGTGGCAGAGCCGCCGCATGGATCGTAGGTCGATCCTGGTGGCGACGTACTGGTGAACTTCGTCGAGCTGCCAGACGCGGTTGGCGAACGGGGGTGATACGTCTCCAACGTATCTATAATTTCTTATTGTTCCATGTTGTTATATTATCATTCTTAGATGTTTCACAATCATTTTATAGCAACTTTATATCATTTTTTGGGACTAACCTATTGACATAGTGCCCAGTGCCAGTTGCTGTTTTTTGCTTGTTTTTTACTTCGCAGAATATCAGTACCAAACGGAGTCCAAACACAGCGAAATTTTTTGGGGAATTTTTCTGCACCAGAAGACACACGTTGGGCCAAAGAAGTACCAGAGAGGGGCCCTAAGGGGAGCACAACCCACCAGGGCGCGCCTGGGCCCCAGGCGCGCCCCAGGTGGTTGTGCCCACCTCGGCGACCCCCCGCACCGCCTCTTTGCTATATAAATAGCCCAAAATTCCAGAAACCCTAGGGGAGTCGATGAAATACAATTCCAGCCGATGCAAGTTCCAGAACCACCAGATCCAATCAAGACACCATCACGGAGGGGTTCATCATCCTCATTGGTGCCTCTCCGATGATGCGTGAGTATTTCATCATAGACCTACGGGTCCGTAGGTAGTAGCTTGATGGCTTGTTCTCTCTTTTTGATTCTCAAGACAATGGTCTCTTGGAGATCTATTAGATGTAACTCTTTTTACGGTGTGTTTGTTGGGATCCGATGAACTTTGAGTTTATGATCAGATCTATATCCATGAAATTTATTTGAGTTTCTTTGATCTCTTATATGCATGATTACTTATAGCCTCGTATTTCTTCTTCGAATCATTGGTTTAGTTAGGCCGACTAGATCGATTTTTCTAGCCATGGGAAGAGGTGCTTTGTGATGGGTTCGATCGTGCGGTGTTCTTTCCTAGTGACAGAAGGGGCAGCAAGACACGCATGTATCGTTGCTATTAAGGATAACAAGATGGGGGCTATACCTACATGAATAGATCTCGTCTACATCATGTCATCGTTCTTAATGCATTACTCCGTTTTTCCTTGAAATTAATACACTAGATACATGCTGGATAGCGGTCGATGTGTGGAGTAATAGTAGTAGATGCAGGTAGGAGTCGGTCTACTAATCTTGGACGTGATGCCTAGATAATGATCATTGCTTGGATATTGTCATAATTATTCGAGGTTCTATCAATTGCCCAACAGTAATTTTTTTTACCCACCGTATGCTATTTTCTCTAGAGAAGCCACTAGTGAAATCTACGGCCCCCGGGTCTACTTTCTCATCATATATTTTCAGATCTGCATTGCTATTTGCTTTTTCCTTCATTTGCATCTTTTATTTTCAGATCTATATTATCAAAAACCCAAAAATACCTTGCTGCACTTTTTTGTTATTTAATTTATTTCGCGTTTTATCGAGATCTATTTATCCAAAAATCATACAATTTAATCTATCTTTTACCGGGGATGGATTGACAACCACTCTTACGCGTTGGGTTGCGAGGATTTGTTCTTTGTGTGCAGGTACCATTTACATATTGTTGCTTAGTTCTCCTACTGGTTCGATAACCTTGGTTTCATAACTGAGAGAAATACCTACCGTAGCTGTACTGCATCATCCCTTCCACCTTGTGAAAAAAACCAATGCAGTTGAAGCCACGTCGAAGGAAATTTCCGGCGCCGTTGCCGGGGAGACATCATCAACATCTATCAGGTTCCTAATCACAAATCTCGTCTCCTTGCAATTTATATTATTTGCCATTTGCCTCTCGTTTTCATCTCCCCCACTTCACAAAATTTACCATTTTATTCGCCTCTTTTTTTCATTCGCCGTTTCTCGTCAGATCTATCCTTTTGTGTGTGATTTTGCTTTGTTGTTATGGCTAGTTCGTCTTCTATTGCGTGTACTCCCGAGAACGAGGTTCTTAATTTTAAACAAAGGGGAGGGGAGAATCTAAAAGATGCTTGATATAGGATTTGCAATGCTCATAATAGATTTGTTCATAAGCAATCTACCATTGTTCTTCTTCGCAATTTTTATGTGGGCATCACCACTTGGTATAGATTCGTCCTTGATACGATTACCGGTGGAAATTTCTAGATGTGTCCATCTTTGGATGCTTTTAATGTCATAGGAGATCTAGTAGGTGCACCACCCATCATTATTAATGAAGCAATCTTAACTCTTGAGCATGTTATGCAAATATTAGATGCTATTGAAAAAAAGATGGTCACCTTAGAACAAATTGAGAGTTTGGACACAAAGATGCAGAATCTTGCTAATAAATTTGGGTCAAAAGCGGGTGATGTTCTCAAGTTACTAAGGGACCGTAATTAACGAAAGAATTTGAGAGAGTCCTTCCCGGATTGATAAGTTGGAAGACATTTTTAGTAATTTAAGCTCGGCTTTTGCTTCCGCTAAAACTATTGAAAAAACTCCCGTAAAAATGGGCAAGATTACTCAAGTCACTAAGAACAAGGGTGCAACTTCTAATAATAATAAAGAAGATCTTAAGATGATTAGTATTCACCCTGATTTTGTTGAAGTGATAAAAGACCCTACTTGCAAGAATGAATTTTTCAATCTTGTTCCTAGGAGTATTGTTATTGAAAGTTTATATGCTATATCTTTGAAGAATATTGGTTGCGTAATTGAGGAAATGGAAACTCAAAATGATAATACTTGAATCTATGCATTATGCCTAGCTAAGGGCGTAAAACGATAGCGCTCGTTGGGAGGCAACCCAATGAATAAAAATTATTTTTTCATTTTTCTTTCTGTTCTTGAGTGTTTGCACAATTATGCTACTGTTATGAATTTTTTTTTATGTTTTAATTAGTTTTTGTGCCAAGCTAAGCCTTTGGGATCATCTTGGGTGATAGTTGACTTGATCTTGTTGAAAAACAGAAACTTTTGCGTCCAGTAGAAGAATTTTAAAACATTACAGAAGTAACGAAAGTGTCTGAATTTTTTACACAAGATTGATATACAAATTTTCCATGTTGTCCTAATTTTTCGGAATTTTTTGAGTTAAATAAGTATGGTAAATTTCCAGATTACTACATACTGTTCTGTTTTTGACAGATTCTGTTTTCGTTGCATTGTGTGCTTATTTTGATGAATCTATGGTTTGTATCGGGGGCTATAAGCCATGGTAAAGTTAAAATACAGTAGGTATAATGCAATAATAAAATATTAATGGGTTTGCAACAGTACTTAGAGTGATGATTTGCTTTATTATACTAACGGATCTCACGAAGGTTTTGTTAAGTTTTGTGTGATTGAAGTTTTCAAGTTTTGGGTGAGATCACGATGGATGAAGGAATAAGGAGTATCAAGAGCCTAAGCTTGGGGATGCCCCGAGTGGCATCCCCTCTTTCTTCTAACGACCATCGGTATTTTACTTGGAGCTATATTTTTATTCGTCACATATCATGAGTTTTGCTTGGAGCATCTTGTATTATATGTGTCTTTGCTTGTTTTGCTTTTTAGTTTGTCACAAATATCCTTGCTGGACACACATATTTGAGAGAGCCAAAATTATGCTATGATTTATTAGAATTGCTCTTTATGCATCACTTAAATTTTTTGAGCTATGGAATTGCTCTAGTGCTTCACTTATATCTTTTTTAGCACGGTGTGCTTTAATATTTTTTAAGAAATGCTCTCATGATTCACTTAGATTTATTTTAGAGTTAGTAATTTTGAAGAAATTCTCTCATGCTTCACTTATATTATTTTGAGAGATGAAAATCTTTATGCTCATGTTCTTCACTTAGATTTATTTTGAGCTTGTCAAAAGAAATTGCAACATATGAAATTAGTCCCAAAGTGATAGATATTCAAGAGGGATATAATGAAAACTTTCATGAAGATCATTGGACAAAATAAACTTGATTCTTTGTAATAGTTTTGAGATATGATGATAGTAATATGTGAGTCATGTTGATGAGTAATTATGCTTTAGTAAGAATATTGGTGTTAAGGTTTGTGATTCCCTATGCAAACACGAAAGTCAATAGTTATGTAATGAAATTACATCCTACTTGTGGTGCATTATTCGGTGTTAGTTATGCTTAATGCTCGCTTATGTGATTTTTTGTTTCTTGGTTGGTTGCTTCTTAATCTTTTGCTAGCCTCCACTTGTACTAAGTAGAAATACTACTTGTGCATCCAAACTCTTTAAACCCAGTTTTGCCACATGAGTCCACCATACCTACCTATATGCGGTATTCTCGTGCCATTCTAAGCAAATTTGTATGTGCCACCTCTAAACTTCAAAGTAATTTCCTTTTTGTGTCCTCGTACCGCTCATGAAGCGGCAGGGGGTGGCCAATATTTTCCATGCTAGATGTGTTATTCTCAAGATGAGTGTTTATTCACTTGTCATTGCACGAGAATACGGCGGTAATAGGGATGCCCAGTCCCGAAATGAAAAGGAAATTTACTTTATGTTGTCAAATAATAAATTCCTTGGAAAATATTGGTATGGAAGGCACCCATGGATACGGCTAGCCATGGATTGTGAAAGAATGGTGGAAAAAGGAATAAACTTTATTTTCTGTTTGGGAACCGCCTATGATATATCTAGCATGGAAAGTGTTGGGAATTACTCGGTCGTTTTCGTTGACGGGAAAAGTATGCCTCTCAAAATGTTTTATCTCTTAATTTTTTTATTTGAGCTCTAGCATCTCTACAAATCCCTACTTCCCTCTATGAAGGGACTATCTATTTACTTTATGCAATTTTTATTTTTTATTTGAATCTCCATCTTCTCTTATAAAGCACCAACTAAGGGGCACTATGATTGTACTTGAGCATTGGATGTAGCTAATATACGAGTGTGTTTCATGAATGGATCAATGATTGAGCATGATGGGCTAGGGATAACTTTCTTTAGTGTTGATATTTTGAAAGACATGGTTGCTTGTTGATATGCTTGAGTATTTAAATCTTCATGTCAAAACTAGACTATTACTTTGAACCATGTAAAAGTCCATATGTCCATGCTACAAAAGAAAAGAATATGTGATGAACATAATAGGTAGCATTCCACATCAAAAATTCTGTTTTTATCATTTACCTACTCGAGGACGAGAAGAAATTAAGCATGGGGATGCTGATACGTCTCCGACGTATCAATTATTTTTTATTGTTCCATGCTGTTATATTATCATTCTTGGATGTTTTACAATTATTTTATAGCAACTTTATATCATTTTTTGGGACTAAACTATTGACATAGTGCCCAGTGCCAGTTGATGTTTTTTGCTTGTTTTTTACTTCACAGAATATCAGTACCAAACGGAGTAAAAACACAGCAAAACTTTTTGGAGAATTTTTCTGGACCAGAAGACACACGTTGGGCCAAAGAAGTACCAGAGAGGGGGCCCGAGGGGAGGACAACCCACCAGGGCATGCCTGGGAGCTCAGGCGCACCACGGAGGGTTGTGCCCACCTCGGTGACACCCCGCACCGCCTCTTTGCTCTATAAATACCCCAAAATTTCAGAAACCCTAGGGGAGTCGACGCAATACAATTCCAGCCGCCACAAGTTCCAGAACCACCAGATCCAATCTAGACACCATCACGGAGGGGTTCATCATCCTCATTGGTGCCTCTCCGATGATACGTGAGTAGTTCGTCATAGACCTACGGGTCCGTAGGTAGTAGCTAGATGGCTTCTTCTCTCTTTTTGATTCTCAATACAATGGTCTCTTGGAGATCTATTTGATGTAACTCTTTTTGCGGTGTGTTTGTTGGGATCCGATGAACTTTGAGTTTATGATCAGATCTATATCCATGAAAGTTATTTGAGTTTCTTTGATCTCTTATATGCAGGATTAATTATAGCCTCGTATTTCTTATTCGAATCTTTGGTTTAGTTAGGCCAACTAGATCGATTTTTCTAGCCATGGGAAGAGGTGCTTTGTGATGGGTTCGATCGTGCGGTGTTTTTTCCCAGTGACAGAAGAGGCAGCAAGACACGCATGTATCGTTGCTATTAAGGATAACAAGATGGGGGTTATTCCTACATGAATAGATCTCGTCTAAATCATGTCATCGTTCTTAATGCATTACTCTGTTTTTCCATGAACTTAATACACTAGATGCATGCTGGATAGCGGTCGATGTGTGGAGTAATAGTAGTAGATGCTGGCAGGAGTCGGTCTACTAATCTTGGACATGATGCATACATAATGATCATTGCCTAGATATCGTCATAATTATTCGAGGTTCTAACAATTGCCCAACAATAATTTGTTTACCCATTGTATGCTATTTTCTCGAGAGAAGCCACTAGTGAAATCTACGGCCCCCGGGTCTACTTTCTCATCATATATTTTTAGATCTGCGTTGCTATTTGCTCTTTCCTTCATTTGCATCTTTTATTTTCAGATCTATATTATCAAAAACCCAAAAATACCTTGGTGCACTTTTTTGTTATTTATTTTATTTCGTGTTTTATCGAGATCTATTTATCCAAAAATCATACTATTTAATCTATCTTTGACCGTGACAACCCATCTTACGCGTTGGGTTGCGAGGATTTGTTCTTTGTGTGCAGGTTTTGTTTACATAGTGTTGCTTGGTTCTCCTACTGGTTCGATAACCTTGGTTTCATAACACAGGGAAATACCTACCGTAGCTGTACTGCATCATCCCTTCCACCTTTGGGAAAAAACCAACGCAGTTGAATCCTCGTCAGGGGGCTCGAGCGGTGCAAGTATGAGGAGGCGGCACGACTAATCATGGCGCACATGTTTGCTCCACATACTATGACAACAAGGTGCCCCACGCCACTGAGGCGTGTGGATCATTCTGGTGGTGGTACATATTGAATCTGAATGACATATACTAGGTATCACATCGGTGCATATTGGGGATGGCACCACTGCACTGTTCTAGAAAGACATGTGGAAGGAACAAATTTTTGAAGAATCGTTTCCGAGAGCCTTTTCATTCACCAAACTTGAAGATGCCTCGGTTGAAAACTTTCTGGCGATGAGCAATATACACACTGGCTTTCACCTTCCTTTGATAGTGCAAGCACGAGGGGAGCTACAACGCCTTCAGGAAAAAAACAGCTGACACATCAGCAGACAACACCATGAATGACGTATCGACCTGTTCTTGGGGGCCAAAATATACATCTGCCAAATACTACAAATTTTACTTCAGAAACGTGACAACGGATGACGCCTTCTCCTGGATCTAGAAGTCAAAAAGCATGATGAAAATCAATGTCTTTACGTGGCTACTCCTCGCGGATAGAGTCAACACATAAACATGTCGAAAAGAAGGCACTACAATGTTGGGGAGGACATTACATGCATCCTATGAAACCAAAACGAAGAAGAGACAGTGGAACACCTGTTTTTCAATTGCCCCTTTAGCGGAGATGTTGGAATGCTCTAGGCATCATCTGGAGAACCGATGGGGATAGACTAAAGCTAATTCACGCTGGAAAACAGAGATGGCACTCCCCCATGTTCATGGAAATTTTCATGTTATCTGCCTGGAGCATATGGAAAGAACGCAATGGTGTGATATTTCGGAGAATTCCACACTTTACCTCCTCGAAAGAGAGACTTAAGGCAGACCTAGCCTTGTTGTGCCATAGGGTTAAGCCCTCCCTTGTTGAGTTTATTACCTCTTTCCTAGAAACCACACTGTAATCTCCCCCCCCCCCCCCCTTTCCTTGCCCTCTCCAAAACCATACCGCACCACCCATGGTCTGGTGATGGGGGAGAATGGCCTCTTGTGAGAACAAGACTTTACTTGTAATTCTAACTTGACAACCTGAAAGTTAATACATGTCAGTAGGATCCTCTCCTACTGTCTTTGATTGCTCAAAAAAAGAAGGTGCGGCAAGCATTTTGTTTGCTATGTGGTGCCATGGAACCGCCATGGAGCCTTATGCTCACACACCTACGTGTAGGCCATATCACCACCCAATTGTTTGCCAAGTCATGCTTTTCCACAGATGAAAAAAAGAATAGAATGCATGAAATTTTGGAATCGCCACAAAGTGATGCATTTGAGTTAATCAGACATGTTCCAGAAATAAAATTTAAAAATACAGAAAAATTTGAAAAATCTTAAAGACATTACATTTGAGTTTATTTGACACATCAAAATAAAATGAAACAGATTAAACAAAGACCTAATCTAAAATGACATGATAATTATTAGTCACTTAGGATATGTTGACATTAATTATGAAAATCAACTTAGGGGATTATTATGCACGTTCATAGTGTCGCTCACCACTTGAAAGGCTCCCACCACATCAGAAACAAAAGGATGTGGCAATAAATGACTGAGGCTTCAGGGCAATGACCGAGATGAATATGGCCGACGATCAAGGTTGGTCCATAAGCTGGGCAAATGGTCATCGAGGAGCAGGTGCCCTGATGCTCCAGCTAGTAGTCTTGTTATTTGGCCTATACTTCTAATGTAAATTTAAAATAAAATAAAATGAAAGCCAAAGGGTAGGAGAACATGGGAAACCTTGAAGATCCAAGAAAAATGGAGAACAAGGCCAATCTTGTTTTCAACACAGGTAGATGCCAACTTCAAACAAGTCTTAGGACCCTAGTTGTTTTGTTGGCACCATTACTCGGAGCAATGGGACAAATTAATCTATCACAACTAGTCAAGTCATTTATGCGAATCTCTCTGTCTTCTCTATTTGATTGGTGGTAGCTCGACTCCCCTCCTCAGTGATGACATTCGTGATGCTGCCACGTGAACCTTCTAGCCCTAGGTTTTCATCGTGAGTGGCACCCCTGTAGGTCCATGTTAGTGAGATTGATGAATGGTCATGATTTACACAGTGCCTCCAACTCCCAAATTCTTTCACAATTTCTCATTTTCCTTTTCAAGTCTCTTATCCATGCAAGTTGCCCCTTTGCATTTGTTATCTGCATCTTCTTGAAGCAAGTAAAACATCATCTCTCGATTAGTAGAACAAAGTTCCTTTTATTTGGGTGAATGTTTGGTTGAGTCGATAAACAGAAATGTAGGGTAATGCTACTAGTCTCTATGGAAGTTTGGATGTGCCATTGTTTTATCGGTATTTATAATAATGGTATTGCTCTACCTTTTTGTCGTCCTATCATTTAGACGGGTGTGTTGTACATTGTAGTATATGGTCTTGTGCCAATGCTTCACTGCACTTATAAGATTGACCCGCCTGGTTGAGCCCAAAAGGGATGAAATGTCTTAAATGACCTTAGCTATGTTGGGGAGGAAGGATAAGTTCGTCGCGATGTACGTAGTGTTTTAGTATTCACTTTTGGAGTTTATCTGGACATGATAAGAGTGCTTACATGTCCATGATTCTTTGATGAAGCTTGTGTGATGTATTTTGAGGTAGTATGGATTTTGATGTATTTTTATTAGTGAGGTCATGTATACTCCATGGTGGCCGAGATTCAAAACACCATACTCTTATAATATGCACTAAATTACATTTGAGCACACCATTGTGAGCTTGCCCATTTGTAGAAATGAACAAGTGCAAACACTAGACAACTTTCACAACACAAGGATCAAGACCAACCACCAATTGATCAGATTTTAACAATCAATGAACATCTAAAATTTAGAGTCAATCCGATCTTAATCAGCAGTTGCTCCACCACTTGGTCGTCCTCACTGGCATACAATGTTGGCATATTAATTAGTTGACCACAACCTTTCGCTGAATTACAGACCGGACACGTCACTGAAGTTGCATCCTTGAATTACCCCAAGACTATTTCTCACTGAGACAAGGTAGAGTGCAGGGGCAGGCAGCTCACGAGATTCCCAGAAGGAAGGCCAGTCATACCAGCTGCAAACACACTGAAGGGCACACCAACGCCCAGTTACGATTTGCTTGCTAATGCATTTCTTGTACTACGGTCTTTACACTACCATTTATAAATCTAAAAAATCACCAGCTGAAACCACAAGAACATGAGACATATGTGCCTGCATATATCGTGCCATTTAGGCCGAAACTAGATCAGTAAACTCCGTGTAGTTATTCCGACAGCTGTTTTGTTGAGGCCTTTGTAATGCAGGGCAGGTGCTACAACCTACAACGTCCAATAGCATGAGTGAAACAACATATTTCATGGTGCAGATACAATGGAACTGAGCAAATTACAACACATCCCATGATCCGAATTGTTCTTTCCCTAAGTTTTATCTTAAATCTTCAAACGGGGAATGTTCAGTTCAATACAAAGTAAGCACACCAAAATAATTTAAAACAATATAATTATATGTGAGGAAGGAGCTTAGCACCATCTATCACTGCAAACTTCTGCCCAGCACGAAGCCTTATTACAACCAGAATCAAGTGTAATCAATGATCTCTGAGGTAGAAAAGATTGTCTGGTGACGGTCGGAACATGAAAAAAATCTGACGAAGTTGCAGAAAATCATCATGACCATTAGAGCACGATCCTGAGTCCTCATCTCTGGCGAATCGAATGATGACGAGGGTCCCAGTCATTATAGGACTCCCAGCAGCTCGATCTCTTCGATGCCCTCCTAGCCGGTATGCCATGCTATGGCTTCTGGTCCAGTGTGAGTTCTACAGCGGCTGGCCGGCGTGCCCGAGGCGCTCCTAAATCCTGAGTCAGCCGACAGGGACGTGGGACAAGGACGCTCCCCTTGTGCTGATCCATGCAGCTTTGTCCCAAAAATCTGGGGTTGGAGCTTTTCGGGGGATTGTCGAGCGTACGGGACGGTTCTCATGGATGAATGGTTCTCATTTACCTGATGCCTCCTACTTCCAAATGCTTTTACTTTCACAATTTATTTTCCTCCTTACCCACTTCATATCCATGTCTCTAGCTAGCTCCTTTGTATTTCCTATATCTATAGCTTTACAGCTTTTCAATACCAGTATACAATGTGTCTCGATTAGCAGAACTAGGTGAGTTTATAAGCGAATGTTGGGTCGAGGATACGGAAAAATGTATGGTAGTTCTACTCGTCTTTATGAAGCTCTGGTTGTGCCTTCATTTTACTCGGTGAGCCAGAAGGTGCGTGATTGCTCATTGTACAGTGGGTTACGCATTGGACAGTAGGTCCATCTCACTTATTACGAGACCGATCGAGCTCTCACCTGTATAACGCTCGCCCGAGTGGGCCTGCCCATCCTGGATTTTCAGAAGCTTTTATGTACAATGGACACCGTTTGTTCCATGCGGTTTTTATTATTTTATTTTTTCTATGATTTTCTCTACCAGATTTTCTTGGTTTTTTCATTTTCTATTATTCTTTCTTTTATTTTTTATATTTTTATTCTCCCTTTTATTTCTTTTTCAAATTCACCAACTATTTTCCTCCTGGTTTTACTGCACGGACATTCCTTTTACATGTGTCATGAACGTTTTCCAACAATTGTGTGAACAAAATTTTACATTTTCATAAACATTTTTTCAACATGTGAGCCTTATTTAAGTATTATGAACCATTTTTAAATGGCATAAATAATTATTTTTTATTTTATGAGCATTTTGTTAAATTGGGTGAACAAATTTTTATATATAATGAAGAAAATATAAGATCCCATCAATAAATCTTAAAAAGTGTAACATTTAAAAAATGTGGTGAGCGATTTTCTGAATGGTAAAACACTTCTCACAAATTACACTTTCAATATTTTACATATTCATGAACTTATTTAATAATGCCATGAACATATTTTTAAACATGTAAAAAGTTTTTAAATTTCACCAATTTTTTAATTGTACAAACTTTTTTTTACAACTTCGTAAACATTCTTTTACATTCCACAAACATTCTTTAATCTGCAGTGAATAGTTATAAAAACTAATATAAAGTACTTACAAATATCACATTGACGTGTTCATGTATCTTTAAAATATATCGTGTATTTTTCTAAAAGAACAGAGAGAGAACACGGCCAGCAACACTGGTACAGCCCGAGAGAAAATAAAAAGAGAGGCGCACGCAACAATCAATAGTGCACAGAACTAAGTGTTGGGCCAGCCCATGTGCCCTGATCAGTAGGCAAGCTGGACTTGCAGCTCACACAATAGGCCAGCTTTAGCGCTCAGCCGTGTAAGATGCCTTCTTGTTCGCCGGCTGCTTGGTCGGTGAGATAGCTAACTTCGCTCCTTTGGGGCATCCGATCCGACGAGGGTTCTACAGCGCCGGCAAGTCGTGCCTGATACTAAGGACGTGCTCGCGGTTGATCTGAGGCAAGTCGTGCCTGATACTAAGGACGTGCTCGCGGTTGATCCGATTCGCCTCCTAAACCTTTAGTCGGCCAATATGCACGTGCAATATGCACCAGAGCTTTCTTGCCCGCAGAATTTGGAGTTGGAGCATTCCGGGAGATCGTCGATAATATGCGACGGTTCTCATTGATGAATAGTCCTCCATTAACTGATGCCTCCAACTCCCAAATGGTTTTAGTTTACGATTTCAGCTCCTCTTTTCTGACCTCCTATCAATGCCGGCCGATAGCTAGCTCCTTTGTTTTCCCTATCTAGAGTTTTTCAATACCACCAAAAAGATGTGCTTCGATTAGCAGAACTGGGTAAGTTTATTTGGTGAATGTTTGGTATATGGAGAAATGTATGGTAATGCCCTTCGTCTTTATGGAGCTCTGGTTGTGCAACTGTTCAATTGCTATTTATAAGAAGGAATAACATTGCTTGGTTAGCTTTTCTTCTGTCAGACATGCTTTGTACACTGGGGTGGTTCCTAGTTAATAAAACTGACAAGAGATGAAAAGTTTTAAATACGCTTGCCTATGTTGGAGAGAGAGAACATGTTCATTGTCATGTAGAGTATGTTGGAGTTTGGATTTGTGCTGCTTGCTTTTCGTGGTCATGTCGCACAAGCTATGACTACTTTGACGAATCTCGTAAGCCGTATTTTGGCTGTTTTAGACCTAATTAATCTAGGGATTAATTTTTTTGGTACTAGTATGAGCTAATGTATGTTCTCGCAAAAAAATGTATGTTTATTATGGGTTGAATATATTTTGGTGGTCGTTATGGGTTGCACCAAAATACGAGGAGGGCTAATAAACCCATCCGGAGGGAGCAGTATTGTGTCATTAATAACTTATCTCGTTATGTTTTTTTACGATCGCTACTGGGACACTATGCGCATCGTTCAACAATTATTTTTTGCACGACCCATTACTGTTAGACTGTATAGCCTCTGTATTTACACATGTATATTGTAACATTGTATTCCACTCATTATATATATGTGGTAGGCCACCCCTAGAGGGTTGTGCCGGTTCCCCCAAACCTATTGTCTCACATGGTATCACGCTAGGTTACGATTGCTTCCGCTAAACCCTAATACCCGCACCGCCGCCGCCGCCGTCATCACCGCTGCCGCTCCCGATCGCGCCATCGCCATGTCGAGCGCCGCCACGTCTGGTTCCACCACCGCGGGGTTCCTGCTGGCCTCCCTCACGGCGCTGCTGTCCCTCCCGCTTGACGCCGCCGCTATGCCGGCCCCGCTCGGGACCCGGAGCGTAGGTTCCTTCTTCTCGACTCCTCCAGCGTCCTCGTCGTTCGGGCGTGAGCTCGCGGTGCACACCGCTGCTGCGTCGTCCGCCTCTTCTACTGCGGGTGCTGTCCCGTCGCTACCGCCGGTGGTGCCCGAGTCCGCCTTGATGGCGGGGCTGTCGGCGTCGGGCCTGGCTGCGGCGCCATCTGCCCCCGCGCCCTTTGTTCCTTCGGCCGCGTCCCCGGTCACACTGACGGCCTCTATGGTGCCCTCACCCCAGGCCGTCTCCTCGATGGGATCGTCGCCACCGCCGCCGTTTCACTTCGGCCACCTCATCACCATCAAGTTGTCGTCGGACAACTACATCTTCTGGCGTGCGCAGATCCTTCCGCTCCTTGGGAGCCATTACCTGCTTGGCTACGTCGACGGCTCTCTCCCTTGCCCCCCCGCGCTGGTGGACAGTGTGCACGGTCCGGTCTACAATCCAGCCCACCGTGTTTGGACGGGGCAGGACCAGGCGAACCTCTCCTCCATCCAGGGGTCGCTCTCTCCGGCTGTCGCCGGGCTTGTTGTCTTCGCCAAGACGTCTCATGAGGCCTGGACCATCCTTGAGCGCTCGTTTGCGGCGCAGTCTCAGGCTCGTGTCTCTGCGCTCCGTCGTCAGCTTGGCGAGTGTGAGAAGCTTGACTCCACAGCCACGGAGTTCTACAACAAGGTCAAGGGCCTTGCTGACACGTTGGCCTCCATTGGACAGCCGCTCACCGACTCCGAGTTCAACTCCTTCATCGTCAACGGGCTCGATGAGGAGTATGATGCTTTGGTCGAGATCATCAACGAGCGGAGTAACTCGACTCCCATGATGGCACATGAGGTCTACTCCCGCCTTCTCCTCACCGAGCAGCGTGTCGAGGCGCGCCGCTCCAAGGCCAGTCACGGCTCCCTCTCCGCGAACGCCGCCACTAAGGGTGGCCGCAGCTCGTCCAAGGGGCCGCCCCCGGTTTCGTCTTCGTCATCTTCGGCTCCCCCCGCGCCCGCAACCCTACCAGGGGCCGGTGGTCGACGCGTGTGTCAGTTGTGTGGCATTGAGGGGCACTGGTCCTCCAAGTGTCACAAACGCTTTTAGCGGAGTTTTCTTGGTCTTGGCAATGACGGCAAGGATACACGCAACTTTGCCCGTCAGGTTGCCATGGCTGATCGTCCGGCGCCGCAGAAGCAACAAGGACACACTCAGTCCTACTCCATCGATCCCCACTGGTACATGGACTCTGGAGCGACGGAACACCTGACGAGCGAGATGGGGAAGCTTCACACTAGTGAACCCTATCATGGCTCCGGCAAGATCCACACCGCCAATGGAGCAGGTATGCACATCTCTCATATTGGTCAAGCATCTCTTCTCACTAGACATGCCAACAGGAGTCTTCAGCTTCGCAATGTTCTTAGAGTTCCATCTGTGACGCGTAATCTTCTTTCAGTTCCTAAACTCACACGTGATAATAATGTGCTTTGTGAATTTCATCCTTTTGATCTTTTTATTAAGGATCGGGGCACGAGGGACATTCTTCTTAGTGGGCGGCTGTGCCAGGGCCTCCTCGCGTTTTCAGTGGAGTTCGGGTATCTCCATCACAGTGGCATGCTCGTCTTGGTCACCCGGCCACACCTATTGTCCGTCATGTTTTGCGTCGTCATGAGCTTCCTAGCTTGTCTAGTAATAAAGATGTAGCAGTGTGTGATGCTTGTCAGCAGGGGAAGAGTCGTCAACTTCCTTTTTCGGAGTCCAGTCGTGAGGTGAAACATCCTTTAGAACTTGTGTTTTCAGATGTATGGGGTCCTGCTCAGACTTCTGTCAGCGGTCACAATTATTATATCAGTTTCGTTGATGCTTATAGTCGCTTTACCTGGCTTTATCTTATTAAACGTAAATCTGATGTGTTTGACATTTTTGTTCAGTTTCAAAAACATGTTGAACGCCTTCTCAAGCACAAAATTGTTCATGTCCAGTCGGACTGGGGGGGCGAGTATCGCAACCTTAACTCCTTCTTTCAGTCGCTTGGGATCGCTCACCGTTTAGCATGTCCACATACACATCAGCAGAATGGTTCAGTAGAACGTAAGCATCGTCACATTGTTGAAGCTGGTCTTACTCTTTTGGCCCATGCATCTGTTCCGTTTCGGTTTTGGAGTGATGCTTTCACCACTGCATGTTTTCTCATAAACCGTACTCCCACTCGTGTTTTAAACATGAAGATTCCCATTGAGGTTCTCCTTAATGAACAACCTGATTACACCTTCTTCAAGGTTTTTGGGTGCGCTTGCTGGCCGCATCTCCGTCCATATAACAAGCGCAAGCTTGAGTTTTGCTCCAAGAAGTGTGTCTTTCTTGGCTATAGCTCTCTTCATAAAGGTTACAAATGTCTTCATGTTCCCACCAATCGTGTCTATATATCTCGGGACGTCGTGTTTGATGAGCATGTTTTTCCCTTTGCCAAACTTCCTATGTCCACCGCTGAACCACCATCCATGCATTCATCCTCTATTGCTTCTGACCAATTTGATGATGTTGCATACTCTCCTATATTGCTGCCTAACCATGGTGCAGGCACTGGACATGGGGCTCGTTTGGAAATTTTAGAGGCGCCATCGCCTCCTTCGTCGTCATCGCCTTCCTCGTCGGCACCACCAGTCGTGCACGATGACCCTATGGCATCCTTGCATGGCCTCAGTACCCGTGCCCATGCACGACCGGTCGATGCCCCTGCGCTCTCGCCCGCTTCGTCGCCCGTTCGGCCCGCGACGCCGGCCACGCCAACGACTCCTGGGCCGGTCCCGCCCGTCCCTGTCTCGTCGCCCATGATGACTGGGCCAGCCTCGCCCGTCCTCGCCTCGCCGCCCGCGGCGACTGGGCCGGCCTCGCCCGTCCTTGCCTCGCCGCCCACGGCGACTGGGCCGGCATCGCCCGCCCTCGCCTCGTCTACGGCGTCTGGGCCTCTGTCACCCGGGCTCGCCTCTCCCGGGCTGTCTTCAGCACCATGCAACCCGGGGTTGCCTGGTACTGGGACGCCTCCGTCGCCCTCGCCTAGTTCTGCTGCTACTGGCTCCTCTGGCGCCGCTCCATCGTCGTCCTCGACTTCGCTGCCTCCTGCTGCTGCTCTGCGCCCTCATACACGCAGTCGCAGTGGTATTGTTTAGCCTAAGCAGCGTCATGATAGCACTGTTGCGTGGTTGGCTGCATGCATGACTGCAGCACTTGCGGATCCCTCCTCCGAGCCGCGCACGTATCAAGCTGCTATGCGCATTCCTCATTGGAGAGAGGCTATGGAGCAAGAGTATCAAGCTCTTCTTCGGAATAAGACATGGACTCTTGTTCCTCCACCGTCACGGGTTAATGTCATTGATTCTAAGTGGATTTTCAAAGTGAAGAAGCATTCTGATGGGTCCATTGAGCGCTACAAAGCTCGTCTTGTTGCTCGTGGGTTTCGACAGCGCTATGGTCTTGACTATGAAGACACCTTCAGTCCAGTGGTCAAACCTACTACCATCAGGCTTCTTCTCTCTCTTGCCGTTACTCGAGGTTGGTTTCTTCGTCAGCTGGATGTACAAAATGCCTTTCTCCATGGTGTGTTGGAGGAAGAGGTTTATATGCGCCAGCCTCCGGGTTTTTCTGATCCAGACCATCCTCATCATCTCTGTCGTCTGTCCAAGGCGCTTTATGGTCTGAAGCAAGCTCCCCGTGCTTGGCATGCTCGTCTTGGCATGGCTCTTCGTGCTCATGGTTTTGCATCATCGACTGCTGACTCCTCACTGTTTCTTCTACAGAGGCATGAGGTTACTATGTACTTGTTGGTCTATGTGGATGATATTATTCTTGTCAGCTCCTCTCAGTCGGCTGCTACAGCTCTTGTTCGCTCGCTTGGTACTGATTTTGCGGTCAAGGATCTTGGGAAGCTTCACTACTTCCTTGGTGTGGAGGTTACTTCTCGGGCTGATGGTCTTGTTATGACGCAGAAGAAGTACTCCTTGGATTTGTTGCAGCGAGCTGGGATGCTTAAGTGCAAACCGACGACTACACCCATGGCTACCACTGACAAGATCACTGCTGTTGATGGTGAGCTTCTGTCTTCTGCTGATGCAACGGAGTACAGGAGTATTGTTGGTGGTCTTCAGTACTTGACGATCACACGCCCGGACATCTCTTTTGCTGTCAACCGAGTTTGCCAGTATCTGCAGCCACCCCGTGACACTCATTGGTCTGCTGTTAAGCGCATCTTGCGCTACATTCGATTCACGGTGTCTCACGGCTTGCATATTCGACCGACCTCCTCTGGATGTCTCTCGGCGTATTCTGATGCGGATTAGGCTGGCAGTCCGGATGACAGGCGATCTACGGGGGGTTATGCTGTGTTCTTTGGCTCTAATCAGATCGCTTGGAGTGCTCGGAAACAGGCCACTGTCTCACGTAGCAGTACTGAAGATGAGTATAAGGCTATGGCCAATGCGACTGCAGAGATTATCTGGGTACAGTCTTTGCTTCGGGAATTGGGTATATCCCAATCACAGTCTCCTGTTCTTTGGTGTGATAACATCGGTGCTACATACCTCTCTGCAAATCCGGTATTCAATGCCCGAACGAAACACATTGAAGTTGACTATCACTTTGTGCGTGAATGTGTCTCTCAGAAGCAACTACAGATCAAGTTCATCTCTTCCAAGGATCAACTTGCAGACATCTTCACCAAGCCATTGCCTCTACCACAGTTTGAGGCTTGTCGGCGCAATCTTACCCTTCTAGATTCTTTAGGAAGTGGCTAAGATTGAGGGAGGGTGTTAGACTGTATAGCCTCTGTATTTACACATGTATATTGTAACATTGTATTCCACTCATTATATATATGTGGTAGGCCACCCCTAGAGGGTTGTGCCGGTTCCCCCAAACCTATTGTCTCACAATTACGAACAGGTATTTATTCGCCAGCCCTTTTTAGGACTTAAGCACTCCCATGAACCCACGGAAAACTTATTTGCTCAGCTAGCCCCTTCCAGAAACGACAAAGGCTAGTCGCGCTAACTAAGATCTAATGTATTGCCCTTTTTGACCGTCAATGTTTAATGATGGTCGCTCCTCCGGCCGACGTATGACACCTGCCTCTAACTGTGTCAGGCACACTAGTATCATTCCAGGCCGCCTGGCGAACGTGTAACGCGACAACCTAATCGTCGTATATCCAAAATTTCTAACAGCATACTACAAGACGTGTTTGTTTGGTTTTTGACACCATACAAGTTGTCACATTTTTTAGTAACCTGGCAAACTGCATGCCATCTTTCGTTGCCATGCTGCCGGCCTACGATCAAGCGTCTCTCTATTTCTGTGCTGTCACGGCCACAGAAGACCAAAACTGCACAAAGTGTCAAGGAAAATCTCATAGGGTTTTAAGAGCCGCATAGATTAGGTAGGACATGTTGTTGGACAGTTGGCTATGGGCCTCAGCCCTAATTATCTGTATAGCCTTTATTTGCATTCATATAGTGACCACCACATGAAAGCACCATTTTAAAAGCATACATTAAGATACAATTTTTTTTCTAAAATCCAATCTTGTTATAATGATCGCATTGCTAGTTTTCGCCATTAAGACTTATCTTCCAACAATATATATATCTAGAAGAGCATCAACAATGTGTTAATATCCGAGATGCACATGGTTTGGGATGTTGAGCTACTTTTCAAGTAGCGTAGAAGGAACCCTAAAGGCCAACCACCAAATTTACATAACTTCTCCGAGACTGGCTTCCATCAATCAAACACAAGCAGTAGTGCAACTCTATAAATTGCAAACATTATAGTTTTGGAAAGCTAGCAGATAGAAACTAAGAGGAGTTTCTGTATTCACTTCGGTCATGTGTCGTGCACGGTATGCATGGAACCAAACAACCCCTTATGAATAGCTAGTACTAGGAATAATCTTTTTGATCTTGTCGTAAATGTCAGAGTAACCACCTAGGTTTGAGAGGCAATCGGGAATTAAGATGTGCTACGATCACACCCAGAGCCTATCTAACTACAGACACTATTATTTCATCTTCGGTGAAATACACTGTGCTCGTGTTAAGCGGCGTATTGCTACTGAAGAATGCTACTATGGGCCACAGTGGGCCATGTTTCTCATCGGCTACATGTACACGTCAATCTGTATGCACTAGAGAGAACCTACGAGCCGACTACATGACCCATGACCGCCGTGCAAGGGATGGAACAGGCAGGAGACATGCAAAAAACCGTTAGTGTTAATTTTAGTGAAATGTCTCATGAGTTTAATTTCTCTAAGTTTCGTAGGCAGCCTCATGATAAAGAATTGCCTAGTAAGTATGAAATAATTGGTCTTGCTTCTATTGCCGTACCACCAACTGATCCACTAGAACAATATTTGCTAGACCATAAAAATGATATGCACTTGCATGAAAGAAATGAAATAGACAAAATATTCTTTGATCAACTACCTACCCTTAAGCACTATTTGCCTGTTGAAGCTCTAGGAGGTCCGCCTCCACCTAAGGGTGATCCTGTTTGAATTGAAATAATTACCTGATACTTTGAAATATGCTTATCTTGATGAAAAGAAGATATATCCTGTTATTATTAGTGCTAACCTTACAGAGCATGAAGAAAAGAGATTATTGAAAACTCACCGTGCTGCTATTGGATATACTCTTGATGATCTTAAGGGCATTAGTCCTACTCTCTGCCAGCACGAGATTAATATGGAACCCGACGCTAAACCGATTGTTGATCATCAATGACGACTAAACCCTAAGATGAAAGAAGTGGTAAGAACTGAAATACTAAAGCTTCTGAAAGCAGGTATAATTTATCCTATAGCTGATAGTAGATGGGTAAGTCATGTCCATTTTGTTCCTAAGAAAGGAGGCATTACCGTTGTTCCTAATGATAAAAATGAACTTATCACACAAAGAATTGTGACAGGTTATAGAATGGTAATCGATTTCAGAAAATTAAATAAAGCCACTAGAAAAGATCATTACTCTTTGCCTTTTATTGATCAAATGCTAGAAAGGTTATCTAAGCACACACACTTTTGCTTCCTTGATGGATATTTTGGTTTCTCTCAAATACCTGTATCACAACCCGATCAAGAGAAAATCACCTTTACTTGTCCTTTTGGAACTTATGCTTATAGACGCATGCCTTTCGATTTATGCAATGCACCTGCTACATTTCAAAGTTGTATTGACAGCTATATTCTCTGACTTTTGTGAAAAGATTGTTGATATTTTCATGGATGATTTTTTGTTTACGGAACTTCTTTTGATGATTGCTTAAGCAACCTTGATCGAGTTTTGCAGAGATGTGAACAAACTAATCTTGTCTTGAATTGGGAGAAGTGGCATTTTATGGTTAATGAAGATATTGTCTTGGGGCATAAAATTTCTGAATGAGGTATTGAGGTGGATAAAGCTAAAGTTGATGCAATTGAGAAAATGCCATGTCCCAAAGATGTTAAAGGTATAAGAAGTTTTCTTGGTCATGCTGGTTTTATAGACGGTTTATTAAAGACTTATCTAAAATTTCTAGGCCTCTTACTAATCTCTTGCAAAAAGATGTTCCCTTTGTCTTTGATGATGATTGTGTGGAAGCCTTTGAAACACTTAAGAAAGCTTTGACCTCTGCACCTATTGTTCAACTACCTGATTGGAACTTATCATTTGAAATTATGTGTGGTGCTAGTGATTGTGCTGTTGGTGCTGTTCTAGGACAAAGAGTTGATAAGAAATTAAATGTTATCCATTATACTAGTAAAACTCTAGACAATACCCAAAGAAATTGTGCTACTACTGAGAAATAATTTTTAGCAGTGCGTTTGCTTGTGATAAATTCAGATCTTATATAGTTGATTCTAAAGTGATTGTTCACACCGATCATGCTGCTATTAAATACCTTATGGAAAAGAAAGATGCTAAACCTAGACTCATTAGGTGGGTTCTTATGCTGCAAGAATTTGATTTGCATATCACTGATAGGAAGGGAGCTGAGAATCTCGTAGCTAATACCTTGTCTAGGATAGAAAATATTCTTGATGACCCACTACCTATTGATGATAGCTTCCCTAATGAACAACTAGCTGTCATAAATGCTTCTCACAACACTCCTTGGTATCCAGACTATGCTAATTATATTGTTGCTAAATTTATTCCGCCTAGTTTTACTTACCAACAAAAGAGAAAATTCTTCTATGATTTAAGACATTACTTTTGGGATGACCCATATCTTTATAAAGAAGTAGTAGATGCTATTATTAGACGTTGTATACCCGAGCATGAACAGGTACAAATCCTACGGAAATGTCACTCCGAAGCCTATGGAGGACACCACGTGGGAGATAGAACTACACATAAGGTATTACAGTCTAGTTTTTATTGGCCTACTCTCTTCAAGGATGGTCGTAAGTTTGTTTTATCTTGTGATGAATGTCAAAGAATTGGTAATATTGGTAGATGTCAGGAAATGCCTATGAATTATTCACTTGTTATTGAACCATTTGATGTTTGGGGCTTTGATTATATGGGACATTTTCCTTCCTCTAATGGGTATACACATATTTTGGTTGCTGTTGATTATGTCACTAAGTGGGTAAAAGCTATTCCAACCAATAGTGCTGATCATAACACCTCTATTAAAATGCTTAAAGTTATTTTCCCGAGGTTTGGGGTCCCTAGATATTTAATGACCGATGGTGGTTCACATTTTATTCATAGTGCTTTCCGTAAATTGCTTGCTAAATACGATGTCAACCTTAAAATTGCATCACCTTATCACCCTCAATCTAGTAGACAAGTTAAACTTAGCAACAGAGAAATAAAATTAATATTGCAAAAGACTGTCAACAGATATAGGAAAATTTAGTCTAAGAAACTTGATGATGCACTATGGGCATACAGAACAACTTATAAAAATCCTATGGTGATGTCTCCATATAAAATAGTTTATGGAAAAACTTGTCATTTACCTATTGAGTTAGAACATAAAGCATATTGGGTAATTAAAGAACTCAACTATGACTTCAAACTTGCCGGTGAAAAGAGGTTATTTGATATTAGCTCATTGGATGAATGGAGAACTCAAGGTTATGAAAATGCCAAATTGTTCAAAGAAAAAGTTAAGAGATGGCATGACAAAAGAATACAAAAGTAGGAATTCAAAGTGGGTGAGTATGTTCTATTGTACAATTCTCATTTTAGATTTTTTGCAGGAAAACTTCTCTCCAAGTGGGAAGGACCATACATCATTGAAGAAGTTTATCGCTCTCGGGCTATCAAGATCAATATTGCCGAAGGCACTAATCCGAAGGTGGTCAATGGACAAAGAATTAAGCACTATATCTCAGGTACACCTATTAACACTACTAGGGAAAAGCCTAGCAGTAGAACGGGTCTAAGGGCTATCAGTAGCGTGGGGCAACGCGCTACTGATATGGCGCTACAGCTAACATTTAGCAGTAGCGCGCTTCTGCCCGCGCTACTGCTATAGCTACTTAGCAGTAGCGCTGTCCATACCAGCGCTACTGCTAAGTGGCTTAGCAGTATCGTTTTCCAGTTCAGCGCTAAAGAGCGCTACTACTATATTCTCACATATCTTTTTTTTGCTACGTATTTGCGATGTTTTTGTACAGATTTTATACAGTATTCTAATCATATCATAAACTGGCAATATGCTCATCGTATCATACACATAATAGTCTCATCATATCATCCAACACAAATCATGTCGTCACATCATAATCATGATATAGCTATACAAGTTACATGGCATGTCTCATCATACATAATGTAGTACTTCTTGAGGCACCGGTTTGTATCCCTCTCTCGCACTAGCATGAACCTAAACTAACTACTTTCTGCTTCGGCTCTGCTATCTAACCCTCTCTGGCTGTCGCTCGGAAACCGGTACACCTGGGCCTGACACTCCGGCCACTAGTCGTATACTCCTGGCGTAGCACTTCTTCGCCATCAATGATCTATGTACCTGCATCGTCACATGAGTCGATAATATGCAAAATATATAGTTGAGCAACAGAAAGAGACAGACTTGGCAAAAATAGAAGCAACATCTCATAAGCATAAATAACAAAATTCATCGTACCCAAAATGCCCTAACTAGAGTGATCTTCGCTAGTTGAGGAGGATGGTTTAATTACATCACAAATAAATTTTCGACGTGCATAACTCAAAGTTTCATCATAGAGAAAGTATGGACAAACGGACACTTTGTCATATATCGTCAATCACTCCAACATGTCGTGCCATCCATCCAAGTCAGGGAGATAGTCCCCGAGTGCAGTGAAAGGATTCAGGTCGAGACGCTGAGCCGATACGCGTGTTCGGACGTCTTCCCGCGACATTTGCCCTTCTTCGTAGAACATCCCTGTTTTTTCGATGACCTCCTTCATGATGATTTGGGCAAGATCACGCTGGATGTGATAGAACACAGCTCGAAGTCGATGATCCGGGATATCTCCTAGATTCTTTGCCCGTTGCAGAATATGGGCATCGCTGGATCTAGGTGACATGCGAAGGTTCTGCTGATCCTGTCTATACTCCAGCATGTGTTGGAGGACATAGAAACCATCACTAAGAGTACCACTCGGTTGCTGGATGCAGCAGAAGTCGGTCTTATGGCCGAAGGCCGGCGCGTGGTTCCTTGTCTTCCTGGTCTTGATCTCTCCACCCCGTAGGCCGTAGCTAAAGATAGCACTGTCGAGAACAGACTTGATGTGGGTGTAATCCTTTTTCTTCATGTTCTTCGACGAGTCCAACTAAAGAGCGTGGGAGAATCGGGGGTAAAGGATGATGAGGACGGCGCGCCCGTCGCTGCGCAAAATAAGTACACCTCAAGATAGCCTCCACGCATGCAAATGAATGATTGAAATCGAAGGAAAGATATCTGCGGATGACTTACATGGGATGATAAGGCACGAGAATCGTCTCCTTGTCCTTATTGCCGACAATGAAATCAGCGATGTAGTTACTCGCGTATTCACGGTGCTTTGGGCTGACTGCCAAGAAGCCCTCGTGCATGAAGTACGGGTCAGCGACACAGATATAAGGTATCTGCTCAATCCTGATGATGTGGTTCATGTGCAAGGCAAAAAGGCGGACAAACATAAAATCCAGCTTTTTCAAGTGAAACATGTCGAAGATGTAATCGAATCGAAGGAAGAACTTTTCCGCGGGGAATGTGTTGATGTACAACCTTTGCTGCGGCACGTTAACCACATAGAGCGGGTATCCTGGATTTTTCGAGGCGATAAGGCTTTTCTCTCTCCGCAGCACATCGTCATGAAGTCTCCTTAGATCGCCGTATATGGCCTCTACCGCTGCCTTAGGTAGGATCGGATCACCGGGGATATGACATTTTGCCGCACTGGGGATAGGTATACGGTCTTGATCCTGAGGCTGCTAAGGAGGCTGGATCATAGAAGCAGCTTTGTTGCCTTTCCTCGGTCTCTTCCTATGCTTCTTTGCTACTGGAAGTGAGCCTATAATACGTTCATCCTCCGGCAATTCAAGCACCAACTCATCACGCTCAAACTCTGAGTACTCATACTGCTGAGCCATCAATCATCCGTCGTCAGAGGCGCCGGTATTGAGATACTGTAGAGGGTCATCGTCATCCTCGTCGATGGCATCATGCATTGCTTCTTCGACGGCGGCGACATCATCAGCCACTAATGGAGCCTCTTCCTCACCCAGCACGACAGGCCACGCTAATTGGGTAGGTGGGGTGTTGGTGTTCATACCTTGCTGAGGCTGCTTGGTCGTGGGTGTGCTCTCGACCGCCTCCAGACAAAGCTGACTCTTCGGCCACAACAGGACCCAACGCTTGCAATCGCTAAGCTGCCGCGGGGTCTCGTCGTCATCTGCCCCTAGTGCTACCGGAGGAGCCAAATTCTCGTGGCCCAGTTCAACACTGGCCACGGAAACCTTGAAGACGTCAGGGGGGATCGACCGGCTGTGGAAAAATTGTTCCTTCGGCTTCACTATCGTCGCCTTTCCCACGTCCACCTTCTGGCCGCTGATGGTGTACAGTATGGTGCACGGGGTTACGTCGGCCTGCAAAGACATGTCTGCGACGTGAGACATCCGAAAGACAATGGAAACGGGAGATTATACATATATTGAAGAGGGCCGGTGTAACAGGTACCGTGAGGGCGTCGAGCTCAGCCAAAGACGAAACACCGCCAAGCACGTCCGAGACGGAGGACGGGCTGCTATAAGCAGGTGCGAGAGCCGGTGCGGGAGCAGGTGCGGGAGCCGGTGCAGGAGCAGGTGCAGGAGCAGGTGCTGGTGCAACGCTAGTCGAGCTGCTCCCCAAGAAGTTGGAAAGGGGAAAGTCCGCTGCATCCTTATTTGGATTTTGCTTAATCCAACTGACGATAGCCGGAACCAAGACACTATACGAAGCTACAATCTCCTCTTTTGCGGCAGCTACCGCTGCTTTGACTGTCTCAGCTGATTTCTTATCAACCGCAATCACAACCTTCTTGTCGATGTTTTCTTCATTTAACCTCCATATTTCCTTTCTCTCCTCCGTGGTGGTAGTACTTCTTCCACGTGGCGCCATCTCCGACGCCGTGCACGCGTCCATACGATGGCCGAGTGTCCACCGGGAGTCCTTTCAATATGTTCAAGGCCCGGTTGAATGGGGTGTCCCACTTGGGCCTCACCAACGCCTCAAACGGCGAGTCGCTTTCGGCCGCAATCCTGTGCTGCTCTTTCTGCAAAAGGAACATGGACCGTTTACAAATGTGACTAAAAGTGCAGTCGAATTGATCAGAAGCTAAAATTAGCGGGTAAATTAATAATAACTCCTTCGTGACCGTGTCTGTATCGAAAACCTTGTTGACTCGGTCCCAACCATACCGGGCCCTGATGACATCATGCTCCTGTGGGACGATGAACTCCGCCAAGGGGTCTGGGATGCCCAGACTTTCACGTTCCGCGTCCTCCTTGGCCCATATGGACCTCTTCCCCGCGTAACCACGGCTTCGAGGTGGTGGCACCCCATGTTCCTCTCTTGAAGCCCCTTCATGTACTCCGACTTTTCTTTGGCAGCTTCGGCAACGCAAGCTGCCTTGAATATTTCAAACTGCTCTTCCGTAATTGTCGGATTATCCTTTACAATCTCGGAGTAGGGTTCCTTTTTGTCGATGATCCTTGCTTTCACCCTTACTTTCCAGGCAGACAACACGCCGCAAAACTTGCCCATGGCGCGTCTGTTTATCTTCTTCATTGTCGGGTCATTATCTGGATCAGTATATTTGATTTCATCCCAGCCCGGGAACAAGAATACCTGGTGCATCTTCCTTAGGAGGGATTGCTCCATATCTGGTATCTTCTTTAGTTTCTCAACGTTGATGATGGCGGTTGTCCGTAGGATGCAGCCTATTTGATTGCCGTAGCACGCGCGCGCTTCCGCAGGCAATTTTGGCTCAAAATTGCCGGAGTCCACCTCCGTGACCACCAGTCTAGTAGTGATGAGCTGGTTTGGGCGTCGTATCCTCTTCGGTTTCGGTTCTATACTGGCTTCGCCAGTCTCTGTGCCGGTCTCGGTGCCGGTCTCAATGTCGGTCTCAGTGTCGGATGTGACAGGTGGGCCCTGCAACAATCGTTGCTCGTCGAGAAGGTTCAAATAAGCGTCTGCCGCCTCGTAGACGTTACAATCACCAGAACCCTGTCCTTCATCGTTGCTAGCCATGTTTCCTACGATTAAATCTAGTCAATTAATTCTAGACCTAATAAAATGAATAATGACATAAAAAAGGCCTATGTTTTGCAGGAACGTTGATTCATTCCCGGTGCGGCAAATCCCGGGCACTCGATATCTCCTAGTTTGTAGCACAAGTCTTGCCGAAATTCACGGAAAATTTCGGCATGACCTTTGCTAAAAAGTTGACAAATCGAGCACCTGAAATTTGCCGGAACGGAAATGAATCAACATTCCGGCAAAACATAGGCCACTCGGTTTCATTCCCTGGAAACAACAAAAGGCCACTTGGGCACAATCGAACCACTTCAATATTGCATATAACAAGACCACTGAAGAACATGTACATGAGCAACTACAACAGTAGATAAACATGATCAAACACTATTGAGGAATTTGCATATAACATGACCACTTCAAACATGAGCAAACATGTAATTAACATCTACTTGTACCACTACTGCCCTAACCTAATTAAAATCTACTAGTACCACTATATATACTACTAGCAGCACTACTGCAACATTTTCTTCATTTTGTTCTTCAAAAAAACAACTATGAAAACAAAAATCATAATTAAACCCTACTGCCCTAACTAAATTTTTGCTCTAAACCCTACTGCCCTAGTTAAACCCTACTGCCCTAACTAAATATTTGCTCTAAACTAAAAAATTTCTCTAACCTAGCCAACCTAGTTTACCTAGCTAGTTAACCTAATGAACCTAATTAACCTAGCTAGTTAACCTAGTTAGTTAACCTAGCTAGTTAACCTAGTTAGTTAACCTGGTTAGTTAACCAAATTAACCTAGCTAGTTAACCTAGTTAGTTAACCAAATTAACCTAGCTAGTTCACTTAGTTACTTAACCTACCTAGTTAACCTACTTAACCTAGCTAATTCCTAGGGTTCATAACTAAATTCACCTAAGTTAATTAACCTAGAGAGGAGGGGTGGGGCTTACAGAGAGGAGGGCGTTGAGGGTGGCTCGGGGGAACGGTTGCGGGGAGGTGCTCAGGGGAGACGCTGGCGCAGAGGGCGTCGAGGGTGGCTCCGGTGGTGTCTACGGTGGCTCCAATGACGGCGAGGGAGGCAGGTGCAGCGAGGAGCGGACGAGGGTGGCTCCGGGGGCGCGCGGCTCCGGTGGCGGCGATGGCGCGCGGCTCCGGTGGCGGCTCCGGTGACGAGGACGGAGGCAGGGGCGACGAGGGAGCAGGGGCGGCGAGGGAGAGGTTGGGGAGACGCGAGAAGAATGGGGAATTGGGGGAAGGAGGGACGCCCGCGTAGGGGCAAGTCAAACTTAATAGTAGCGCTTTTACCCAACAAGCGCTATAGCTACTTATCTATAGCGCTTTTTGAAGGAACGCGCTGCTGCTATAGATAAGTTAGCTATAGCGCTTGTTGGTGAAAACGCGCTGCTGCTATTGCTTTCATTTTTTCCTTTTCTTTAATTTTCCTTTTCTTTTTTCCTTTCCTTTTTTTCTTTTCTTTTCCTTTTGTTAGTTGCAGCACTGTGGCCTTAAAACGCGCTGCAACTATTTTGTTAGCAGTAGCGCTGTTTCTAGAAGGGCGCTACTACTATACCATGCCTGGCAGCAACGGTTAGAACAGTCATAGTAGCAACGCGTTTTATGAGGGACGCGCTACTGCTATTTGTGTAGCAGTAGCATGCTGCTTCGTCCCGCACTACTGTTAAGTAGCAGTAGTGCTTTGTTTTAACAAGCGCTACTGATAAGTCTCTGTGTATAAGCTTTTTCCTAGTAGTGTAATATTGAAACTAACATTGTTCAAACCATGACACCAGAGGAATACATAAAAGAGACCTTCCAGAACACTCCAGAATCCTAAAAAGGAAGGAGTACGTGATACGGTAAGTAAAACGACTTCAAAAATTCTGCAAAAAATATTTTTATCAATTCTGGAATATTAGAAAAAATAAAAAAAATAAGAAACACCCGAGAAGGCAACCCAGGTGCCCACTAGGCACTAGGGCGCGCTCGCCCCACCTGGAGCGTCGTGGTGGGTAGTGGGCCCCTCGAGAACCTTCCCGACTCCCTTTTCCTATCACTACAGGAATCAGCTGATTTGTCGTCTGCCATGGCAGATAGCAAAGGACCAGAAGGCTGACGGCAAAGGTCTTTGCTGTCAGCCGCAGACGGCAAACATTTCCGGCACTATATGTTACGGTAATGAGCTTCTTTGCCATCTGTTTTCGCGCAGCGGACGACAAAGACGTTTACCGTCAGCTTTCCTAGCCAAGCAGACGACAAACAAAGTGGACGACAAAGTATAGACGTTAGCCACGTTAGGTGGCTAACAGGAGGCTTTGTCGTCTGCCGGATGACGGCAAATGTGCCCTCCCCTTTGCCGTCAGCAGATTCGTCACTCCTCCCCGCTCTTTGCCGTCTGCCACGGACGGCACACCACACTATCCTTTGCCGTCTGCCACAGACGGCAAAGTGACCAAATGGGTCAGCCCCAGTGCTCCCAGGTTGCACAAGTTGCTGCCACGTGGCCACGTTGCCGTCTGTGGCGGACGGCAAAGAGCCCTTTGCCGTCGGTGGCAGACGGCAAAGAGCCTGCATTGCCTCTTTTTATTCTATTTTTTCTTATATCCAAGCATTTTCACAGGAAATATATGATATATATATATTTCACAGGACAAGTTTCACGGCAAATATATGAGATATCCAACACATAGTTGCATCCATACATACATAGTTTCATCCATATAGCAAGTTCCACATTGTTCATCAATACAAAATCAAAACAGAAAGTAAAAACAAGCAATCCATCAATGCAAGCTTCCGTGAAGTGAATGAAATCTGCAAAATGGGAAATAAGAAAGTTAGAAGAAGAAGTCTAGAAGAGGAAGAAGACTAGAAGAAGAAGAAGAAGAAAAAGAAGAAGAAGAAGAAGGTAGTATATGCCATTTATGAGCTTACCAAGGTTATCATGCCATTTATGAGCTAAGTGTTTAACATTTATGAGCTTACCAAGGTTATCATGCCATTTTTGACCTAAGTACGCTAAGTATATGACATTTATGAGCTTACCAAGGTTATCATGCCATTTATGAGCTAAGTAAGCTAATTATGTCATAAATGAACTAAATAAGCAAAGTATAGGTCATTATTGAGCTAACCTAGGTAATTATGCCATTTTTGAGTTAACTAAGCATATTATGCCATTTTTGACATAACTAAGCTAAGTATAGGTCATTATTGAGCTAACCTGTGTAACTAAGCATAACTTAGCATATTAGAGCAAACTTAGAGCTAACTTAGGTCATTTTGGAGCTAACATAGGTAAAATGGATCATTTTGGTGCTAAGTAAGCTTATTATCTCATTTTGGAGGAAAATAAGCTAAGTATATGATATTTATGAGGTTACCAAGGTTATTATGCCATTTTTTTTTACCTAAGTAAGCTAATTATGCCACTTTTGACATAAGTAAGCTAAGTATATGTCATTATTAAGCTAACCTAGGTAGCTAAGCATATTAAAGCTAACTTAGGTCATTATGGTATGCATATTGGAGGAAATAAAGCTAAGTATAGGTCATTATGCATTTGTTAAGCAAAACACTAGAGAAAACTTACCGTCATCACGGAGGTGAAGCACCGGGGTTGCTCGTGCCGGTACCACCTGGAGAAAGATCGTGCGATGCTTGTCTGGAGTTACGCTGCACCAAAGATCATTTGCAATGTCTCGTTAGCATGATGACACTCAAATGTTAAGACTAGTAACTAATGACCATTCAAATGAAACTCACCGTGTTCCCCGGAGCAATGACTGGCATCAGCGGAAGGGTCTGACCGGTCTTCTCGCACACTGACTACACATTTGGTTTTGACGAGTCAGTCATATTATTTAGTAATGAAACGAACATTAAATGCATGATTTGGCTAATATGCAGAAGAAACTTAACACGAGGAGCTCGTACATGGCCCGGTTCGCCATATCATTTCGTGCCCTCTCCTCCTCCAACATCCTAGCCGTCATCTCCTCCAACTCCCGCTCCTTCTCCGCCGCCTGCTGGTCCCTCTCCTGCAGGAGCGCCTGGGTTTTCTCTCTCTCTTTCTGAATAGCAGCCTGCAACACCACTCCTCGTTAGCATTGTAACCATCGATGACCGCACACACAATGTAATGGAGGAAAGAAATCTGAGTCCGTATAACTAAGCTCGATGGCGAGCTCCATTGGCCATGGACGAGGCCTTATCTCAGGACATGAGCTCGTTTGGCGCGCCTTGATCTCCGGGAGAGTGCGAGGACAACGTATAAGTCCATCTCCAATGGCTATCGAGCCATGGGACCTCCCGCCACCAGATATCATCACTAGCTCTGGATCAATGGGACCCTGGCTCGGGTTAAAGTCCTCCCCTTTCATCGCCTTCCCCTCATGTCTGTACCTCACGAACTTGTTGTGCGAGGAGATGATGGTGAAGCTCTCTGGATGTTCGAGGTAGGACGCAGAGAATGCCTTGGCGTTCTTGTACGGGGCAGTATGGGCCATGGCATAGAGGTCGTACACCTCTGGCACCTCTGCCTTATTGTATCATGCCTAAAAGAGAGAAACAGAGTAAATTAGTAATTAAAGTGCTCAAGCTAGCATGAAGAATGAATTGCATGAATCATGAAGCAAACCACATACCCAGTTCCGCCCGAACTGATATAAGTTGGCGTTGCCTTGATGGTGTGGCACACCTTCCATTTGGGCATACCGATCCTTGGCATTGTTGTGGAGGGCTAGCCATTGGTCTGAGCACCACTCATCCACCAACACCTCCCAGCAATCCATCTTATCCGCACACCATCTCGGGGGCACCTAAGTTAGTAAAGAGAAATTTGAGCGCTACACCTACGAATCAAATCAAGCAAACTAAGTACAAGGCCTTAAGAATAGGTAATTACCTTCATGTACTGCTCCATCTTTAGAAACTTTCCGTGGCACACCGGCTTGGGCTACTTAATACCACGCGAGGCGTAGTAGTCTCGAACAGCCTGCACCCGAGCCTCATGCCTTAAGTTTTGTAGTAGGCGCTTGCACTCGGCATTGATAACCTTTGCCGCGGCCTCCTCGTATCCCTCCTCACACCTGTAGAAGGTCTACAATCAAACGAGACAACATTGATTAGTACAATAACTAGCTATTTGAAGATTTTCAATTGTGTAAAGGAGAAATTACCCAAAACTTTCTGATCACCATGTCGGCCCTCATGTGGCACAAGACACCGTCGATCCTCTCCTCTGGCGGGGCCGGGGCAGCCAAGTAGTGCTCCCAGGTCAATCCTAGCTCTGGAAGCTGACCCTCACCGGGCAACGTGACAAACCCCGGGAAGTTTTCCCGGCAAATCACACCAAGGACGGTGCTGGGCCTGCGGACATCCTGAGCATGGTCCCAACCACTGTAGTATGACAAGGCCAACGCATTAGATATTTGAAGAAACATGATGGCAAAAGGTACAAAAAGAGTAAATGCACTTACCTTTCCCCATCAGGCCAAATCAACCACCTCTTCTCGCGGGTCACTGGCACGGGCGGGAGCCGTGTACTACCACGCTGGTAGACGGTGGCCCTCTCAACCACCTCGCCCTAGCTATCAGAAATCTAATCCCCGCCACCATCAGCATGGCCACTCGGCCCCTCAGGTGCATCCGGCCAGGTACCCCATCCGGACGTCTCCTGGGACGTAGCCTAGTCCGGAGTCTCGTGGGCCGAAGGCCCGTCGACCCGAGGCTTGTGGACCGGAGTTCGCGTAGCCTCCTCCTCGGACCGGTCCACCCTAGCAGTCACGTGCTCGAGTGAATTAGCTGGGGGTGGCGGCGAGGAAGGCGTAGGAGCCTGCCTACATCTCCCGCAGCCATGTCCTAATCTACCTCCTCTCTTCTTCCCTCCCTGACCTCCTCTCCCGGTGGGCAATGACGCCGGCGAAGAAGCGCCCGCCGGTGTGGCCATACTCTCATACAACGCTCTCCGGAGAGGTACGGGTGGAATGGAAGTACCCTTCCCACCACGCGCCGACGAAGAAGGAGCCTCGGAGCGCTCTGGACCCGCGCCCACCATCTTTCAACACCTGCCATGACATAGAGTAAACGAAATTAGTACAACACAAAAAAATTAATACCGACATGAATAATAATATGTATATAACTTAACTGTATCATCATCAAGCACAATATAAAAAAATTGAATACCTAACATGAACTAACAATATATATGTATATATTACAAATTGAATACCTGACATAAACTAATAATAATCTGGATCGTCTATATATGCTCTGGGATAAATAAATGCATCATCATCATCATCACTATCATGAATGACGGGCTCATCGGGTTCAGCGGCATCAACATGTGGAAGGCCACCTTTATGTAATTGGTCAAGCATTTATAGGTCATCCGCAGAAATAACCTCTTCTTGTTCCAGCTCTTCTTGTTCCAGCTCAGGGGTGAAGTCGGATTCACTGTCGCTGTGTACTTCAATGTTCTGGGGTGAAGTAGAGCGGTTCTTGAAATGTTTTTTGGAAAGACGTGTTTCTTTAAAGAATTCTCCTTCATTTGTGTCTGGGTTAATGTGAGGTTCATAATCCTCTTCTTTGGGGGAGGTGGTCTAACACGTGGCGGCACTTCATAAACGACATCCTAACCATTCAGATTTCGATCAGTTTGGCAGGCCCACGGTAGATAGAATACTTGGGTCGCCTGATGAGCCGTAATATAGACAACGGGAACATCTAATTGGGTGCGTTGTTTGATTTAGACTAGCCCTATATGTTCGTGAGTCCTTCTAGTCTCCTTCGGCTGGAACCAATAACATTTGAAGACTACGACATTTGGTGGGTTTTCACCATAGAATAGAAGTTCTTAAATTACTTCAACTCTCCCATAATACTCAATACCTCCCTCGCCGATAGCAGAGACACAATAATTTGTAGACTTTCGGTCGGCCATAGATAGCTCTATGCCAAAGGTACGAAAGTGATACCCGTTGATGTCGTATTTTTCAAATGAACGGACCTTATAGTCAAAACCATTAGCGACTTGTCTCAATTCGGCGTCCATAGACTCTGAATTAGCCTACAAGTTTAATACGAAAGTATTGTTGCATTAGCCACAAATTAGACGAAGAAATGAGAATGGTCTAATGGAAATTACCGTTTCTTTGAACCAAGAGATGAAACCGGGAAAGACGCCTCCATGCTTTGCCAGAAGCTCATACTCTTCGATGGATTCCTTTTGGATCACCGCTCCATCCGAGAATTTGGTGACGTATCGACTGTATCAAATATCCGGGAATAAGAGTAGTTCAAAGGAATTAGAAGTTGCGAAACAATGTACCGAGAACTTACTCGATGTACGGCCGCACTTCTGTTAGGTTGTTGAAGATATACAAAGAAATGGTCCGCCATTCTTCGACATCCAATGATACTGGTTTCGAAGTACCGGCTGGTGCGAGCTTCCCTTTGAATAGGCTGAGGTTGGATCCACCTTTTTTAGGGTCGCCAGCATTGTACCGAGGCTTCGGATTATGCAAATGATGATTTTTGGCTTCGTAGTGTGCTATCACGAAGTTTGCCGCCTCCTTAGTAATGAATGCCTCGGCCATCGATGCTTCAATTCTACGTCTATTTTTACATTTTGCTCGAAGCGTCTTCTGCATCCTCTCAGTTGTGTAGCACCAACGATTTTGTACGCCCCCCCCCCCAATCTTGCCTCGGTCGGGAGATGCAAAATCAAATGCTGCATTGGATTAAATAAGCCTGGTGGAAAGATCTTCTTTAACTTGCAGATCAACTGCGGCGCCAACTCTTCCATTTCTTCTAGCACGCCAGCCGATAGTTCTTTCGCACAAAGAACACGAAAGAAATAGCTCAGCTCTGCCAGTACTAGCCATTCATCCTCAGGGATGAATCCACGCAACATCGCCGGCATTACCAGCTCAAGCTATATGTGCCAATCATGACTCTTGAGATCAAATATTTTCAATATTTCAAGACTCACTCCCCTCTTTAGATTCGCTGCATACCCATCGGGGAACATCAACTGCATTTTCACCCATAAGAAAATTTCCCTCATAGCTGACCTTCCAAGATTGAACCATGCCTTTGGCTTCGTCCAGTTCTGCTTTCCTTTCAGTTCTTGCATGTTTTGTAACGGTCTATCACATAGGGCCTCCTGATCGACTCTAGCCTTATTATTATCCTTTAACTTCCCCTCTATGCCGAACAATGTACCAAAAAGGGCCTCAGCAATATTCTTTTCAGTGTGCATCACATCGATGTTGTGTGGGAAAAGGAGGTCTTTGAAGTAAGGCAGGTCCCACAAGCATGTCTTGTGAGTCTAGGTGTGTTCCGAATTATACCCCTTGAAATACCCTGGACGCTCTAGATCTGGCTCGAGAGCGTTTAACTGATCCAGGGTCTCTTGGCCTGTCAACGCAGTTGGTGCAGAGTTTTTGACAACTCTACCTTTGATGAAGTTCTTCTTGTCTTTTCTGAACTTTTGGCGAGGATCCAGGAACTGTCTATGCAAGTCGAAGCAAAAAAACTTGCGATCCTCCTGTAGCCAACGAAACCGAAGAGCTGCCTTGCATGCGGGACACGGGAACCTTCCATGCACACACCAGCCAACGAATAGCGCATACGCCGGCAAGTCATGCATCCAGTACACGTAGCAGAAACGCATTATGAAGTTCTATTTGCTAGCGGCGTCGTATGTCTTGAACCCATGATCCCAAGCTTCTTGCAATTCATCCTTAAGCGGCTGCATGTACACATTCATATTCTTCCCCGGATAGTTGGGCCCTGGAATTATCAATGTCAGGAAAATTTTCTTTCTTTGCATAATCTGTCCGGGGGGACATGGAGTGGAATGACAAATACGGGCCAACAACTGTATTGGGTTGCCATCAGACCAAACAAATTGAACCCATCCGTGATGATGGCGACTCAAGGATGCCTTGGATCTGCCCGTTTTTGCTCATGTAATGCATCGAAGTGCTTCCACGCAGCACCATCTGATGTGTGTACCATCATCAGATTCCCATCTGCATCTAGTTTGGTTCTTTTGCCCATTTTGTGCCATGTCATCTGTCTGGCCGTCTCTTCGGCCATGAAAAGACGTTGAAGTCTTGGTACAATTGGCATATACCGAAGATCATTAATGGGGATTTTGGTCTGCGTCTTCTCACCCATACCGTTATCTACCACAACATACCTGGAAGACTTGCAAATGGGACAATAGTTCAAGTCAGCATACTGAAGCCTAAATAAGGCACATCCTTTCTCACAGGCATCTATCTTCTCATTAGGGCATCTTAAGTGCACGGAGGATTTTGTCCGACTGGTACAGGTTTGTGGGCATTACATGGCCTTTGGGTAGAAAACATCCAAATACTGTCATCATCGCGTCGTAGCATTCTCTGCCCAAGTTGAATTGAGCCTTCAGAGCCATTACTTGTGAGATGGCATTCAACTGACAAAGCTCAGTGTGCTCGTGGAGAGGACGTTTTGAAGACTCCTACATTTCATTGAAGGCCTTTGCATATTCCTCCATCTCATCGTCTGAATCTTGAGCATCATCAAAGTCTTGCACCATGTCTTCCATCCCGGTACCATGCTCGTCGGTGCGACGACGAACCACCTCGTCTCTGGCATGTTAGGTAGACTCACCATGAAATGTCCACACCGTATAACCGGGCGTAAAACCCCACTTCTGCAGGTGTTTACCCATTTCATACTCTGTCCTCTTCTGAAAGTTGTCGTTCCTAGCACAGGGGCACCACGTTTTTCTTTGGCCATATGCAAATGCGGCTCTCACAAACCCCTTGGTTTTTGTTAACCATTCATTGGTCATGTCTTTCTAACTAGTGTGACCGGTGTACATCCACGCACGATCACTCATCTTGCCTAGCTACTGGACACACAAGAAATATATATATATCAGAATGCATGTATATTCATCAGTTAATCTAGTTTGTCAATTTTATTATGTCCATGCAACCTACACGCTAATAGGTAAAGATAGGTCCTAATCCCACCCGAGTATGTGTAGATTGGGTTCATTTTCACATGCTCTGCTCCGGATCCGACGCAAAATTTCGGTAGCACCTCCCCGCTGTTCTCCTGATACACGTCTTTGCAATAAATAGAGAGGATGTTTACACAGAGAACAACAGGGAGGCACTGACGAATTTATGCGTCAGATCCGGAGTAGAGCATATGGGAAAATGAACCCAATCTACACATACTCAGGCTGTCCATGGATAACGTTGGACAATTCGAAAGAATCAAGGTTATAAATATGCAAATGCATGCATATTTATAACTTTAATCCTTTCGAAAGGGAGACTCATACTGGTCACGCATACTGATGATTGAAGACACCTATAGCTAGCAAGTTTCATCAGCACAAAGACCAGAACAGAGCAAATAATGAAGGGGGAGGAGGAGATGTCATTTGTGCTCACCCACGAACGCAGGGGCGGAGCTCGTCGAACACCAGACCCTCGCAGTGACGAAACAACTACACATTAAAATCCAAAGATGAGTAACATAGCATTATTGTTTTTGCCATCAACCTAACTAAATATTTACAATAGGATGCCACCGAAATATATGTCATTGAGGGTTCCGTCGACGTCGAGGCACCCCTAACCTATATAGAAGCCATTTAGGCTTTCGTCGACGTCAAGGCACCCCCTAACCTAAATAGCCGTCATTTCGGGTTCCATCGACGCCGAGGAACCCCCAAACCCGCTCGTCCCCGGGCGCCCTCAGGTATGGCGACGCACGATCGACGGGACAGCACTTGGACCAGGGGATTCTCGGCCTGGGCGACGACGCCGGGACCGGCAGGACCCACTGGCTCCACCATCTGTCCCCTTGGCGACCGGTGATCCTCGACCCTCTGCCCCGACCCTCGACCCCTCGGTGACCAGCGATCCTCGACCCTCGTTCCCGACCCTCGAACCTAGTTTTGGCGACCGGCGATCCTCGATCCGGTTCCGTCGGCGCCGACGCACCCCTAACCAATATAGATGTCATTCAGGGTTCCGTCGACGTCTTCTTCTTCTTATTTTTTCTTCTCCTCCTCCTCCTCCTCCTCCTCTTCTTCTTTTCTTCTATTCCTCCTCCTCTTCTTCTTCTTCTTCTTCTTCTTCTTCTTCTTCTTCTTCTTCTTCTTCTTCTTCTTCTTCTTCTTCTTCCTCTTCTTCTTCTGCTTCTTCTTCTTCCTCTTCTTCTTCTTCTTCTTCTTCTTCATCTTCTTCTTCTTCTTCTTCTTGTTTTCTTCTCCTCCTCCTCCTCCTCTTCTTCTTTTCTTCACTTCCTCTTCTTCTTCTTCTTCTTCTTCTTCTTCTTCTTCTTCTCTTCTTCTTTCTTCTCTTCTTCCTCTTCTTTCTTCTTCTTCTCTTATCTTCTTCTTCTCTACTATTTTCTTCTTCTTCCTTCTTCTTTCCTCCTTCTATACTCTTTTCTCTTCTTCTTCTACTTCCTTGTATCTTTTCTTCTCTTTACTTTTTTTAGTAATTTCTTACTTTTTCTTTTTTTTTTTTTTTTTGTGTTTTTTTCGTTGTTGTGTTTGGAAGTATTGGATTTTGTATGTGTCTGTAATTTAGTCTTAGCGTCCCTTTTTTGGTTGTTTGTTATTATTTTGTATGTCAATCTTGGAGGTCTTTTCCTTTTTTTTTTTCTTTTTTCTTTCTTTCTTCTTAACCTAAACTAAACTAAACTAATCCTAAACCTAAAAAACAGAAACAAAACCTAAACTAAACTAAATCTAAACTAAACTAAACCTAAACTAAATCTAAAAAATAGAAAAAAAAGAGGAGAAGAGAGCTCACCTTGGGAGGGGGCGGCTGGTGCAGGAGGGCCGGTTGGAGGGTCCCGGTGGAGTAAGCCACCCATTGTTGTGGGTTGGTGCGTCGTGTCCCCCTTCCCGTGTCGTTGTCTCTTCTGTGTAGACCCTCTCCTTATGATGTCTGCTTGCTTTGCCTCGTCACTTACGTCGTGTGTCTTTAGTCCTTGGCATGGTTGTTGAAGCTACGTGCCCGGCAGGCGGTGGGGGGTCAGGGCCGGCGGGGGCGGTGGGGGTCGGGGTCGGTGGTCGGTGGCTGTGGTGGGGGTCGGGGGAGGAGAGAGATCGAGGCAGAGAGAGAAGAGAGAGATGAGGCGTGGGGGGTGAGCCGTTAGCCGTTAGGTGCTAACTTCTTTGCCGTCTGCTAGCAGACGGCAAAGGGGCGGGGGTTGGGCTGTTACAGCGCTGGCCTCGACTGGACCCCACCCACCTCTTTGTCGTCTGCTAGCAGACGGCAAAAAACTGGCTGATGGCAAATAGTATCTTTGCCATCACCCAGTTCTTTGCCGTCTATATTTTTAAGCAGATGGCAAAGACCTTCTTTGCCGTCGGCTAGCAGACGACAAAGAACTGGCTGATCGCAAATCCTCTGATTCCAGTAGTGTATGGTATACTTGTTTCCCAAGATAAAAAATTCCATATATACTCCCGGAGGATTTGACCACCGCATCATGGAGAAATCCTATGTTCTTGTTTCGTGCTATTTTTTCGTCGGCTCTAGATCGCGATGGCTTCACCAAGCTCCTCCAAGGAAAAGTTCGATGAGAAGGTCATCAACCCCTACCTACCAGATGTGATGAAGCACCCTCAAGCCAATGAGATGCGTGAGGGGGTGCTCCACATCAGGGATGTTCAAGGCCCCAAGAAGACGGGAAGCGTGGAGGCCAGGCTCGATGCGGTGGAGCAGGAGATCTTGAAGTGCCAAGGGATGGTGGAGCGTGGACTTAGTGCCAACCACTCCATGATCATGGAATTCACCCGTGATCACAAGGTGGATGGCCAGTCTATGAAGGACATCGTCTTCCACTTCAACGAACAAATCAATTACCTTCAAGGCCAAATTTATGATGTCCAAAATCAAAATTTTGAGTATGAAGCAAGGTTCAAAGGTATGAGTTTAGCTGCAAGTTTCAGGAATCAGGAGACTCGCGCATCCTCTTGTGATGGTGAACCTATGTCTTGGAAGCCGAAAGACAAGCCTACCATTTACCCACCATCATCATCACCGAAGAAGGAGACTTGAGTACACGGGTATGGGCACTCCCCTTGGCTTTCGCCAAGCTTGGGGGAGATGCCCCAGTATCGTATCACCATCACTTTTATTATCTTTACCTATCTTAGTTCGATCCTTAGTTATTTCATGACTTTGTTAAATAAAAGTTTAGTATGATCTACTTTCCAAGTGCTAGTTTCATGATCTATCCATCTATGTAATCGAGTTGAGACTTATATAATAATGTTTAGTTTGAGTTTTTGCTTCTTTACTTTTATGTTTCAACCAAAATAAACAAAATAATGAAAAAGATCATATGCTAATCTTATCAGAAGTAATGACATAACATAAGGAAAAGTATAAGTGGTAAAATTTATTGAAAGTTGACAAACATAGCATCGGTCAATGATGCAATTCATGAAAGAGTTAATAAGGGAAGAGAATATTCATATGCAAATACACTATCTTGGATATCTTTTATGATTGTGAGCCCCAATTAAGTATTTTATGCCAAATTGTTGATGTTGGAGAAGGAAGACAACGTAATGAGTTATGTTTGTTCATATTCACATATAAGTTATGTGGTCATAGGTCCTCCAACATGTGGTGCTTTCCCAATATCTTTGCTAGCAAAAAATCCGCACCAAGTAGAGATACTACTTGTGCATCCAAAAATCTTAAACCCACTTTCATGTTATGAGAGTCCACCGTACCTACCTATGGATTGAAAAAGATCCTTCATGTAAGTTGTCATTAGAGCATAAGGCAATAAAAATTGCCTCTAATTATGTATGATCTTTTAATGTAAGGCAAAATAAGCATTGTACGAACTTTGGATCGCAAAGTAATAAAAGCGACGGACTGCATAATAAAGGTTGCTATCATAAGGGGCAATATAACGTGACATTCTTTTGCACTATGAGATTGTGCATCCAAAAACCAAAAGCGCATGACAACCTCTGCTTCCTTCTGCGAAGGGCCTATCCTTTACTTTTACGTACTTAATTTTTATGCAAGAGTCAATAGTATTCTATCCTATTCCCTTTTATTTTTCTCTTTCGCAAGCATCATGTGGTGGGGAAAGATCTAGGCACACATATCCAGTTGGATATGAGTGATCATGAGTTTTTATTGTTGACATCACCCTTGAGATGAATATGTTGGGAGGCAAAATTATATGCCCCTATCTTTCTATGTCTCTGGCTGAAACCTTTTGCTCCATATATATGATGTGAGTGTTAGCAATCATAGAAGACTAAATGATAGATGAGTATGTGGACTTGTCAGAAAGGCTCCGACACGAGACCCCTTCCTGAAATATGATCAATTGTAATTGCATTGTTGACTGAGAACATAGTTTGTTAGTTTTGAAGAAAGTTTATTCTCTATAATTTGATGTTGTGATGAATTGTTACTTGATCATGAGAAGCTATATGATAAAGTTTATTGTTGTTATAATAATGATCATGATGGTACTATGTCCGTATTTTGATTTTATCGACACCTCTCTCTCTCTAAACATGTGGACATGATTATCGATATCGGCTTTCGCTTGAGGACAAGCGAGGTCTAAGATTGGGGGAGTTGATACGTCCATTTTGCATCATGTTTTCCTACTGTTATTTATATTGTATTTATTCAATATAAAAATTTGTGGAGTAATTCTAATGCCTTTTCTCTCATAACATGCAAGGTTTACACAAAGAGGGAGAGTACCGGCAGCTGGAATTCTGGACCTGAAAAAGCTACGTCAGAGATACCTATTCTGCACATCTCCAAATGAGCTAAAATTCTATGGAGAATTATTTTGGAATATTTAAGAATTATTGGAAAAAAGAAATACCAGAGGGGGCCACCCAGGTGCCCACTAGGCACCAGGGCGCGCCTGCCCCCCCACCCCCAGGTGCGCCCTAGTGGGTAGTGGGGCCCCTGGCCAGCCTCCGGTGCCCATCTTCTGGTACATAAGCCCATTTGCCCTAGAAAAAATAAGGAGAGGACTTTCGGGACGGAGCGCCGCTATCTCGAGGCAGAACTTGGGCAGGAGCACTTTTGCTCTCCGACGGAGCGATTCCGCCGAGGATACTTCCCTCCTAGAGGGGGAAATCGAAGCCATCGTCATCACCAACAACCCTCTCATCGTGGGAGGGCTAATCTTCATCAACATCTTCAACAACACCATCTCATCTCAAAACCCTAGTTCATCTACTGTGTTCAATCTTTGTATCAAAACCTCAGATTGGTACCTGTGGGTGACTAGTAGTGTTGATTACATCTTGTAGTTGATGCTAGATGGTTTATTTGGTGGAATATTATATGTTCAGATCTATAATGCAATTCAATACCCCTCTGATCTTTAGCGCGAATATGTTTTGTGAGTAGCTACTTTTGTTCTTGAGGACATGGGAGAAGTCTTGTCATAAGTAATCATGTGAAATTGATATTCGTTCGATATTTTGATGGTATGTATGTCGACTACATGACACTTCACCATCTTTGGGCCTAAGAGAATGCACTGTGGAGTAGTTATTAGATGATGTGTTGCTAGAGTGACAGAAGCTTAAACCCTAGTTTATGTGCTATTCCGTAAGGGGCTGATTTGGATCCATATGTTTAATGCTATGGTTAAATTTTATCTTAATTCTTCTTTTGTAGTTGCGGATGCTTGCGAGAGGGGGGTTAATCATAAGTGGGATGCTTGTTCAAGTAAGAACAGCACCCAAGCACCGGTCCACCCACATAACATATTATCAAAGTAGCGAATGCCAATCAAACAAACATGATGAAAGTGACTAGATGAAATTCCCGTGCATCCTCAAGAATGCTTTGCTTATTGGAACAAACTGTTCCGGCTTGTTGATACGTCTCCAACGTATCTATAATTTTTTATTGTTCCATGCTATTATATTATCTGTTTTGGATGTTTTATATGCATTAATATGCTATTTTATATTATTTTTGGGACTAACCTATTAACCTAGGGCCCAGTGCCAGTACCTGTTTTTTCCCTGTTTTTGAGTTTCGCAGAAGAGGAATACCAAACGGAATAAAACTTTCACGATGATCTTTCTTGGACCAGAAGGAAACCAGGAGACTTGGAGATGAAGACGGAGGGCGCGCCCAGGGGGGTAGGGCGCGCCCCCACCCTTGTGGGCCCCTCGTGGATAATGATATTGTTAAATTGAAGCTATTTCGGTTCTCACTTCAAGATCGTGCTAAAACTTGGTTTTCATCTTTACCTAAAAATAGTATTGATTCATGGAATAAGTGTAAAGATGCTTTTATTTCCAAGTATTTTCCTCCCGCTAAGATTATCTCCCTTAGGAACGATATTATGAATTTTAAGCAACTTGATCATGAGCTTGTTGCACAATCTTGGGAGAGAATGAAATTGATGATACGAAATTGCCCTACTCATGGTTTGAAATTGTGGATGATTATACAAAAAATTTATGCCGGATTAAATTTTGCTTCTAGAAATCTTTTAGATTCGGCCGCGGGAGGCACTTTTTTGGAAATTACTCTAGGAGAAGCTACTAAACTTCTAGATAATATTATGGTTAATTATTCTCAATGGCATACCGAAAGATCTTCCACTAGTAAAAAAGTGCATGCAATTGAAGAGATTAATGTTTTGAGTGGAAAGATGGATGAACTTATGAAATTATTTGCTAGCAAGAGTGCTTCTTTGGATCCTAATGATATGTCTTTGTCTACCTTGATTGAAAATAAAAATGAATCTTTGGATGTGAATTTTGTTGGTAGGAACAATTTTGGTAATAACGCGTATAGAGGTAATTTTAATCCTAGGCCGTTTCCTAATAATTCCTCTAATAATTATGGTAATTCCTACAACAATTCTTATGGAAATTATAATAAGATGCCCTCTGAATTTGAGAATAGTGTTAAAGAATTTATGAGTTCGTAAAAGAATTTCAATGCTTTGATTGAAGAAAAATTGCTTAAGATTGATGATTTGGCTAGGAACGTGGATAGAATTTCTCTTCATGTTGATTCTTTGAAACTTAGATCTATTCCACCCAAGCATGATATCAATGAGTCTCTCAAAGCTATGAGAATTTCCATTGATGAGTGCAAAGAAAGAACCGCCAAGATGCGTGCAAAAAAAGATTGGTTTGTAAAAACATGTTCTTCTAGTTCCCGTGAAAATAATGATGAAGATCTTAAAGTGATTGATGTGACTCCTATTGAATCTTTGTTTTCCAATATAAATCTTGATAAATATGGGATTGGAGATGAGTCAACTTTAGTTAAAAGGCGTCCCAATGATTCGGAGTTTTTAGATCTTGATGCAAAAATTGATAAAAGTGGGATTGGAGAGGTCAAAACTTTAAGTAGCAATGAACCCACTCTTTTGGATTTCAAGGAATTTAATTATGATAATTTTTATTTAATAGATTGTATTTCCTTGTTGCAATCCGTGTTAAATTCTCCTCATGCTTATAAACAAAACAAAGCTTTTACTAAACATATCGTTGATGCTATGATGCAATCTTTTGAAGAAAAGCTTGAATTGGAAGTTTCTATCCTTAGAAAACTTTATGATGAGTGGAAACCTACTATTAATATTAAGATTAAAGATTATGAATGCCATGCTTTGTGTGATTTGTGTGCTAGTGTTTCCACGATTCCAAAAACTTTATGTGATGTGTTAGGTTTCCGTGAATTTGATGATTGTTCTTTAAATTTGCATCTTGCGGATTCCACCATTAAGAAACCTATGGGAAAGATTAATGATGTTCTTATTGTTGCAAATAGGAATTATGTGCCCGTAGATTTCATTGTTCTTGATATAGATTGCAATCCTACATGTCATATTATTCTTGGTAGACCTTTCCTTATAACGATTGGAGCAATTATTGATATGAAAGAAGGAAACATTAGATTTCAATTTCCGTTAAGGAAGGGCATGGAACACTTTCCAAGAAAGAAAATTAAATTGCCTTATGAATCTATTATAAGAGCCACTTATGGATTGCATACCAAAGACGATAATACCTAGATCTATTCGTGTTTTTATGCCTAGCTAAGGGCGTTAAACAATAGCGCTTGTTGGGAGGCAACACAATTTTATTTTTATTCTTTGCTTTTTGGTTCTGTTTTGCAATAAATAATTTATCTAGCCTCTGGTTAGATGTGGTTTTACGTTTTAATTAGTGTTTGTGCCAAGTAAAACCTTTGGGATGGCTTATGGTGATAGTTGATTTGATCTTGCTGAAAAACAGAAACTTTTGCATCCAGTCTCAGAATTTTTATTATTCACTTGAGCGTTGAAAAACGCTGAATTTTTTATACAAGATTGATATACAAATTTCCTATGTTGTCCAAATTTTTCAGAAGTTTTGGAGTTACGGAAGTATTAGAACAATTCGGATCTTCGTAGACTATTCTGTTTTTGACAGATTCTGTTTTCTTTGTGTTGTTTGCTTATTTTGATGAATCTATGGGTACTATCGGGGGGTATGAACCATGGAAAAGTTGGAATACAGTAGATATTACACCAATATAAATAAAGAATTTGTTCACAACAGTACCAAAGTGGTGATTTATTTTCTTATACTAACGGAGCTTATGAGATTTTCTGTTGAGTTTTGTGTTGTGAAGTTTTCAAGTTTTGGGTAAGGATTTGATGGACTATAGAATAAGGATTGGTAAGAGCCTAAGCTTGGCGATGCCCAAGGCACCCCAAGGTAATATTCAAGGACAACCAAGAGCCTAAGCTTGGGGATGCCCCGGAAGGCATCCCCTCTTTCGTCTTCGTCTATCGGTAACTTTACTTGAGGCTATATTTTTATTCACCACATGATATGTGTTTTGCTTGGAGCGTCTTGTATGATTTGAGTCTTTGCTTTTTAATTTTCCACAATCATCCTTGCTGTACACACCTTTTGAGAGGGACACGCATGAATCATGATTTATTAGAATACTCTATGTGCTTCACTTATATCTTTTGAGCTAGGCAATTTTGCTCTAGTGCTTCACTTATATCTTTTTAGAGCACGGCGGTAGCTATATTTTATAGAAATTATTGAACTCTCATGCTTCACTTATATTATTTTGAGATTCTTTAAACAGCATGGTAATTTGCTTTGGTTATAAATTTAGTCCTAATATGATAGGCATCCAAGAGGGATATAATAAAAACTTTCATATAAAGTGCATTGAATACTATGAGAAGTTTGATTCCTTATGATTGTTTTGAGATATAAAGATGGTAATATTAGAGTCATGCTAGTGAGTAACTGTGAATTTGAGAAATACTTGTGTTAAGGTTTGTGATTCCCGTAGCATGCACGTATGGTGAACCGTTATGTGATGAAGTCGGAGCATGATTTATTTATTGATTGTCTTCCTTATGAGTGGCGGTCGGGGAAGAGCGATGGTCTTTTCCTACCAATCTACCCCCCTAGGAGCATGCGCGTAATACATTATTTCGATAACTAATAGATTTTTACAATAAGTATGTGAGTTCTTTATGACTAATGTTGAGTCCTTGGATTATACGCACAGTGACCCTTCCACCATTGCTAGCCTCTCTAGTACCGCGCAACTTTCGCCGGTGCCATAAACCCACCATATATCTTCCTCAAAACATCCACCATACCTACCTATTATGGCATTTCCATAGCCATTCCGAGATATATTGCCATGCAACTTTCCACCGTTCCGTTTATTATGACACGTTCCATCATTGTCATATTGCTTTGCATGATCATGTAGTTGACATCGTATTTGTGGCAAAGCCACCATTCATAATTCTTTCATACATGTCACTCTTGATTCATTGCACATCCCGGTACACTGCCGGAGGCATTCATATAGAGTCATATTTTGTTCTATGTATTGAGTTGTAATTCTTGAGTTGTAAGTAAATAAAAGTGTGATGATCTTCATTATTAGAGCATTGCCCCATGTGAGGAGAAGGATGATGGAGACTATGATTCCCCCACAAGTCAGGATGAGACTCCGAACAAAAAAAAAAGAGGCCAAAAAAAAATGAGAGAAGGCCCAAATAAAAAAAAAGAAAAAAGAAAAAAAATGAGAGAAAAAAGATAAGGGGCAATGTTACTATCGTTTTACCACACTTGTGCTTCAAAGTAGCACCATGATCTTCATGATAGAGAGTCTCCTATGTTTTCACTTTCAAATACTAGTGGGAATTTTCATTATAGAACTTGGCTTGTATATTCCAATGATGGGCTTCCTCAAATTGCCCTAGGTCTTCATGAGCAAGCGAGTTGGATGCACACCCACTTAGTTTCTTTTTTGAGCTTTCATAAACTTATAGCTCTAGTGCATCCGTTGCATGGAAATCCCTACTCACTCACATTGATATCTATTGATGGGCATCTCGATAGCCCATTGATACACCTAGTTGATGTGAGACTATCTCCTTCTTTTTGTCTTCTCCACAACCACCTTCTATTCCACCTATAGTGATATGTCCATGGCTCACGCTCATGTATTGCGTGAAAGTTGAAAAGGTTTGAGAACATCAAAAGTATGAAACAATTGCTTGGCTTGTCATCGGGGTTGTGCATGATTTAAATACTTGTGTGATGAAGATGGAGCATAGCCAGACTATATGATTTTGTAGGGATAAGCTTTCTTTGGCCATGTTATTTTGAGAAGACATGATTGAAGTATTATTGTTTTTATGTCAATATTAAACTTTTGTTTTAAATCATACGGATCTAAACATTCATGCCACAATAAAGAAATTACATGGATAAATATGTTAGGTAGCATTCCACATCAAAAATTCTGTTTTTATCATTTACCTACTCGAGGACAAGCAGGAATTAAGCTTGGGGATGCTTGATACGTCTCCAACGTATCTATAATTTTTTATTGTTCCATGCTATTATATTATCTATTTTGGATGTTTTATATGCATTAATATGCCATTTTATATTATTTTTGGGACTAACCTATTAACCTAGGGCCGAGTGCCAGTTCCTGTTTTTTTCCCTGTTTTTGAGTTTCGCAGAAAAGGAATACCAAACGGAGTCCAAACGGAATAAAACTTTCGCGATGATCTTTCTTGGACCAGAAGGAAACCAGGAGATTTGGAGATGAAGTCGGAGGAGCCACGAGGCGGCCACAAGGACGGAGGGGGTAGGGCGCGCCCCCCACTCTTGTGGGCCCCTGGTGCACCTCCTGACCTAATTCTTTCGCCTATATATGCTCTTATATGCCCAAACCACCAGAGGCATCCACGAAAATACTTTTCCACCGCCTCAACCTTCTGTACCCGTGAGATCCCATCTAGGGGCCTTTTTCGGTGTCCTTCCGGAGGGGGATTCTATCACGGAGGGCTTCTACATAAAAAACATTGCCCATCCGATGAAGCGTGAGTAGTTTACCTCAGACCTATGGGTCCATAGCTAGTAGCTAGATGGCTTTTTCTCTCTCTTTGATTCTCAATATCACGTTCTCCTCGATGTTCTTGGAGATCTATTCGATGTAATACTTTTTTGCGGTATGTTTTCCGAGATACGATGAATTGTGGATTTATGATCAGCTTATCTATGAATACTATTTGAATCTTCTCTGAATTCTTTTATGCATGATTTGATATCTTTGTAATTCTCTTCGAACTATCGGATTGGTTTGGCCAACTAGATTGGTTTTTCTTGCAATGGGAGAAGTGCTTAGCTTTGGGTTCAATCTTGCGGTGTCCTTTCCCAGTGACAGTAGGGGCAACAAGGCACGTATTGTGTTCTTGCCATCGAGGATAAAAAGATGGGGTTTTCATCATATTGCTTAATGCGTTACTCGGTTCTTTATGAACTTAATACTCTCGATGCATGCTGGATAGCGGTCGATGTGTGGAGTAATAGTAGTAGATGCAGAATCGTTTCGGTCTACTTGACACGGACGTGATGCCTATATTCATGATCATTGCCTTAGATATCGTCATAACTTTGCGCTTTTCTATCAATTGCTCGGCAGTAATTTGTTCACCCACCATAATATTTTCTATCTTGAGAGAAGCCTCTAGTGAAACCTATGGCCCCCGGGTCTATTTTCCATCATATAATCTTCTACTTTCCAATCTACAAGTTTCCGATCTACTATTTTGCAATCTTTTACTTTCCGGTCTATAAACCAAAAATACCAAAAATATTTACTTTACCTTTTTATCTATCTCTATCAGATCTCACTTTGTAAATAACTGTGAAGGGATTGACAACCCCTTTATCGCGTTGGGTGCAAGTTGTTTGATTGTTTGTACAGGTATTCGGTGATTTGTGCATTGTCTCCTACTGGATTGATACCTTAGTTCTCAAACTGAGGGAAATACTTATCTCTACTTTGCTGCATCACCCTTTCCTCTTCAAGGAAAAAACCAACGCAAGCTCAAGAAGTAGCACCTGTCCTTTGCTACAAAAAGGATTGGGCTACCTTGCTGCACTTTTGTTACCGTTAGTATTATTTGCTCGGTACAAATTATCTTGCTATCAAACTATCTGTTACCGACAATTTCAGTGCTTGCAGAAAATACCTTGCTAAAAACTACTTGTCATTTCCTTCTGCTCCTAGTTGGGTTCGACACTCTTACTTATTGAAAGGACTACAATTGATCCCCTATACTTGTGGGTCATCACCGCACCAGGCTTGCCAGGCCCGGGGATTCATCATGGATGAAGGCACGCATCGGTGTTGCTAGCATCGGGCATGTGTAGACGAGGGACCTGCACGAGCTGTACGCCATGTCGAGGAGTCGGAGGGGCTAGAAGAGAAGGAGACTCGACGACGATGTGGCGCCAATCAGCGTGGTGCCGATGTCACCAATGGTGGTCGGAGTAGAGGAACTGGTTGGGAAAGATGACGACGATGCTGGCGATGAGCTGGTGCTGGACGAAGATAAAGGGGGTGAAAGGGCAGCGGTGGCAATGGGGATAGCAGCGGCGGCAGTCGAAGAAGAGTGGCGGCGGCGGCCTGACCGCGGCAGCGGCTGCTAAGTTAGGAGAGCTGTGGTGGTGCTCAAAGTAGGCGAAGAACCCGACAGCATGATGAAGACCAGCACGGACGGTGGCGTTCCCGCGCCAAGGGAGGTGGCGCGGGAGCATACTACGGGAAGTTAACACGCGGGGATGGCGGAGTGGACCGCGGGCCATGGCGCTACACCCGAAGGGGCGGCGCAGCGGCAGCAGGCGGGACGGGGCGACGGCGGAAAGACCTCGGGGCGCAGGTGGGGACCGTGGGCCGTGGCGCTATGGCCCGAAGGGACGGCACATCGGCGGAGCGCGGGTCGATGCAACCGCGGGGACGGGCTCGGGGCGGCGGCATGGACCACGTGTCGCGTGATACGTCTCCATCGTATCTACTTTTCCAAACACTTTTGCCCTTGTTTTGGACTCTAATTTGCATGATTTGAATGAAACTAACCCGGACTGACGCTATTTTCAGCAGAATTGCCATGGTGTTGTTTTTGTGCAGAAATCAAAGTTCTCGAATTGACCTGAAAATTTACGGAGAATTTTTGTGGAATATATAAAAAATACTGGCGCAAGAAGTTACCAGAGGGGGGCCACCCAGAGGCCACAAGCCCTGGGGGTGCGCCCACCCCCGTAGGGTCCACCATGCAGGCTTGTGGGCCCCTGGACCTCCTCCGACCCTAATTCCAATGCTATATATTCATATTCGAAGAGAAAAAATCAGAGAGAAGGATTCATCACGTTTTACGATATGGAGCCGCCACCACCTCCTGTTCTTCCTCGGGAGGCCAGATCTGGAGTCTGTTTTGGGCTCCGGAGAGGGGAAATTGACGTTGTCATCATCATAAACCTTCCTCCATCACCAATTTCATGATGCTCACCGCCGGGAGTGAGTAATTTCTTCGTAGTCTTGCTAGACGGTGATAGGTTGGATGAGATTTATCATGTAATCGAGTTAGTTTTGTTAGGGCTTGATCCCTAGTATCCACTATGTTCTGAGAATGATGTTTCTATGACTTTGCTATGTTTAATGCTTGTCACTAGGGCCCGAGTGCCATGATTCCAGATCTGAACCTATTATATTTTCATGAATATATGTGTGTTCTTGATCCTATCTTGCAAGTTGTAGACACCTATTACGAGTTATGATCCGCATACCCCAAGGTGACAATAATTAGGATTCTTTCCGGTGATTACCGGAGTTTGAGGAGTTCATGTATTCACTAAGTGCTAATGCTTTGTTTCAGTTCTCTATTAAAAGGAGGCCTTAATATCCCTTAGTTTCCTTATGGGCCCCGCTGCCACGGGAGGGTAGGACAAAAGATGTCATGCAAGTTCTTTTCCATTAGCACATATGACTATATACGGAATACATGCCTACATTACATTGATGAATTGGAGCTAGTTCTGTGTCGCCCTAGGTTATGACTGCTACATGATGAATATTATCCGACATAATTATCCATCGTTGATCCAATGCCTATGAGCTTTTCACATATTGATCTTTGCTAAGTTACTTTTGTTGATGCTGCTGTTACAATCACTGCAAACCTGCTACTCTTACTTTTGCTATTGTCACCGTTACTTCCATACTACTTTGCTACTAAATACTTTGCTGCAGATATTAAGTCTTTCAGATGTGGTTGAATTGACAACTCAACTGCTAATACTCGTGAATATTGTTTGGCTCCCCTTGTGTCGAATCATTAAATTTGGGTTGAATACTCTACCCTCGAAAACTGTTGCGATCCCCTATACTTGTGGGTTATCAAGACCTTTTTCTGGTACCGTTGCCAGGGAGCTTAGCTCTATTTGCTGAATCTCTTGGGATTTATATTTGTTTATCACTATGAACAATCTGAAAGATCCAAGAATCAAGATTTTTCCCTCTACTACGAGGGGAGGTAAGGAACTGTCATCTAGCTCTGCACTTGATTCACCTTCTGTTTTGAGTAGGCTTGCGACACCACCACCTGCTAGTAATCTGAATATGTTGCAAGTAATTGATGATGCTACTTCTATTATGTATGATACTTATGATGATGCTAGTACTTTGCTTGATAAGACTGTGCCACCAGGTGAATTTCTTGATGAACAACTTGCTAGGGTTAGAGAAAATGAGATTATTGACATTGATGATATTATTGAAACTGAAGATTATGATTCTCCCCCTAGATATGAATTACCTGATATACCTGAGGGTTATGTTATGGGTGGAGAGGTAGCTAGAGAATTTATCGCTTGTAAGGATAGTGAAGATTTTAAGAAATTATTAGCCAAGTTGAAAGAAAAATCTTTGAATGCTAGAATGAAATATGATCCTGCATTTGCTACTTCACCTATCTTTGTTACTGATAAGGATTATCAATTCTTTGTCGATCCTGAGTTAATTACTTTGGTTGAATTTGATCCTTTCCATTGTTATGAATCTGAAATTGTTGTGGCACATCTTACTAAACTGAACGATATAGCCACCCTATTTGCCCATGAGGAAAAAAATCGCTACTACTATATTCTTAAGTTGTTTCCTTTCTCATTAAAGGGTGATGCTAAAATATGGTTTAATTCTCTTGCTACTGGTTGTGTGTGTAGTCCCCAGGATTTGATATATTACTTCTCTGGAAAATATTTTCCTGCTCATAAGAAACAAGCTGCTTTACAGGAAATATTTAACTTTGAGCAAATTAAAGGAGATAGTCTCCCACAAGCTTGCGGAAGGCTTCTCCAATTACTTAATGCTTTGCCTGGTCATCCTCTCAAGAAAAATGAAATACTTGATATCTTTTATAATGGACTAACCGATGCTTCTAGGGACCACCTAGATAGTTGTGCTAGTTGTGTTTTCAGGGAACGAACTATTGAACAAGCTGAAGTGCTATTGAATATTATATTGAGTAATGATAATGATTGGACTCTTCCCGAACCACCTCCTAAGCCAACTTCGAAGAAGAGAGGTATTCTATTTCTCAGTCCTGAAGATATGCAAGAGGCAAAGAAATCTATGAAAGAAAAAGGTATTAAAGCTGAAGATGTTAAGAATTTACCCCCTATTGAAGAAATACATGGTCTCAATGATCCGCCACAGGTAGTAGAGGTAAATTCCCTCTATAGATTTGATGAAGGTAATATTCCTTATACTAAATCTGCTGGCCAATGCTTGGATGAATTTGATAACTTTGTTGTTAAACAAGAATACTTCAATGCATATGCCAGTAGACAATTGAAACGAAATGCTTATATGCTTGAACACTTGAGTGACTATATGTGTAGAACTGTTAATGAGCTTAAGTTTGTTAGTAAACATGCTTCCATGGTAAAAACTCAAGTAAAACAAGTACTCAAGGCACAAAATGATCTTCTTAATGAGATGAATAATAAAATGAATGATCGTGCTGTTAAAGTTGTGACTAGAGGTGGTAGAATGACTCAGGAGCCTTTGTATCCTGAAGGCCACCCTAAGAGAATTGAGCAAGATTCTCAAAGAATTAATATTGATGCACCAAGTTCATCTAAGAAGAAAAGGAAAGATGATAGAATTTCTATTTCTGATGTTGAGACACAATCTGGTGATGAAAATGAACCAAGTAATAATGAGGATGAGGATGTTCATGATGATGCTCAACCTAGTAATGATAATGATGTGGAGATATAAGCTGCTGTTGATCTTGATAACCCACAACCTAAGAATAATAGATATGATAAGAGAGACTTCATTGCTAGGAAACATGGCAAAGAAAGAGAACCATGGGTTCATAAACCCATGGCCTTTCCTCCTAAACCATCCAAGAAAAAGGATGATGAAGAATTTGATCGCTTTGTTGAAATGCTTAGACCTGTCTTTTTGCGTTTGCGTTTAACTGATATTCTGAAAATGTCTCCTTATGCTAAGTATATGAAGGATATTGTCACTAATAAAAGAAAGGTACCGGAAGCTGAAATTTCCACCATGCTTGCTAATTACTCATTTAAGGGTGGAATACCTAAGAAACTGGGAGATCCTGGAATACCAACTATACCAGGCTCCATTAAAAGTGCTAATGCTTTGTTCTGGTTCTCTATTAAAAGGAGGCCCTAATATCCCTTAGTTTCCTTATGCACCCCGCTGCCATGGGAGGGTAGGACAAAAGATGTCATGCAAGTTCTTTTCCATAAGCACGTATTACTATATACGCAATACATGTCTACATTACATTGATGAATTGGAGCTAGTTCTGTGTCGCCCTAAGTTATGACTGCTACATGATGAATATTATCCGACATAATTATCCATCGCTGATCCAATGCCTACGAGCTTTTCACATATTGATCTTTGCTAAGTTACTTTCGTTGCTGCTGCTCTTACAATCACTACAAACCTGCTATTGTTACTTTTGCCACTGTCATCGTTACTTCCATACTACTTTGCTACTAAATACTTTGCTGCAGATATTAAGTCTTTCAGGTGTGGTTGAAATGACAACTCAACTGCTAATACTCGTGAATATTCTTTGGCTTCCCTTGTGTCAAATCAATAAATTCGGGTTGAATACTCTACCCTCGAAAACTGTTGCGATCCCCTATACTTGTGGGTTATCATCGTGGCACTACGGCCCGATCGAAGGGGCAACGCAGCGGCGACACGTGAGTTGGTGCATCCCCGGGTTGAACCACGGGGCGGCGGCGCTGTGGCCCGACGGGGTGATGTAGCGGCAGCTCGTTGCTCGATCGGGGGAGGGGGCGCGCTGAACTCGGGACGATCTTCACCGGACATGTGGAGGCATGCGGAAAAGACTAGCTAGGTCGGTCATGTGGCGTGGATGGAGCGTAGCGGTGACCAGGTGATCAATCTGGCCGCTCGCAAGGTCGGGGTCGCCGATCGGTGATGAGGTGGCCGAGCCACCGTGGCCACGTGCGAGGGATGCGCAAACAATCGGCGCGTGCACGCAGCCCACGCCTGTGAGGGGCCCAAGATGCACATCACAACGCAGTCGGTCCACGCATCATGTGTGGCGCGGCGCCAGGGCTGTTGGACAGATGCAGTCGAGCGGGTTGGAGGTGAGGTGAGGTAGGATCCTAATCAGATGAGGGCGGCGATGTCGTCGGAGAGTGACGGGATGGTGATACGTCCATTTTGCATCATGTTTTCCTACTATTATTTATAAAGTTTTTGATCAATATAACACTTAGTGGAGCAATTCTAATGCCTTTTCTCTCGTAATTTGCAAGATTTGCATGAAGAGGGAGATTGCCGGCAGCTGGAATTCTGGAGCTGAAATAGCTATGTCAGAGATACCTATTCTGCACATCTCCAAATGAGCTGAAATTGCAGGAGAATTATTTTGAAATAAATAAAAATTACTGGAGAGAAGAAATAGCACAGGAGGTCACCTAGGTGCCCAGGAGGCACCAAGGCACGCCCAACCCCTAGGCGTGCCCTAGTGGCTTGTGGGGCCCTTGGCCAGCCTCTGTGGCCCATCTTCTGGTATATAATCCCGTTTGCCCTACAAAATATAAGGAGAGGACTTTCGGGACGGAACGCCGTCGTCTCGTCGCGGAACTTGGGCAGGAGCACTTTTGCTCTCCGGCGGAGCGATTACGCTGGGGACACTTCCCTCTAGGAGGGGAAATCGAAGCCATCTGCATCACCAATCGTCATCAACATCTTCACCAGAACCATCTCATCTCAAACCCTAGTTCATCTCTTGTATTCGATCTTTGTCTCAAAACTTCATATTGGTACCTGTGGGTTGCTAGTAGTGTTGATTACATCTTGTAGTTGATGCTGGTTGGTTTATTTGGTGGAAGATTATATGTTCAGATCCTTGATGCTATTCAATACCCCTGTGATCTTGAAAATGAATTTGATTTGTGAGTAGTTAATTTTGTTCTTGAGGACATGGGAGAAGTCTTATCCTGAGTCATCATGTGAATCTTTCGATATTTTGATGATATATGTATGTTGTTGGATCCCTTAGTGGTGTTATGTGAACGTCGACTACATGACCCTTCACTATATTTGGGCCTAAGGGAATGCATTGTGGAGTAGTAATTAGATGATGGGTTGCTAGAGTGACAGACACTTTGTGACGCCCGGAAAATTAAGCTACAGTAACTCTCTACTAATGATGCCATGTCACCATGATTACTATTGATAAACTCGCGTTGTTTCAAACCCTGTTCAAATTCAAATTTAAAATCAAGTTAAACTTTAAAAGTTTTCAAATGTCAAAACTAAAATGTTGATATTGTTGCAAATAATCGCTGAGTAATTGTCATGTTGGAACCAACCTCTTTTGGATTATCAAGTGCCCCTGGCAATTTATTTAGTGGTCCAGCAGCATTTAAAATTGTCCTTTTCAATTTTTAAAAATGGTTAGACAACTCCTTTTGGCCTTAAACTTTTTGTGACTCCTAGAAATAATGTGCTTGATTTATGTGACAAGTCTCATATCTAAAAAAATTCATCTAGTTTTACAATTTAATAGAAAATAGTAGCTAAGTTTGAAAACAAAAAATTAAAATGTAAAAAGAAAAAGAAATAAACCAACCCCCCCCCCCCCCGTGCTGGGCCAAACGACCCAGCTGGCTGCCGCACTGGCCGGCCCACCAGGCCCAGCCGGCGCTCCTGGCGCCGATCGACACCGACCCCACTCCTCTCTCCCCACGATCCAGATCGGACGCCTCTGGCGCCGATCGACACCGACCCCACTCCTCTCTCCCCACGATCCAGATCGGACGCCTCTGGCGCCGATCGACACCGACCCTGCCGCCGCTCGGACCCCCCTCGCCGGACCGCCTCCCCGCCAAGCGCCGTCCCTCCCGGCCTCCTCCTCGGAGCTCCTCCCTCGTCGACCCGACGCCAACTGACGCCGCACCCGCTCGCTGACGTCGCCGCTGCCGCCTCATCATCGCCGTCCCCCGTCGCCTCGCCCCTGCTCCGCCCAGCGCGCGCGCGAGCCCCACCCCTGCTCGCCTGGCCTCGACCTGGCGTGCAACAACGCGCGCCCGACCACCCTCAGCGCATGCTCGCCCGGCCGTGCACGACCGCTCCCCCCGGACATCGCTCGACCGTCGATGTGCCGCTCGTTCCCGGCCACCCCCGTCCATATCAACACCGCAGATGGGTGCGCCGCGTCATCCGCATCGTGTAGGACCTCGCGGCCGTTCGAATGGACGCCGGATGCGTCGATCCAGCGCACCGCCGCCACGCGTAGTCGCCGCCGGCATGCTCCGACACGCACACACGCGATTCAGCCGGCCGGCTGACTCACTGCCGTGGGCCCAGGCTGTCAGGCCGGTTGTGTTAGCCCTAGTGGCCCACTGACGTGAGGGCCCCCCTTTTAATTACCCTAATTAACACATGAACAAATATAAATGTTAAATAAGATAATTGGTACCTTAATTAAATTACTTAATTAGTTAATTAGGCAATTAGAATAATATAACTCAATGACAGATGGGCCCCGCTGTTAAATATGCAAACTTACCTAAACTTCTAAAGTTAGAGCCAATGACATGCGGACCCACTTCTACTATTCATTGGTTGACTAGTCTCTGTTGACTTGGTCAACTGGGCCCTCTGGACCCATCTGTTAGCCACATGTGCATAATGCTGGGTACACTTCAGTGTACCCGTAGCATTTACTGTTTATTTTTGAAATAATAATAATTTTAGAAAAACAATTAAAACTTTGAAATTTAATATAAAATAAACCGTAGCTCGGATGAAAAAGTTTTATACATGAAAGTTGCTCAGAAAAATATGACGAATCCGAATACGCAGTCCGTTCGTCTGCCACACGTCCCTAGCATAGCGAACGTGGAATCGTCCCCTCTCTTTCATCTGTCCGAAAAATGCCAAACACCGGGAAAACATTCCCGGATGTTTTCCCCCTTCGCCAGTATCGTGTAGCCCTCCTTAGAACACCCCTAGCTCTGCCTGTTGTCATGTCATGCGTCTGTGTTGCATCTGTTTGCTTGTATTTACTTGTTTCTTCCCCCTCTTCTCTCCGGTAGACCCCGAGACCGATGCTACCCTGTGATCGACTGCATCGACGATGACCCCCCTCCTTCTCGTCTGAGCAACCAGGCAAGCAAACCCCCCTTGATCATTCCGATATCGCCCAATTCATTCTCTGTCATGCTTGCATTAGATTTTGCTACTGTAATTATCTGCTCCTATTCTGATGCATAGCCTGCTTTTGTACCCTATTGTTGTACCTTACCTACTTATCCTAAAATTGCTTAGTATAGGTTGGTTAGTGATCCATCAGTGACCCCTCACCTTGTCCCAGTTGCCTCGACTTGATGACCGATGACTCCATCAAAGTGATCGACGTCCAGAGCCCGACACATCACATCACACCCCCTTTTGTTGCCCGACTCTGCAGAACTACTATCGAGTGCCGAGGGTGATACCTCGTAACACACTCCTGATAATAACTCTGTAGTGCAGCTATTCGGTCGTGGTCATCAAGAGTGATTCCTCCTTCACCACCCCCAATACGACTCTGTCGTGCAACCCATCAAGTGTGAACCTCGGGGGTGATTCCTCATATGTTCGCCTTGATGATTACATCGAGTGAAATCCATCGAGGGTGATTCCTCGGATTTCCCCTTGATGTTTTGGACACACGGTTACCTGGACTTTACATTCAGACCTTTGTTAAAGTCGGGTCGGCCCCGAGGGGTACCCGCGAGTTGATGTGAATGTCGGACGGGCCCGGAGAGCACCCACGAGATAATTACGAGGCACGACCGGGCAGGTAGACTGCCCTAGTGAGAGGGTTGGGCCTGGCCCTTGCCATATTTCCTCGAGACGGGGCGACGGGGTCACATGATCGTGTGTCTCTACTCGTCTTCGCGAGCTCCTAATACACTAAGGGTTTGGGTATTTGATCTGAGTTGGCCACTGGCCTATACGCACTAACCACCACACGGCTACAGTTATGGGCACTTGGCGTCATAGTATCAGCCGAAGCTTTGTCAGACGTCCAGTTCAGCATTGCGGCACGGCCTGGTCGGCGCCCCAGAGGTGGTGGCCTGGATCGCCCTGCACGCAACGACCCGGAGTGCAACGGGCGATAGGCCCAAGACCCCGTAGTGCTTAGGATGTAGACCGGCGGGGACTTCTTTGCTGAGCCTAGGTAGGGCTGCGACGTGTTGATTTTCCGAGCCTGGGCATGCACCCAGGAAAGTGTGTCCGGCCAGAGACGATCGAGCGTGTTGGGTAATGTGGTGCACCCCTGCAGGGAAGATTATCTATTCGAATAGCCACGTCCACGGTAACGGACGCTCGGAGTTGTATCCTGATCTATTACGACTAGAACTAGTTACTTGAGATATGTGATGGATATGTTGGCTCCGGGATTGCTTTCTCGCAGGGAGTCGAGGAAGGATCTCTGGGCGCTAATGCTACAACATGCTTGTTAATTATAAACTATTATTCCGTACTCTTCTGAATGCTGCAAGATGCTTGGAGTTGCTTGATGATGCTAGTCTTTGATAGGCTAGGCCTTCCCTCTATTCTGGCATTTCTGCAGTTCTGTCCACAGATACAACCTTCCCATTTGATACTGATGCATACTTAGTATAGGTCTGATGCTTGCTAGTACTTTGGATGAGTACTCACAGTTGTTTTGCTACCCCTTTCCCCCCCTTCTGCTTCTTTCTTTTCGGTTGCTGCGACCAGATGGTGGATCCCAGGAGCCAGATGCCACCGCCGATGGCTACTACTACCCAGGAGGTGCCTACTACTACGTGGAGATCGCCGACGACCAGGAGTAGTTAGGGGGTCCCAGGCAGGAGGCCTTGCCTCTTCGATCGTTGTTGTTTTTGTGCTTGCCTTCTCAAGGCAGTCTTGTTTCACTTATGTCTGCACTCAGATATTGTTGCTTCCGCTGACTTGTTTGTATTCGAGCTTCTGTATTCGAGCCCTCGAGGCCCCTGGCTTGTAATATAAAGCTTGTATTATTTTATTTGTGTCTAGAGTTGTGTTGTGATATCTTCCCGTGAGTCCCTGATTTTGATCGTACACATTTGCGTGTATGATTAGTGTATGATTGAATCGAGGACGTCACAAGCTTAAACCCTAGTTTATGCGCTATTCCGTAAGGGGCTGAGTTGGATCCATACATTTTATTCTATGGTTAGATTTATCTTAATTCTTCATTTGTAGGTGCGGATGCTTGCGAGAGGTGTTAATCACAAGTGGGATGCGTGGGCAAGGGAGGGGTTAATCATTAGTAATAATCAAATTACTAATGAACTCCCACTTCAATCAACATCCCTCAAGTTTTCTAAGTTATACATGATACAAATCAACAAACCCATGTCCGATCATCAATCTTCAAGTGAGATGGGGTAGTCTTCAATGGTGAATATATCTATGTTGATCATATCTACTATATGACTCACGTTCGACCTTTCGGTATCCAGTGTTCCGAGACCATGTCTGTACATGCTAGGCTCGTCAAGTTTAACCCAAGTATTCTGCATGTGCAAAACTGGCTTACACCCGTTGTATGTTAACGTAGAGTCTATCACACCCGATCATCACGTGGTGCTTCGAAACGACGAACTTTAGCAACGGTGCATACTCGGGGAGAACACTTTTATCTTGAAATTAAGTGAAGGGATCATCTTATAATGCTACCATCATTCTAAGCAAAATATGTAGGAGATATGCCCTAGAGGCAATAATAAATGTTATTAATTATCTCCCTGTTCATAATTAAGTTTATATTCCATGCTATAACTGCTATGGTTCCCGAGCCCGTATATCCATAAAGGCTCTGGGGAAAACCCATTTGCACGTGTGGTATAATAAACGGTAAAATGTATTCCTAGTCATGCCTCTAAGACTAGCTCAAGTGTTGCATGATGATTATGTTTTCCCAATCATGGGCATGTCTATGCCAGCAACTTTGAGGGCACAATGTTAGAAGAACATTTGTGTTGAATCGACCCGATTGATGTTATGCTATGAGATTCATTCGTCACAAGTTAATGGTTAATAACACAGAGATGGTTAACGTTTGCATAATTCCTCAGACCATGAGAGTATCGAGTTTCTTCATGCTTGATTCATGAACTTTGGGGTTTGTTAAACGTCATCCATAACTGGATGGCTATTACGGCGGCTTACGGGTTCATGGGAAAGTATGTCAAGTAACTTGATAGCTCAAGATTGGGATTTGCTCCTCCGACGATGGAGAGATATCTCTGGGCCCTCTCGGTGTTACGGTATCCATCATCGTCTCGCCAGACACTTTGTGATTTGATCACGGGGATGCCGGAACACGGTAACGAGAAAAGAGAACAATACCGATAACGGGGTAACTGGCATAGTGGACAAGTTGTTGATCCACGGGGATGCCAACATGTCTAACCTCGGGTATTTGTAACATATTGTGAAGCAACAGGAATAGCACACGGCAACTGGAGGTTCACTCGAATATTCATTCGTGTGGGTATAGGGGTCAATATGGGTGTCCACGGCTCCGATGCTGATCATTGATCGGAAGGTGTTCCGGTCATGTCTATACTTCACCGAACCTATAGGGTCACACGCTTAAGGGTCATCTATCTGCTGAATTCTAGACAGGGAGTCTGAGAGAAAATCACCGAAAAGTTTCGGAGACAACGGAAGAGTTCCGGAGAGAGAACACTGAAAAAGTTTCGGTAAAACCGAAAATTTGTTTCGGATAAAACCATTGATCCAAAAAAGGTTTCGGCAAGCACCGGGAATGTTTTGGAGGTTGCCAGATTGGTCTGGTAATATCTGGAATTTTTCTGGGGAAAAAAACCGAAAAAAAAAGTTTCGGAGCTGCCGGAGTTGTTTACCGGGTAAACAAAGATGGTTTTAAATTAAACCACCATACTGGAAATGTTCCAGAGCGCGTCCAGATAATTTTAGAGGGTGCCGGAAATGTTCTGGGACCTTCTGGAATTTTTCAGAAATAATAGTCGCGGAAAACATCTTGTCCCAGCGTGAGGGGACAAGATCCCACGGATCGTGGGGGCTGTTTTTGGGGGGGGGGGCCCTTTGGGGGCAGCCCCCTTGTGGCTGGAAAAAATGTTGGGTGGGGGCCCATGGTGGGGGGCAGCCTCCACAAATGGTGGAGAGTGTTGGGAGGAAGGTGGGGCCCCATGGGGGAACACCATGGACAAGGGAACATGTTTTTCCCTTGTTTGGTGGGAACATGTTTTCCCCATGTTTAGTGGGCTGAAATTTCAGCCCCCTCCACCCCTTCCACCACTATATAAGGAGGAGGAGAGGTGCTCTCCAACTCCACTCCAACTCTCTCACACAAGCCATGCATGATCTGGCATTCTCTCTCCCTCCCACGAAATAGTTTCGTAGTGCCGAAAGGCTGTCTGGGTTCCGGTGGGAACTAGTTCTGGATGGCGAAGCCCTGCCGGATAGATGACACCGTATGTGTGCAACTCTGTAGAGAGGTCGTAGTTTCGATCTTAGTGCCTGAGGGGCTGTTCGAGAGTGCCTCCCGAAGGGCTGTCCAAGTGACGGTCCGAGTTCTGTGGGTCCTCCCGAAGGGCTGTCCGAGTGACCGTTCGAGTTTCGAAGGTCCTCCCGAAGGGCTTTCCGCGACACCGTCCGGGGGACTGTTCGACCGCCTCCCGGAGGGCTGTCCGAAGGGAAGACGAGGGTATACATCCTCGCGGTTGGGAGGTTGTAAATCCTAGCTGCGGGGATCTGCACCGACGATCGTCATCGACTCTACTTCCGCTGCGCTACGAGTCGGTAACGAAAATGATCAAACCTTGTATGCAGTCTCCATAGTGGTCCTGGGCTGGTGCGTAGGTCAGAAATTTTTTGTTTTCTGCTGCGTTCCCCTACAGTGGCATCAAGAGCCGTGCTATGCGTAGATGCAGGTTGCGATCTAGAATACATGAGATGTATTGGTGTTGCACAATATAATTAGGTAGTAGATGAGTTCTATTACTGAAAATTATTTGTGCGGGTAGCAGATGAAATCTGTTACCCGATGTTCTTGTTACTTCCCTTGAATTTGCGTAGTCCTGATCTTGACAGCGTTGTGGAATCTCACAAAGTTCTGGCAATCCGCGATCCTTTCATGCTGCTCCTGAGTATGCTGATTGACAGATCAACGAAGTGCTAACAGTTCTTTGGGTTCCACTTTAGTTAAAGAAAGATGGATGTTACGCAGACGAAAGGGCAATGCAGATATGATCTGCACGGGGGTCATGCGTATGACGAAGTTTAGTATGGGGCTCGAGATTTTATTATCTCGGTTTTCATACACCCTGGAAAGTTAATCTAGCAACTTGAATTATCATACTTGATGATGGACGTTGGTAGCTTCGTTTTGTTTCAAAACCTTAGAAGCCACGTAAAACAAGTTTTTGCATGAACCGATTAGAGGCGTCTAACTTGGTTTTGCAGGAGGGTTTGCATGTGCATATGATGTGGTATAGCAGTGCTCATAATAATTTGATTATGTATGAGATGACTATATGATGTAAATTGATTAACATGACCTGCGTGTCATGATTTGGCATGATGGCTGGAGCCATATCATTGCACTTTAAATGACCTGCGTGTCAACCTTATGTAATGCACTTATTTTATTAGCTATAGGGATAGCAATATTATCTGGTGCATCGACAAGGTGGTGGCAATCTTCGCGAAGGTGAACACCGACGCGAATGCCGAAGACGAAGAAATACAAGACTTCTCCGTCAGAAAGGGCTATACCATAACATGCTATTATGAATTGCCTGAGATGTTTATCCCTTATGATGCACCCTTCTTGATTGCGCGGTAGTCGCTTTTTATTAGGGTGATCTCTCACAAAAATATCATAGTTGATAGTGTTCTCCCAAGTGTAGCACCGTCACGGCACCTAACTTTTCGGGGTGCGCCATGACTAACATGGGTACGAACGATTAGGGATGTGTGAGGCGGGTGAGTTCAGACCTCGCAGCGAGATCACTTGGTTGTCTTTGACGTTCAGGCATGACAGTCATGAGCTCGGAACACGCCCATCGAAAGATGAACAAGAGTCGCATAGAGATGTGATTGGCAGGTTGGCCTACCGGTTGAGATTTTCGTCATCAGTGGTGACTAACATCAATGACGAATAATCAAAACACGGGTCTTGAATCACTCACAATCAATTATGAGAGATATTGATTTGAGTGGGAGCGCACTGTTGAATTAACTTGTTTAATTCTCAGTGCAATTAATTTTGAACACTGTCTAAGTGTGATTTGCATAATAGTTGTAGAATAATGGCTTGCATTTCCACCTTCCCTATTAAAATTGAATAGCTGTTAAATATCTGGTTGAATCTTTACGGTTGGTAACGTAGTGTGAGGATTGTCCTCAAGAGTACCGAGAAGGACTTTGTCCTATCGCATACTTTCGGTATTCTCTCGCTTATGCTATGGATCATGTGACTCTCGTCCTTCGATCCAAAAGCTAGAATTCCATTTCAGTCAAGTGCAATATGTTTGTTTCCATGAGACCCAAACTTCGAAAGTTTGTATAGTTATGTGATATTCATGGAATCTGAAAATCATTTTCAGAGACAGACAAAGGCTAAAAGATATGAGATATCCAAAGCAATGTTTGTTTGCAACTATTAGTAAAGGAGTTTACTATGCATTAGACTGATAAGAGAGGGATCCAGAAGAACGCCTGTCATATGATGAAAGGTGAATAAAACAACAACTTAAAGAGAAAGGAAGTGTCCGAAGGGCGTTAGTGAAACTTTCACGCCTAGGAAGTCCAGGGCTAACGCCACTCTTAAGTTGGGTGCTTCTTCTGAGAGTAGGAGAAATGCTAAAAGTTAAACTGTTAGAAGTATAAAGGCAGAAAGAAAGAAGACTGGAATATCCAGCTCATGTATGAATGTCATACAAGTTTTTGATGTATAGAAGGCTGGTCAAAGATATGGTTCTTGGGAATTATGGTTAAACATGTTAATCACTAATTCTTGGGTATTGTGAGTTAATCACAAAGATACCCGGTCGATTGCATTCTGTTGCAACTCGATGTAAGAACTACTACGGCCTGAAAGACTAGCCAGGAATGAGGATGAGATACACACATGGAACATAGTAAATGTTACTATACCTTCCATCGGTGTATCACCTATGTATTTACTTTCATAATTCATTTTAGAGTTTCACACTCTAGGCCTTTGCATAAGGTATCTTGCAAGAAGGTTGTTCATAAGAGAACTTTTTATGTTCGATGTTATGAATAACATAAGGGCCATACTTTCATTGAGAATGAGATGTATGTTATGAATAATGATAATAATATATTACCTCCGGATTTACTTTCATAATTCATTTTAGAGTTTTACACACTCTAGCCCATTGCACAATGTTTGTTGCAAAAGAGTTGTTCATACAAGAACAATTGTTGTTCAGTATTATGAATAACATAAAGGGCCATGCTTCCATCCAAGATTGGACGTATGTTATGAATATTGATGGTAATATGATACATCTATAACACTGACGCTAAATGTCGCAAGACTAAAAGAATACCACACAAGTGTGGCACTGCATTTGGTCACATTGGAGAAACCCGCATGGAAAACTCCATTATGATGGATTTTGAAGTCGTTTGATTTTGAATCATCTGACACTTGCAAATTTCCTCCGAAAAGTGAAGTGACTGAAATACCGTTCACATGCCATAAGGAATGAGCAATAAACTTATTGGTGATCATACATTTTGATGTGTGTAGTTCAATAAATGTTGTTGCAAGTAGTGGATTTATCTATCTTCAGAAATGACTCAAGTAGATATATGGATATTTACTTGATGAGACGTAAGTCTGGATATTTTGAAATGATTCGAAAGGTTTTCAAATATGAAGTAGAAGTTATTGTAACAAGAAAATTATGTTTCTACAATTCGATTGCAGAAAAAAAAATTTGAGTTACAAGTTTAGCGAATGTCTGATGAGTTGTGAAAAGGGTTTCATAACTTACACCTCCCGGAACACCACTATGAGTGGAAAGTCCGTGAAGATGTAATCGAACCATTTATGACATGGTAAGATCAAAGATGACATAAATAAATTTGCCATTATCCCTTTTAAAGTGATGCTTTAGAGACTGCGGCTTTTACTCTGAAAAGAGCTCCATCAGGTCTGTTGAAATGACGCCATGGTCTGGTACGCCCAACCATGTTATATCCTTTCTTAACATTTGGAATATGGGGCTTGTGTAAAATGTTACAAACCTATTCCAAATCAGACAACTGCAACTTTGTTGGTTATCCCAAGTCATTGGGTATTCCTCCCTCACTATACCGAGGCAAATAGGTTTGCCACAAAGAACGGTATGCTTTTTGAAGAAAATTGTTCTTTCAAAAAGGTGAGTGGGAGAACAATGCAACTCGATGGGATAAACAGTATCTTCGTCATCAGTTCAAAGGAAAGAGACCTTGGAAGTGATTCCAGAGTTTCCTACTGCGACTGATACGGAAGTCTCTACAATAAAATGTATGGACTTCGATCGAACTTGCAGCTGAACCACGTGGGCAAGGCTCGTGCAAACCTCTCAGGTGCGCAAACGAGATATTGTTGTTAGACAACAGTATACCTACAATACACAAGGAAGCGTTGATGGGCCCTGACTCCAGAATTGGCTAAATGCCAATACAATCCGAGTTAGTTTCCATATAAGTGATTCAAGATTAAAACCTTGATACACCCTTCGGAAGACTTAGAGTCTAACGAATATTTATGGAACTTAAAACTGATACGGATAAAAATGTTTTATCCATGAAGCTCGACTTGTAACAATAACAAGTTCAAGGAGTTGACAACGATGAGATTGTCTCACCGTAGCGATGCTTAAAGTCGGTTCGGGTTGAACTAGCAATTAATACATATTTCAATCATGAGATATGAAACATGGATGACAAAAGGATTTCCATCTGATGGAAATAAAACCTAGGACTTGTATGTGATACAGTCCAAAGTAATTTGTCGATCCAGAGGATGCTAGTAGGTATGCAAACTTCAGAGTTCCAGCGATGGACAGAAGAGAGCAAAATGGAGTCGGAATCTTCGTGTTTTGATGAAATGGTCAAAGGGGTTTGACTTCATCAATCGGTAACGAAGATTCTTGTAATTCAAGAAAGTAAGTGGGAGCATAATAATATTTCTAAAAACCTTGTGTGCTTGACACATTGGTAATTGGAAATAAATTTCTTGACACGAATTAGGACTTCGTTTGAAAATAGTTTTTTTTTATGAAGTGCTTAGGCTAAATAGCCTCAATATTAGGCATGATGATCTATGGAGATAGATTTACCTAATGGGGCTAAGCAATGAATACATATTGACAATATGCTAAAATCTTTTAGCATTAAAAGGCCAAGGAGTGATTCTTGCCGAAGTCACATGGAAAGAGTTTTTGCAAGACTCGGTGTCCCAAAACACTGATGAGCAAAATACATGATGGAGATTCCACACACTCTTGTGTTTGGATTAATCATGTATTCCATGGTATGTAAAACAACCAGATATGTCCGATACTCCCAAGGTGTTGCCAGTATAGATACCAAGGTGATCAAAAGTACTGATCATGGGACAACAGTGAAAAAGGGTCATTGAGTACTATAGTAGCACTGATGACATGTTTTCTCGCAAGCGGAGATCATGAAGAGTTCGTTGTAAAAGGTTACATCGATACAGTCTTCACCGTTTCTCCGTGCGATTTTCAATTTAAATTGAGGGTTTTGTGTAACACACAATGTGGTGGCACAGTTAGTTGGAAAATGTTCCAAACAAGTTACTGTGGCGAATTCTATAATAGGGGCGAAGTATGTTGCCGCTTTTAAAGCGACAAAGAAGATGTTGAATCATATAGTTCATTCATGAACTTAGTATGGTTCCAAGATGGCTTTTGTCAATGGGACACTACTGCAAGTAGTTGCTCCATAACTCAGTCTGAGGAATCCAGGTTCGACCTGTGATTCACATACATACAAAGCCAAGTCAACACAAAATATGGATTTTGTGAAAGCGTTAAGACGCGAGGATATGCAAAGATACACACGGAGCTGAAGTCGTCAGATCCGTTGGACATCAGGCTATACCACAAGCGAAGCATATTTACACCGGAGTGCCACAGGTGTAAAGTGCATTAGCATCAACTAGATTATTGACTCTAGTGCAAGTGGGAGTCTGTAGGAGATACGCCCTAGAGGCAATAATAAATGTTATTAATTATCTCCCTGTTCATAATTAAGTTTATATTCCATGCTATAACTGCTATGGTTCCCGAGCCCGTATATCCATAAAGGCTCTGGGGAAAACCCATGTGCACGTGTGGTATAATAAACGGTAAAATGTATTCCTAGTCATGCCTCTAAGACTAGCTCAAGTGTTGCAAGATGATTATGTTTTCCCAATCATGGGCACGTCTATGCCAGCAACTTTGAGGGCACAATGTTAGAAGAACATTTGTGTTGAATCGACCCGATTGATGTTATGCTATGAGATTCATTCGTCACAAGTTAATGGTTAATAACACAGAGATGGTTAACGTTTGCATAATTCCTCAGACCATGAGAGTATCGAGTTTCTTCATGCTTGATTCATGAACTTTGGGGTTTGTTAAACGTCATCCGTAACTGGATGGCTATTACGGCGGCTTACGGGTTCATGGGAAAGTATGTCAAGTAACTTGATAGCTCAAGATTGGGATTTGCTCCTCCGACGATGGAGAGATATCTCTGGGCCCTCTCGGTGTTACGGTATCCATCATCGTCTGGCCAGACACTTTGTGATTTGATCACGGGGATGCCGGAACACGGTAACGAGAAAAGAGAACAATACCGATAACGGGGTAACTGGCATAGTGGACAAGTTGTTGATCCACGGGGATGCCAACATGTCTAACCTCGGGTATTTGTAACATATTGTGAAGCAACAGGAATAGCACACGGCAACTGGAGGTTCACTCGAATATTCATTCGTGTGGGTATAGGGGTCAATATGGGTGTCCACGGCTCCGATGCTGATCATTGATCGGAAGGTGTTCCGGTCATGTCTATACTTCACCGAACCTATAGGGTCACACGCTTAAGGGTCATCTATCTGCTGAATTCTAGAAAGGGAGTCTGAGAGAAAATCACCGAAAAGTTTCGGAGACAACGGAAGAGTTCCGGAGAGAGAACACTGAAAAAGTTTCGGTAAAACCGAAAATTTGTTTCGGATAAAACCATTGATCCAAAAAAGGTTTCGGCAAGCACCGGGAATGTTTTGGAGGTTGCCAGATTGGTCTGGTAATTTCTGGAATTTTTCTGGAGAAAAAAACCGAAAAAAAAAAGTTTCGGAGCTGCCGGGGTTGTTTACCGGGTAAACAAAGATGGTTTTAAATTAAACCACCATACTGGAAATGTTCCAGAGCGCGTCCAGATAATTTTAGAGGGTGCCGGAAATGTTCTGGGACCTTCTGGAATTTTTCAGAAATAATAGTCGCGGAAAACATCTTGTCCCAGCGTGAGGGGACAAGATCCCACGGATCGTGGGGGCTGTTTTTGGGGGGGGGGCCCCTTTGGGGGCAGCCCCCTTGTGGCTGGACAAAATGTTGGGGGGGGGCCATGGTGGGGGGCAGCCTCCACAAATGGTGGAGAGTGTTGGGAGGAAGGTGGGGCCCCATGGGGGAACACCATGGACAAGGGAACATGTTTTTCCCTTGTTTGGTGGGAACATGTTTTCCCCATGTTTAGTGGGCTGAAATTTCAGCCCCCTCCACCCCTTCCACCACTATATAAGGAGGAGGAGAGGTGCTCTCCAACTCCACTCCAACTCTCTCACACAAGCCATGCATGATCTGGCATTCTCTCTCCCTCCCACGAAATAGTTTCGTAGTGCCGAAAGGCTGTCTGGGTTCCGGGGGGAACTAGTTCTGGACGGCGAAGCCCTGCCGGATAGATGACACCGTATGTGTGCAACTCTGTAGAGAGGTCGTAGTTTCGATCTTAGTGCCTGAGGGGCTGTTCAAGAGTGCCTCCCGAAGGGCTGTCCAAGTGACGGTCCGAGTTCTGTGGGTCCTCCCGAAGGGCTGTCCGAGTGACCGTTCGAGTTTCGAAGGTCCTCCCGAAGGGCTGTCCGCGACACCGTCCGGGGGACTGTTCGACCGCCTCCCGGAGGGCTGTCCGAAGGGAAGACGAGGGTATACATCCTCGCGGTTGGGAGGTTGTAAATCCTAGCTGCGGGGATCTGCACCGACGATCGTCATCGACTCTACTTCCGCTGCGCTACGAGTCGGTAACGAAAATGATCAAACCTTGTATGCAGTCTCCATAGTGGTCCTGGGCTGGTGCGTAGGTCGGAAATTTTTTGTTTTCTGCTGCGTTCCCCTACAAAATAAGATGCATAAAAGATAAACATCACATGCAATCAAAATATGTGACATGATATGCCCATCCTCATCTTGCACTTTTGATCTCCATCTCCAAAGCATCGGCATGATCTCCATCGTAACCGGCACGACACCTTGATCTCCATCGTTGCGTCGGGGTCGTCTCACCAACTATTGCTTCTACAACTATTGCTAACACATAGCGATAAAGTAAATCAATTGCATGGCGCTTAATGATTGACCCGCAGGTCATACAATAATTAAAAGACAACCCTAAGGCTCCTGTCGGTTGTCGATATTACTGTGAGCGGGAGAGATCGGGAGAATAATGCACCTTGGGTGCTCTCATTGCATTGCTGTGATTATATACACGAGCCGTACATGTACAGGGCGCAGAGCGCAAGTGAGAGAGAGGGAGAGTGGGACATGCGACGTGCGAGAGGTGGGGGGCATGCACGACGTGCATGGCCATCCAGCTACTCTAGGGCAGCAACTGCTTACACCCCGCCGCAGCTGAAGCGTCCTCTGGCCGGATGCATAAGCTGGACCGGAACTCTTGGAACGCCGGTGTCGGGAGCTCCTTTGTCAGGACGTCGGCGAACTGGTGCTGGGTGGGCACGTGCAGTACGCGGAGATGACCAAGGGCGACCTTCTCTCGTACGAACTGTATGTCGAGCTCGATGTGCTTCGTTCGTCGATGGTGGACGGGGTTGGCAGCCATGTAGACGGACGAAATGTTGTCGCAGAAGACGACGGTGGCCTTGGGGAGGGAGACGTGCAGCTCACCAAGGAGCTGGCGAAGCCAGCAGCACTCCGCGACGGTGTTGGCGACGGAGCGGTACTCCGCTTCCGCGCTGGAGCGTGAGACCGTGGCCTGTCGTTTAGATGACCAAGGGACCAAGGAGTCGCCGAGGTAGACAGCGTAGCTAGAGGTGGAGCGCCGCGTGTCCGGGCAGCCCGCCCAGTCCGCGTCTGAGTATGCGGTGAGCTCGAGCGAAGCCGAAAGGTGCAGGTGGATACCATGCTCGGTGGTGCCACTGAGATAGCGTAGGATGCGCTTCATCAAGACAAGGTGGGGAATGCGCGGATCGTGCATGACCAGGCAACACTGTTGCACGGCATAGGCGATGTCGGGCTGTGTCATGTTCATGCTGCGATACTCGGAGGCGTCGGGGACCGGTGCGCCGTCTGTCGCGGAGAGCTTGGAGTAGGTGTTGACCGGCGTGGACACCGGCTTGCACTTGGTCATGTTGGCGCGTTCCAGCAGCTCCGCTTGGAGTGGGAGTGCAGATCGGGGACGTTGGGGTATGCATGGCGTGTAGTGTAGCTCGTCTGGATCAGGGATGGGCTCGGCAATGGTGTGAGCAAACGGGAACTGATGCTCGTCGAACACCACATGTCGGGATATGATCACTTTGCCCGTGGCACGGTTGAGGCACTGGTATCCCTTGTGGTTAGGTGAGTACCCAAGGAATACGCAAGGAGACGATCGGGGTGCTAGCTTGTGCGGTGTGGTGGCAAGGCTAGGGTAGCACAGACATCCAAAAACCCTAAGAGCGGTGTAGTTGGGTTCTGTACCGTAGAGGAGGAAGAAGGGGATGTGATCGTGCGTGGGCGACATGGGCGTCGGTTGAGCAAGAATGTGGCGGTTTGCAAAGCTTCTGCCCAATATGCGTATGGCATGGAGGCATGAATGAGCATGGAGCGAGTGATGTCGTTGAGTGTGCGGAGTGCACGTTCAGCATGTCCGTTTCGTGGTGATGTGTATGGACACGACATTCCGAGTGCTATACCTAGGGTGGAGAAGAGATCACGCGAGGCTAGGTTGTCAAATTCCTTGCCATTGTCCGTTTGTATGGAGAGGATGGGGTGGTGGAACTGAGTGGAAACGAAGGTGGTGAACATACGTAGAGTGGGCAGCACTTCAGATTTGTGACGGAGGGGGTACGTCTAGATGAAATGGCTATAATCATCCACAATAACAAGATAGTATTGACAACTGGAAACACTCATAACGGGAGAGGTCCAAACATCACAATGCACAAGCTGAAACGGAAAATAAGAAACATGTTCAGAAGAGCTAAAAGGTAAGCGCACGCTTTTTCCTAATTGACAAGCATTACAGGTAGGGCGAGATGCGTCAGACAGGCGGATGTGGCAGCTCCGGAGGGTGTGATCAAGAGCATCATCACCAAGGTGGCCGACGCGGCGATGCCATGTGTCGCGGGAGACGGCGAGGAGGGCTTGGTGTTGGGTCGATGGCGAGGTCATGGGATAGAGCTCATCCGGCGAGTCACATCGGAGTATCACCGTCTTCGTTCTTCGGTCCTTGACAGAAAAACCAATGTCATCAAATTCCACGTTAATAGGGTTATCACGGGCTAGGGCTTTGACAGAGATTAGGTTTTTGATGAGGTGGGGGAGACAAGAACATTGTGCAGGGAGAGGGGATTTGTGACTGTAGGGATGGAGTGGTGACCGGAGTGCGTGACTGCGAGCGTCGATCCATCGCCAACTGTAATGCCAGGAGAAGAACAGGGATGGGAGAAGGAGAGGATACCTGGCGATGAGGCCATATGAGCCGTGGCGCCTGTGTCCAAATACCACTCCGCACCGGACGCGGCCGGCTGGCCCTGCTGAACCTGCAGGTTGTTGAGGGAGTGGATCAGGGCCGTCTGGTCCCACGGGGCCCCAGCGGGGTTGGAGCTACCACCAGCAGGGGCACCGCCAGCTAGAGCGCCACCAGGAGCGCCGTACAGGGGGTGCGGCGGAACAGCCCCGTGCTGCCAGACGACGGGTGGGCGGAGTTGGATATCCCGCCATAGTGGGGCGCAGTGCCGGCGAAGGGAGCGGCGGTGCCGGGACGCGGTCCGAGGTTGCCCGAGCCGGGGGCATGAGGGCGCTAGGGCATTGGCCACGCGTGGACGATGCCGGTCCATGGCGCTGGCGTTGGTGTAGGAGAGCGAGGCGCAGGAGAGCCCCCGCCGGAATGGGAGGACTGGCCACCACCCGAGCAGGCGCCTCTGCCCTTGCCCTTGTTGTGCCCGCCATTGTTGTGGCGTCCACCGCCGGCGCTGGAACCGCCCCCACCGTGGTTGGGCTGCCCCGGCGCGTGGGCCGCTTGAAGAGCAGTTTCGGTGGGGCGCTCATCCGCCTGACGGCTCTCCTCGAGCATGAAGAAGGCACGACAGCGAAGGAAGGTGGGGAAGGGCGTCTGCATAGTCAGTATAGGTATGGCATAACGGAACCGCGGATGCAGCCCCTGAAACATGTTTAGCACCTGATCCTTGTCGTCGACGTCCGTGCCGAGATCAGCGAGGCGATCAGCGCAGTCCTTGAGACGCACGAAGTAGGCGATGATGGAGGAAGACTCTTGCTCGATGCGCCTGAACTCCGTGGCGAGGAAGACGATCTGGTGCTCTACGTTCTCGAGAAAGAGAGTGCAGATGGTGGACCAGACCTCGGCGGCGGAGGCGCCGCGCCGGTGGATGAGGCCGAAGATCTCGGGGCTCACGCGGTTGTAGAACCAGGAGGCAATGTGCGCTTCGTCTTGGGCCCAAAGGGGGTCGCCGGTGCGCGGCGGACCGGTGAGGTGCTCCTGGACGGCGTACTTCTGGAACATGACTTCAAACAGAGTACGCCATTGCGAGAAGTTCGGGGGGTTGAGGGAGAGCACCAGCGGCACATGCTGGTTGATGAAGACGGCCACGAGCGGAGACTGCGGTGATAGGGCCGCAGATAAGGAGGCGCCTGGATCCGAGACGAAGAGGGGCCGGCCGAGAGCACCGTGCGTGAAGACGGACGGAGTGAGCAGGGACTGGCTCATGGGGACCGGGCGAACCGGGGTAGCAGGCGTGACCGGCGAGCCGCCGGACGGGCGCGGGGGTGGAGGGGGTGGTGGGGGAGGTGGAGGAGTGGGGTTCGCCATGGTGAGGTGCGGTTGGGAAGGGGAGAGCAGCGGAAGAGGTCTAGCGACGCAGGAGAGGACCGGTGTCTGATACCATGTGAGCGGGAGAGATCGGGAGAATAATGCACCTTGGTGCTCTCATTGCATTACTGTGATTATATACACGAGCCGTACATGTACAGGGCGCAGAGCGCAAGAGAGAGAGGGAGAGTGGGACATGCGACGTGCGAGAGGTGGGGGGCATGCACGACGCGTGCATGGCCATGCAGCTAGTCTAGGGCAGCAACGGCTTACAATTACAAAACATGATCATCTCATACAACAATGTATATCACATCACGTTTTGACCATATCGCATCACAACATACCTTGCAAAAACAAGTTAAACGTCTTCAACTTTGTTGTTGTAAGTTTTACGTGGCTGCTATGGGTAACTAGCAAGAACCGTTCTTACCTACACAAAACCATAATGGTGATTATCAAGTTTGTTGTTTTAACCTTCTACAAGGACCGGCCGTAGTCAAATTCGATTCAACTAAAGTAGGAGAAACAGACACCCGCTAGCCACCTTTATGCAAAATAAGTTGCATGTTAGTCGGTGGAACTGGTCTCATGTGCGTGGACATATAAGGTTGGTCCGGGCCGCTTCATCCCACAATGCCGCCGAATCAGAATAAGACGTTGCTGGTAAGCAGTATGAACATCACCGCCCACAACTCCTTTGTGTTCTACTCGTGCATATCATCTACGCATAGACCTGGCTCATGATGTCACTGTTGGGGAACGTTGCATGGAAAACAAAAAAAATTCTACGCACACGCAAGAGATATCCTTGGAGATGCATAGCTACGAGAGGGGAGCGTGTGTCTACGTACCCTCGTAGACCGTTAAGCGGAAGCGTTTATCAACGCGGTTGATGTAGTCGTACACCTTCATGATCCGCCCGATCAAGTACTGAACGCACGGCACCTCCGCGTTCAGCACACATTCATCTCGATGACGTCCTCGCCTTCTTGATCCATCAAGACGGGAGAAGTAATAGATGAGTTCCGGCAGCACAACAGTGTGGTGACGGTGGTGATCCAACTATCTCTGCAGGGCTTCGCCGAGCACTACGAAAATTATGACCGAGGATGAACTAGACGAAGAGGGGCGCCGCACACATCTTGGGGATCATGGTGTGTGTTGCCCCTCTCACTCCTCACATATATATAGGTGGAGGGGGAAGAGGAGGCAGCCGAGGGCGCCCCCAAGGGGCCAGCCCTGGCCGCTCCCCCCTTCCATATATGAACATGGGGGGAAGGAAAGGGGGGCTGGCTGCCTTAGGGCGCCTCCCCCTTCTTTCCCTCCTTCTTTGGCGCATGGGCAGGGGAGGTGGTGCGCGCCAGCCCCCTTGTGAGCTGGTGTGCTCCCCCCTTTGGCCCATAAGGCCCACCACTTATCGGTGGCGTCCCGAAACCCCTACTGGCACTCCGATAAATACTCGGTACTTTCCGAAACCTTTCCGGTGATGAAATAGCATCGTCCTATATATATCAATCTTTACCTCCGGACCATTCCGGAGCTCCTCGTCATGTCTGTGATCTCATCCGGGACTCCGAACAACATTCGGTCACCAACTCACATAACTCATATAGTACTATATCATCAACGAACGTTTAGCATGCGGATACAAAAAAAGTTCACGAATTCGAAAAAAGTTCATGTATTCAGAATAAAAAATCAAGAATTCAACCAAAACATATGAATTCCAAAAGGTTTACATTTTTTTTAAAGTTCCTTTTTCTAAAAGAACTTCAAATGTTTAAAAAAAAGTTCGTAAATTTGGAAAAAGTTCATGAAATTTGGTAAAAACTTCACAAACCGGAAAAAGGTTCAAGACTTTGAAAAGTTCAAAACTTGAAAAAAAATTGCAAAATGAAAAAGTTCATGATTTTTTAAAGAAAACTTGTACTTTGGGAACAAATGAAATTTAAAAAGGTTCACGGATTTGCAAAAATAAGTTTTCGAATTTTAAAAATCAAGCATTTGAGAAAAAAGAAATAAAAAGGAGAAATAAAAAATAAAACCAAAACGTAGTCGAAATCAAACAGGAAGCACGCAATTCAATACAAAATAGGAACAAATTAGTTGGTTAGATACAAAGTGCACACAAGCACACCAAAAGATGGGTAGCAGGACACAAGTAGGAAGGAAGGAGCAAGGCACCATGAGTGCAAACTCCTCACCACAAAACCCACTATCGATCGCCGAGAGAAAGCAGCAATTATTGAAAACTTAAGCAGGCGTAGGAGTTCAGAACAACCATTTACTACTTTATTTATCGCGTTAATCTACCGTTTCCGCGGTTTTTTGCAAGTAAACATAGGCGATAGATATCGTGGTCAGCTATCACATACACAAGCTGGAAGAGAGAGGGGAGTAGTAAAGCCACTTGTCCAAGCAGACTGCCAGAAGAAACTGACTATTTGGCAACAACGCCTCGGGCCACTGACTAACGGTGTGTTCTGAAACAGCCCATTTGTTTGGGCTCCGGCTACTCCAGGCCAGAAGTTGTAGAAGCCACCGAAAAGAGCCCAAACAAACACACCCTAAAGATGATGCTGGAGACAACTCCATGTCTCTTGCAACAAAAGTTCCAGGAACAAGAGTGTAGTCTAGCTCCAGTTGGGTTATGACTCACCAGCAGCTTCCTGTAGCTCTTGGTTGTCGGCCTCGGCATTCCGCTCTAGCTCAAGGTTGTCAGCAGCGACTATGTGCGCTAGCTCTAGCCTATTTTCGACCCTATCACCTACACACATTTGGATGGATGTTCCCCTTGTCACTGATGCCTCCTACTCCTGAATGCTTCTACTTCACAACTTCTTCCATTCTTCTCTAACCTCTCGAAGCCACTAGCTCATCCTCTGTGTTTTCTATTTACAATCTGTTAATACTATCAAAAAGGTATTCCAGTCTCTATTTTTATATTTTTATGGAGCTAGTTTACTTTTGTTTTATGAACAGTTGGTAGTATATATATCCAAGCAACGGGAAATACATGGGACTGGAGCACATGGGTGCTACACTCCCTCTATTATTTGTCCCAACAATACACATGATATGGGGACCCATGCACCAATATGTAATAGTGCAACCCTCAATTAAAAACTGTTTTTATTTGTAATGCCATGTTAATTTTGTGGCACTCTCGGTGGCTCAAGCCTTAGTGCTACTTAACGCCTACTCAATTCCTGCAACACCTATGTGCACGTTAAGTGTCTGTGACTATTATTACATGTTTACCCGCAGTTGTAGCTACCGGCCGGAGAAAAATCAATCAGGCCAGCTTTTGCTAGCTCTGTCCAGGATTGTCTCGGCAGCAAATCGAGCCCGCTATTGCAGGACCTCCTCTGGTCGCAAAGCACTTGGCGGCGTCAGGGTTGTGGCTACATCAAGCTCTGCTATTGCACACATTTGGGTGGTATTCCTGCCTCCTCTGGCCACAAAGTGCTCAATCTTGTCATTGCGTTCTTGCCTACATTGGACTATGCAGTCTCCACACATTTGGGTTACTGTTCCACTCTTCCCTGATGCCTCCTACTCCCAATGGTTGTTCACAATTCTCACCTCTCTGGGCTTCTAAGTCGTTCTCTGTCTACAAACTTTTAATACTAGCAAAATACAGTCATGGTATTCTAGAACTAGCTAGTTCGTTTTTTCTTGTGTGCACATTGTGTAGAATATATATCCATGCCATCGGAAATGCACTTGATTAGAGCACATGGGTGCTACGCTCCCTCTTTCTGTCCCAACCATACACTTGCAGATCTCTGCGGCGATATGTGTATCAGTGTTGTTGATTGTCGTACAACCTCAATAAAAGCCATATATATATTGGCGGTATTGCCTGGTAAATTCACGCTGGTAAATGTTGGCCATGCCTTTTTTTTGGTACTCTCAGTTACTCAGCCTCTATTGCTGCTTAATTAGAGACCCTACAAATGTCGAAAATGCCATCATCTCAAAAATTGAAGGCATTAATACGGTGGTCCTGTCACGCCTTGCGCCATTTAATCACCTGTGTCAACTTTTCTTACTGATGGTAGTTTGTCAAGAAGAACACTGTATTTTTTATTTTATTTCAGTGTTTTCTCTCCACAGGAAAGCCACACTAATATCACTTATAAATCACATAGCAAATTCAGTTGGTTGTGCACTTGAAACAAGTGACATCACAGAAAAGATGATGATGATTTTGTCACTTTGTTACTGTGATCTTCACCCTCATCTAAAAACATGTCTCTTATACCTCAATATGTTCACAAAATGATCTACTATTAAGATGAAGGACCAGATAAGATGCTGGATTCCTGAAGGATACTTTCATGGAGAAGATATGTACTACCCCCTCCTTCCATCTATATAGGGCCTAATGCGTTTTTCAAGACCGTCTTTGACTATTGATAATATTAATAATACATGAGATGTATAATGTGAAAATTATATCATTGGAAGCTCCCTTCACGTACGAATTTGACGGTATACTTTGTGTAACTTGTATGTCATATATTATTGCTCTAACACTTGGTCAAAGTTAGCCTCGAAAAATTGCATTAGGCCCTATATAGATGGAAGGATGGAGTACATGAGTTAGGATAGAGGTGTTTTTAGTGAGCTCGTGAATAGAAGTTTGATCCAACCTGCAGACAGACCAGTATGGTAATGTTAAAACTTTTCAAGTTCATTATACAGTCATGGACTTCATCATATCCAAGTCAATCAAAGAGAACTTTGTTACACCATAGTGTTGCCCGTCCAACTATTGATCAGATACGAAGCACAGTTCATCAACTCCCCCTCCAAGCTACCAAGGAGAGTGATTCTTTTCTAGAGATTTGTCTTGTATTGTCTCATGCCCAATCACTTCAAGTATCTGGATTGTTGTGGGGAATCCCTTCTCTAAATGACTACTGCTACAAAATCACTAGAGATGTTGGGGAGATGCAAGCACTAGAGATGTTAAAACAGGTCAGAGCATTTAAGCAGCCAATTTAATTTCTTCAAGATTTTGGCCAGCTACAAAATCTGAGGAAGCTGAATATCGATCTTAACGATGATCAAAAGCTACTGAAAATACAAAGAAGTGCATGAAAGCTATTGGATGGGGTCCCTTGTCAACCTTTAGCAGTTACAGTTTGAACTGCAGAGGGTCAAGCATGAAGACATCTGCATCCTTGTTGGCTTACCTGCTCTCCTCGTTTAGACACTAATAAGAGAAAGAATGTCTGAAGGACAGCTCATTGTTAGCGGTGAAATTAGATTCCCGTGCTTGAGGAATTTTTTACAGCGTGTACCGTGTGAAGCAGGATCCATGCTCAAGTTAGAAAAGCTCGAGATTTCTTTCAGCCCAACAATGAAAGAGTATCTATTCAACATTGGTAGTCTAAGTGGTACAGGTGCTTTTGACTTTGGAATTAAGAACGTCCCCCGCAGTCTCACTACCGTTGCATGTAAGTGTGGAGCTTATAATGAGGACTGCATGGCACTCTTGAAGCCACAAAGGCGGCCCTGGAGAGAGCAGTCAGCACACACACCCAGCTGCCCTGCTCTGGACTTCGCAATCTGCTAGCTAATTCTTTCTCCTCAACAAGAGCTAGCCCATTCAGGTACATACTAGCTAATTCTTTCTCATCAACAAGAGCTATCCCAATTTAATTAACTCCCTATATTTCTAGCTCTCCTATGTTGCCTGATCAATTTTCTTCTCCAAGTGATTTATTTTTGCGTGACCATTATTTATCTTGCTAACTTGATCATGCACGGCTTATAGGATGAAACCATTTGTCCTTTTCTTCTTTTGTCCTTGTTGGCAAGCTAGAAACCAAGGAAGCTCTGTTATAAATAGTTTCTCAAACTAAACAGATCATATACTCTTATCAGTTATAAATAGTTTTGACAGTTTAATCTACCATGCATTGATTGTGGTCGCTCTTGAAGTCCAATGGTACGTGGCAGTCATTTCTAGTGCTAGCTACTCGCATGATATGTCACTCAGGACTCAAGAATCAGGAACACCGCCAACAAGAGCCTGTAGCTCACATGATATGTATTTTCTTTCTCACTGGCAACTCCTAGCTCATAGGTCACTCAGGATGGTAGATTTATGCAGTTAAATGATATAAATTCCTATTTCTGGATCATCCAAAAATGTATTATCTCCTTTTGGTAGTGACACACTTTTTTCAAACCGGGTCAGTCCCTTCTGTGTTAATAGCATCAGCAGGAAACCCAACCCACACCATGTTTGTCGAACAGCTATTGCCTTTGGGGGGAAACCTACTGGCACAGCTACAACCCACACCAAATGCGCTAAGAATTTTGATGCAAGCTCCAGCAAGCCAAAACAGAACCACACTGGACAAAAGGTGGTAATAGAATAAAGCACGTACCACACTTTTATCCTGAGCATTCATCACCATCATAACTTGATTCAGAAGCATATCTGCACCTTGAAGAAGAGCATCCTTGGCTGTACCTGATAACGTGCCTGCCCAGTACATCAGCACAGAATGGGTAACATATTTGTAAGAGCAACCTGCCCACTTAGGCATGTACATAACTTTGTTCCTGCCTTTTCAATACAACGAGACGCAAAGCTTTTCCGCTTTCTCAAAATAAAACAGAAAACTATACAGTACTTCGAACTTACGGAACCTACGAGAAATTCATTCTCAGCGCCTACTTATTACAATCCATGGTAAGAGCAACTAGCAGGACTCCCAAGAAAGTAAAGCTCCAATTTCCCTGTCTTTCAGAAAACATGTAGCCAACAAGTATACAATGACATGAAAAAAAAGTTTAGAATTTGAAGAACCTGTGTGTTGATTCAGTAACAGTAGCAACTAATACATTGGCTGGCAGTCTAGTTACATGCGACGACACACCAAGTTTATCACTGACATAGAACAAGTGCTATCGTTGTAAAACTGATACGAAGAAAAATCGCATCAAAATGAATTTTATTGGAACCACAAAAATTTGTCGCTCTGCAGCTGGACAATAATACAATTAGACAAATATAAATTTCTTCAAAACATAGTAACCTTGCCTCCTGTCAATCGGAAGTATTAAACATGCAACAATCCTAGTAAACTGCCCAAAGTCTGGAGGAAAAAATGTGGACGTGCAGATGCAAAATTTGATACTTGTTCATTAGAAAGAGCCAGCATTGTTTATATATCTTTCAAGTACTCTCTATAAAAAAATAAAAAAATAATCTATGATCTTTATTGATTTCATAGAACAAATAAAGTTGATAACTTACCCAAGGACTTCAGGCCTCGATTAGCAGCTCACATATGTGACGCCCCCGGCTTAATCGTGCACTAATCATACACGCAATGCGCACGATCAAGCCTAAGGACTCACTTGAAGATATCACAACACAACTCTAAAACATAAATAAAGTCATACAAGCTTAATATTAGAAGCCAGGGCCTCGAGGGCTCGAATACATAGCTCGAAGGCATACAAGCGTCAGCGGAAGCATTAGATATCTGGGTACAGATATATTACAGAGAGAGATAAGCCTTCACAGAGGCGGGGTAAAAATAAAAGCTACGATCGAAAGGCGTAGGCCTCCTGCCCTGGACCCTCCGATCCTACTCCTGGTCGTCAGGTGGCACCTCGTAGTAGTAGTACTCGCCAGGCGGGTAGTAGTAGTGGTCGTCGACTGGGGCATTTGGCTCAGGGGCTCCGTCGTCTGGTGGCATCAAAAGGAAAGTATGGGAAAAAGAAAATAAAGCAAACGTGAGTACTCATCCGAAGTACTCAGCAAGCAAGGATCTACACTACATATGCAACATTCTCAAAAGGGGGCTGTATATGTGGACTGGGCTGCAGAAATGCCAGAATAGAGGGGGAAAGCCTAGTCCTATCGAAGACTAGCATCTTCAGCATCTTCTGCAGTCTTACAGCATTAGAAGAGAGCAGATCAACATAATGTAAAGTAGTAGCAGTAGTACCTTCAACCTCAGCTTGAGATCCTTTCTCGACTCCCTGCGAGAAAGCAATCCCAGAGCCGTACTATCCAGTTATCTTCACATGTTCTAGTTGTACCGATCGGGATACAACTCCGAGTGTCCATTACCGTAGGACAGGCTATCGATAGAAGTTTCTTCCCTGCAGGGGTGCACCAACTTACCCACCACGCTCGCTTAACTCCGGCCGGACACACTTTCTGGGTCATGCCCGGCCTCGGCTAAGCAACACGCCGCAACCCGACCGAATACCTAACAGAGAGGTCAGCACGCCGGACTAACCTATGCCCCCAGGTGTCTCGGGCCATCGCCCCGGGAACTCCTGCGCGTTGCGTGGGCGGCTGAAAGCAGACCTAGCAACCCCTTATACAAGCGCGGTTGCGTTCCCAGTCCAATTCAGCGCGCGCCGCTCAGTTGCTGACGTCTATTAAGCACCGGCTGAAGTATACGACGCAGATCGCCCATACTATGCCCACGTGATGGTTAGTGCTATCGGGCCAGAGGCCCCTCGGATCAAATATCCAAACCGTTTAGTGGTTTAGGATCGCGCGGAAACGAGCAGAGACTCACGATCGATGTGACCCCGTCGCCCCGTCTCGAGGACTTGCGGCAAGGGCTAAGAATGCCCGGCCACGCCTCGTATTATCTCGCGGGCACCATCCAGGTCAACCCGACTCCACATCACTTCGCTTAACAGCTCGCGCGGGTACCCCTCAGGGCTGACCCGTCTTTAGTAACATGGTTTAGTGCAGGTCAAATCAATCAATAGTAACCGTGTGTCTAACACCAAGGGAACCCTGAGGAATCACCCTCGATGGAATCCCACCTGATGTTATAGTCAAGGTGAACGAAGGAGGAATCACCCTCGAGGTCCACGCTTGAAGGGATGCACGACAATGTCGGTATCGGGGGTGGTGTAGGAGGAATCACCCTCGCTTACCACGACCGGTAAACTAACCTACAAGGTTATCATCGGAAGTGCTGACGAGGTATCTCCCTCGGCACTTGATGGTAACCCAGTAGTGTCGAGCCCTTAAGGGGGAAGTGACGTGCGGTGCCCGGGTCTGATCTTCGATCCCGTAGAACGGGTCTTCTGAGTATCCAGCGGGGCAGTCGGGACAAGTGGGTCTCTGATATGGCTCTACCCATCCTATGCTAAACAGTTTAGGATAACAGGCATGTATCAAAAGTAGGCTACAAGTAAACAGGCTATGCAACAGAGTAGGATAGTAACAGCAGCAGTATCATGTAATGCAAGCATAAGAGGGAAGAGAGTAGGCGACATCGGAATGCTCAAAATGGGGATGCTTGCCTGTTTGCTCTGGGGCAAGGGCAAGGTCTTCAGGGGTGTCGTCGGGGACGTAGTCGTACTCCGGAGCTGCGTCTGCCTCGGGAGCTACGTCTGCGTCGGGATCTACCGAGAGAGAAGAGGGGGAGGAAACAGGTAAACAATATGCAAACATATGCCACACAGCGCGTGCTATGCTATGATGCAGTGCAGGGTTGCCTGAATATGCATCTAAGTCATTTTAGTTATTTTAGGATTTTTCTGGAATTTAATTACCGGAGTGTGTGCACTGTTCATCTGCCGGATACGGGTCCGGAGTTACGAGTTCTTCTACGTAGGGGGTTCCGATGAAGAAACAGACGGCACGATCAGACTCGGCTCGTCGTTCTGAGCAACTTTCATATATAAAGTTTTTCGATTTGACTTACGGTTTATTTTCTATTGATTTTCTAAAGTTTAATTTATTTTCTGAAATTCCTGGAATTAAATTAATTAAAAAATGCACAGTGCAGGAAAAGGCTAGGTGCACCCGGTGCAGTGCACCAAAGGTGCTCCAGTGAGGCTGACCGGTGGGTCCAGTCAACTGCTGACTCAGCAGTTGACTGGTCCACGGTTGACTAGTCAAAGGGCCCAGGGGACCCACACGTCAGTGTCTTATTAGTTTAACAGGGTTTAAATTAGTCTAATATAGTTTAATTAGGGTGCGGGCCCAGGCTGTCAGCGGTACAGTTAGTAGTGGGTTAATTAGCACTAATCGCAACTGCTACAGTGCTATGGCCCACATGTCAGTGACAGCTAGTGAAGTGGTTAGTGACTAAACGGCCTGACGCGCGGGGCCCACCGGAGTTTTGAACTCCGGCGTGCGCCGGCGACCAGCAGAACGGCGGCGTGGCGCGGGACCTCGCCGGATATGGCGCACAGGGGGCGGATCGAGCCGCGGTTGGGCTCGTTCGGACGAGCACGGAACCGCGCGTGCGACGAAGCGAACGGCGGCAGCTGGGGGTGACCTAAACGACGGCGGGACAACAATGGCGTCGGCGAGCTCGCCGGAGCTCGGACGCGATGAGGCAGCGGCCTACGGCGATGGAACCGAAGGGGAAGAAGGGGAAAACGGCGAGGCTCACAGGGAGAGGGCCGATGGCGAGCTCGGGACGGGTCGGGGAGGTCCGGTGGCACGGATCGGTGGCGAGGCGGTCCGGCGATTGACGGGGAAGAAGATGATGCAGACGGCTTTGATGTGGCCCCCCAGTCTCGATCCGGTGCTGTAGTTGACGAAGAAGAGCGCGGCCGTTCTCCTGGGCAAGCTCCGGTAGCAGGAGGCGGCTTCGGAGCGCGAGATCGACGGCGTGCGGCGGCGGCAGCTTTCGGTGGCTACCAGGGAACGAAGAGGCCGAGGCGAGGGGGGTGAATGGCCGTCCTAGGGTTCGGCCTGGGGTCGAGCTGGTTCTTATCCTCCTCGCAGCGGCAGCAGCGCCGGGGATGGCCGGCGCGTGGCGATGCGGCGACGTGTCGGCGCGTGCGGTCGACAGCGCGGGAGGAGGAGGACGACCTCCTAGCGGGCTGGGCCGCTTACAGTGCGGAGCAGGCTTAATGCACAGTAGTAGTTTAGGCCTTTTCTATTTTCTATTTTTTTTCCTTTTTCAGCTAACCTTTTCTGTTTGGAATTAGTTAGGTCTCTTCTGCATTTTTGTAAAATGTGAGAGCTGTCCCAAATATGGCAATGCAATATTATCTCTCACCAAAAAGTGGTTTGGGCAGAATTGAAGTTTGTTTGAATTTGATATGATTTTAAATATATCAAATATTCTGTTTTTGGGGCTGTTTCAAATAGTTTGAGCCAATTATCTAGCTCCAAATATTTTGATGATGGTTTTATAAATGTTCCTGGATTATTTGTCATCCAATGAACATTTTCCCAACAGTTTTTGATCAACTTTATATTGCACTTATGAATTTAAGTTGATTTAAAAATGTAGTTGATTTGCTTTAGTTAACCTCTATGATTAAGCACTGCAAATGATATGACTTGACAAGATTAGCAGTTGACCATAAAGGCTATTACACAGGGGTGTTACAAGTTCTCCTCCTCTAAAAGAAATTCTCGTCCCGAGAATTTAGGAGGTAGAAGGAAAGAGGTCGGGATATTCTTCCCGAAGATGATCCTCGCGTTCCCAAGTGGCTTCATCTTCAGTATGATTTGACCATTGTACCTTCAGGAACTTGGTTGTCTTCTGACGAGTTCGACGTTCAGCTTCGTCGAGGATGCGGATCGGATGCTCCTTATAAGATAAGTCATCTTGGAGTTGAAGCATTTCGTGATCCACTGCACGGTGCGGAGATTCCTTGAAGCACTTTCAAAGTTGCGACACGTGGAAGACATCATGAATATGAGAGAACTGTGGCGGCAACTCCAATTTATATGCCACATGTCCACGTCTAGCCACGATGCGGAAAGGACCAATATAGCGAGGGGCTAGCTTGCCCTTGATTCCGAAACGACGGGTGCCTTTCATCGGAGTGACGCGAAGGTAAGCTTGATCACCTGGTTGATAAGTCAGACCCCATTGCTTACGATCATAGTTACTCTTCTGGCGGTCTTGGGCCGCCTTAAGATTTTCCCGGACAATTCTGACTTGTTCTTCGGCATGCTGGATAATGTCCGGTCCAACAAGAGGTCGTTCCCCAGTTTCTGACCAATTCAGAGGGGTTCGACATTTACGACCATAGAGAACTTCAAAGGGGGCCATCTTCAAGCTGGCTTGATAGCTGTTGTTATAGGAGAACTCGGCATATGGAAGAGATTCCTCCCATTTCTTACCGAAGGATATAGCACAAGCTCGAAGCATGTCTTCAAGCACTTGATTAACACGCTCAACTTGGCCTTGGGACTGAGAATGATATGCGGAACTCCAAGTAATATGAGTTCCCATGGCTTCTTGGAAACTTTCCCAGAACTTGGAAGTGAAAAGAACACCACGGTCCGAACTTATCTCCTTCGGAATACCATGGAGAGAAACAATTCTGGCGATGTACAGTTCTGCTAGCTGGCTAGCAGTGATAGTCTCCTTAACAGGTAGGAAATGAGCAACCTTGGAGAGTTGGTCGACGACGACAAGGATGGCATCGTGACCCTTCTGAGATTTAGGAAGACCAGTAATGAAGTCCATCTGCACTTTATCCCACTTCCACAGAGGAATAGGAAGTGGTTGCAGAATTCCAGCAGGTTTCTGATGTTCTGCTTTCACGCGACGACACACGTCACATTCAGCAACATAACGAGCGATATCTTGCTTCATTCTAGACCACCAGTACCTTTGACGAAGATCGCGATACATCTTAGTACTACCCGGATGGATAGACAGCGGTGTATCATGAGCCTCCTTCATGACCTTGTCAGTCATCAGTTCGAAGCGAGGTACTACGATGCAGTCTCTGAAATATAACGTTCCATCTTCAGCAACTGAGAAATCCCGGTACTTCTCAAGGTGAAGTTCCTTCTTCATCAAGTCAATTTCAGCATCTTTGGCTTGCGCTTCTTTAACAGCCTTCAGAAGGTCTGGCTGTACCACAAGGTTATTAAGAAAACCTTGGGGAACAATTCGCAGATTCAGCTGAGTCAGTTCTGCGTGAAGACGAGGTTGAGCTCGCCTAACCATGAGGTTGTTGCAATATGACTTGCGGCTCAGGGCATCGGCCATTACATTAGCCTTGCCCGGGGTATAAGAAATACCGCAGTCATAATCCGCAATAGCTTCTAACCATCGTTGTTGTCGGAGATTAAGATCCGGTTGAGTGAATAAGTATTTCAGACTTTGGTGATCGGTATAAATCTCACACCGATTACCCAGAAGGTAGTGTCGCCATAACTTCAATGCATACATCACCGCTGCAAGTTCAAGATCATGCACTGGATAATTCTCTTCATGTGGACGCAATTGACGTGAAGCATATGCAACTACTCTTCGTTCTTGCATTAGGACGCAGCCTAATCCCTGACGAGAGGCGTCGCAATATATGACAAAGTCCTTGCGAGAATCAGGAGGAGCAAGAACTGGAGCAGAAGTGAGCTTGTCCTTGAGGGTCTGAAAACTTTCCTGACATTGGTCTGTCCACTCAAACTTTACGCCTTTGTGGAGCAGATTAGTCAAGGGCTTGGCGATCTTGGAGAAGTTCTCGACGAATCGGCGACAATAACTGGCTAGACCGAGAAAGCTTCGGACTTGCTTGGCATTCTTCGGAGGAGTCCAGTCAAGGATAGCCTGAACACGCTCCGGGTTAACGGCAATACCGTCCTTGGAAATCACATGTCCAAGGTAGGTCACTTCAGGAAGCCAGAATTCGCATTTAGAGAACTTGGCATACAGCTTGTGTTCTCGAAGTCTCTCCAGAACAAGACGAAGATGTTCGGCATGTTCTTCCTTATTCTTGGAATATACCAGGATATCATCTAGATATACCACGACGAACTTGTCGAGGTAGTCCATGAATATATAATTCATTAAGCGGGAGAAGGTAGCTGGAGCATTCGTCAGACCAAATGACATGACGGTGTACTCGTATGAGCCATAACGAGTAACAAATGCAGTCTTGGGAATATCCTCTTCGCGGACACGGATCTGGTGATAACCCAACCTCAAGTCGAGTTTAGAGAACACTGAAGATCCAGCGAGTTGGTCATATAAATCATTGATCCGGGGAAGCGGATATTTATTCTGGATAGTTGCCTGATTGATAGGACGATAATCCTGAACCAGACGGTTAGTTCCATCCTTCTTCTTAACAAAGAGAGAAGGTGCTCCCCAAGCAGAGGAACTAAGGCGAATGAAACCCTTCTTAAGTGATTTGTCGATTTCTTCCTTAAGCTCAATAAGATGGTGCGGAGGCATCTTGTATGGACGCTTCGCAATAGGAGTGGTGCCAGGCTTCAAGTCGATAACGAACTCGACAGCTCTAGCAGGGGGTATTCCTGGAAGTTCTTCTGGAAAAACATCCGGGAAGTCACAAACAACGGGGATATTCTCAATCCCATAAAGCGGAGAAGCATTCAACGCATTTAAGGCATAAATCTGAGCCTCATCGTTCTGTGTGATATGAACTTGATAATTCACTAGCTCATTCGATGGGTGTAGAAGGTGAACAACTTTTGTGGCGCAATTGATTGAGGCGTAATGAGCCTTCAACCAATCCATTCCCAGTATAAGGTCAATCTTTGAAGATTGCAGGATAATGGGATTTGCATTAAAATGCAACCCATCAACCTCAATAGTAACTCGGGGGCTGAATATGGAAGTTCGGCATCGTCCCGCGGGAGTGTTAATTACTAACGGATGGTGTAGTGTTTCACATTTAACATCATGCAAGAGTGCAAATTGTTCTGACATAAATGAATGCGATGCTCCTGAATCAAATAGAACGGATGCTGGTACTGAATTAACGAGAAGTGTACCCATCACAGTATCTGGTTGATCGGGGTCTTCATTCATGTTGACATGATAGCTCTGCCCACGACCATAAGAAGGTCTGGCATTAAAGTTGCGTTGTTGAGGAATACCACGGCCAATACCACGGCCAGCAGAAGGAAGAGCCAGTTGATTCTGATTCTGTGAACAGTCTCTAGCTCGGTGACCTGGCTTGCCACACTTGAAGCATAGTCCGCTGTCAGGACGGGGTGCTGGAGCTCGAGGTGCTGGAACTGGCAGAGGCTGCCTCGGTGGTGGAGGAGGCAGTCGTGGAGCAGCATAAGAGGGCCTGTGTGCAGGTGCTGCTGAACGAAACATGCCTTGAGGGAACCAGATACGACGCTTCTGAGAAGACGAGCCCGAAGATGAGCCCGACTCACGGGTGCGTCTGGACGCTTCTTTATGCTTCTTCAGTCCAGTTTCAACCATGATAGCTTTATTCACCAAGGTGGCGAAATCAGGATAATCCTGGACAAGCAGGGCCAACTGTATATCATGATGCAGTCCCTCACGGAACTTCTCCTGTCTTCGCTCATCAGTAGGAATGTCTTCTTCAGCATAGCGAGATAAGTCAAGAAACTCGCGCTGATATACTTCCACAGTTTTGTTGCCCTGAACAAGGCTACGGAACTCGGCCTTCTTCCGAGCTATGACAGCTTGAGGAATGTAGCGGGCACGGAAGGCAATCTTGAACTCTGCCCAAGTGACGACGGTACCAGGTGGCAGGGTCTGTCGGTAAGTGGCCCACCATTGGGAAGCGGGACCCTTCAGAAGGTATGTCGCGAAGGTGACATAGTTGACTTGGGCGACACCAGCAGACTCCATCTCATGGGAGATGTCACGCAGCCAGTCATCGGCATCCAATGGGTTGACTGTGTTGCGGAAGAAAGATGGGCTGAGCCGCATAAACTCTGGCAAAGTGATGGAGAAGGGCTGCTGATTAGCATCAGGACGAGGGAACTGCTGCATAATTCCCGTCATAAACTGGCGGTTGAGCTCAAACTGTTGCATCATCGCTGCCATGTAATCAGGTGGTGGCGGCGGTGGTGGATTGTTATCAGCCATCCTGCTAATTCAACAGGGGTATTTCAGCAATAGCTTATGCAATTGCTTAGCAATAAACATGATGTAACTCGACATTATTGAAATGGTGCACAGGTGCTAAAAGTAGTCATTAAGACATACAGATCCATGCATAGTCGGTTACATTCGGGCAGCATAACGGCGCAAATGAAAAGCTAGACATGCTAGGCGGCGCGCAGGCACGCGGTAAGGAAGTACACAACGTGACATAACAAAGGCTACATCAACGTCGGAGAAAACCACTGAAACGGGGTAACTGCAAGTGCGGACGACGGACATTCATCGCAGAAGGATCCTGCGCTCCATGGGCACTCTGATGCAGAACCCGGTCTCGAGATGAGAGAAGAGGTCCACGTGCAGGCGTGTGACCTCCCACAGCAGGCCAGACGATCCCTGATGGCATCTCAGTCCTGCTCGGGTAAAGAATGTACTCCGGATGTATCCCTGCACGAACAGCTGGTAGCAACTGTGTCATAGCCTCGTAGTAGCATGCTCGAGTGGCAAACAACTCAACAGCAAGTGCACGAACAGTGCGATCCAAAGCCTGGGTATAGTGGATCAGAACTCGCTGATCGTAGCGACGAGGCTCGTACGGGGCACAGATAGCTGTGTAGTATCCGGTAGCATCTCCAGCAGGGGCATACGGAATGTACCGATACTCAGAGGTATCCAAGTCAGCACTGAACTGTCCTCGAAGTCGTGCGACAGCAGAGTAAGCAGCATCATGTACTGCCATCTCAATCGTCACGCCGATACCGTGAAAACGGTGAAGCTCAGTGTCAGAGTTATCCTGCTGATCGCAGATGCGAATATCAGCATAGTACTGCTCCTGGTTGAACTCACGATAAACCTCATAGACCATGTACTCGGGGCACCAGCGGTATCCCAGCCTGATCAAGAGGGCGATCAGAACAGCTGGAAACCCAGGGACGTCTCGAGCATAGGTGCGAAGCACGAGTTGCGTCGTAGGACGAGGGGGAAACAGTCGGTCCATCTGAAATAAGAAGTTCAGGATTGTTATAAGACAGTGAGATATATAACCGATCCCAAAAGGAAAGGTTAAACAAAACAATGGAAAGGAAAATGATTATCAGACTAATCAGATCAAAGACAGGGAAATCATACTGAATCCAGCTCTCCGGATGGATATGAATTACGTGATCCTAAGTGTCAGCGTTTAGTAATTTTGCAAAACCCGAATAGAAGAGAGGATAGAATCCCAGAGTAAAGATCGAGAAGTAAAAGATGTTAGTACCACCCAGTTGGCGACGTGGGCCCGTAAGCCACACAGCCAAGTTAATAAAATCAGTTTTAGACCACTAGACTCAACTTCGGCCAAGGAATTGGGAAGGGGGATTCCTAGAGGCAGTCGGCTCTGATACCAACCTGTGACGCCCCCGGCTTAATCGTGCACTAATCATACACGCAATGCGCACGATCAAGCCTAAGGACTCACTTGAAGATATCACAACACAACTCTAAAACATAAATAAAGTCATACAAGCTTAATATTACAAGCCAGGGCCTCGAGGGCTCGAATACATAGCTCGATGGCATACAAGCGTCAGCGGAAGCATTAGATATCTGGGTACAGATATATTACAGAGAGAGATAAGCCTTCACAGAGGCGGGGTAAAAATAAAAGCTACGATCGAAAGGCGTAGGCCTCCTGCCCTGGACCCTCCGATCCTACTCCTGGTCGTCAGGTGGCACCTCGTAGTAGTAGTACTCGCCAGGCGGGTAGTAGTAGTGGTCGTCGACTGGGGCATCTGGCTCAGGGGCTCCGTCGTCTGGTGGCATCAAAAGGAAAGTATAGGGAAAAAGAAAATAAAGCAAACGTGAGTACTCATCCGAAGTACTCAGCAAGCAAGGATCTACACTACATATGCAACATTCTCAAAAGGGGTCTGTATATGTGGACTGGGCTGCAGAAATGCCAGAATAGAGGGGGAAAGCCTAGTCCTATCGAAGACTAGCATCTTCAGCATCTTCTGCAGTCTTACAGCATTAGAAGAGAGCAGATCAACATAATGTAAAGTAGTAGCAGTAGTACCTTCAACCTCAGCCTGAGATCCTTTCTCGACACCCTGCGAGAAAGCAATCCCAGAGCCGTACTATCCAGTTATCTTCACATGTTCTAGTTGTACCGATCGGGATACAACTCCGAGTGTCCGTTATCGTAGGACAGGCTATCGATAGAAGTTTCTTCCCTGCAGGGGTGCACCAACTTACCCACCACGCTCGCTTAACTCCGGCAGGACACACTTTCTGGGTCATGCCCGGCCTCGGCTAAGCAACACGCCGCAACCCGACCGAATACCTAACAGAGAGGTCAGCACGCCGGACTAACCTATGCCCCCAGGGGTCTCGGGCCATCGCCCCGGGAACTCCTGCGCGTTGCGTGGGCGGCTGAAAGCAGACCTAGCAACCCCTTATACAAGCGCGGTTGCGTTCCCAGTCCAATTCAGCGCGCGCCGCTCAGTTGCTGACGTCTATTAAGCTCCGGCTGAAGTATACGACGCAGAACGCCCATACTATGCCCACGTGATGGTTAGTGCTATCGGGCCAGAGGCCCCTCGTATCAAATATCCAAACCGTTTAGTGGTTTAGAATCGCACGGAAACGAGCAGAGACTCACGATCGATGTGACCCCGTCGCCCCGTCTCGAGGACTTGCGGCAAGGGCTAAGAATGCCTGGCCACGCCTCGTATTATCTCGCGGGCACCATCCAGGTCAACCCGACTCCACATCACTTCGCTTAACAGCTCGCGCGGGTACCCCTTAGGGCCGACCCGTCTTTAGTAACATGGTTTAGTGCAGGTCAAATCAATCAATAGTAACCGTGTGTCTAACACCAAGGGAACCCTGAGGAATCACCCTCGATGGAATCCCACCTGATGTTGTAGTCAAGGTGAACGAAGGAGGAATCACCCTCGAGGTCCACGCTTGAAGGGATCCACGACAATGTCGGTATCGGGGGTGGTGTAGGAGGAATCACCCTCGCTTACCACGACCGGTAAACTAACCTACAAGGTTATCATCGGAAGTGCTGACAAGGTATCACCCTCGGCACTTGATGGTAACCCAGTAGTGTCGAGCCCTTAAGGGGGAAGTGACGTGCGGTGCCCGGGTCTGATCTTCGATCCCGTAGAACGGGTCTTCTGAGTATCCAGCGGGGCAGTCGGGACAAGTGGGTCTCTGATATGGCTCTACCCATCCTATGCTAAACAGTTTAGGATAACAGGCATGTATCAAAAGTAGGCTACAAGTAAACAGGCTATGCAACAGAGTAGGATAGTAACAGCAGCAGTATCATCTAATGCAAGCATGAGAGGGAAGAGAGTAGGCGACATCGGAATGCTCAAAATGGGGGTGCTTGCCTGTTTGCTCTGGGGCAAGGGCAAGGTCTTCAGGGGTGTCGTCGGGGATGTAGTCGTACTCCGGAGCTGCGTCTGCCTCGGGAGCTACGTCTGCGTCGGGATCTACCGAGAGAGAAGAGGGGGAGGAAACAGGTAAACAATATGCAAACATATGCCACACAGCGCGTGCTATGCTATGATGCAGTGCAGGGTTGCCTGAATATGCATCTAAGTCATTTTAGTTATTTTAGGATTTTTCTGGAATTTAATTACCGGAGTGTGTGCACTGTTCATCTGCCGGATACGGGTCCGGAGTTACGAGTTCTTCTACGTAGGGTGTTCCGTTGGAGAAACAGACGGCACGATCAGACTCGGCTCGACGTTCTGAGCAACTTTCATATATAAAGTTTTTCGATCTGACTTACGGTTTATTTTCTATTGATTTTCTAAAGTTTAATCTATTTTCTGAAATTCCTGGAATTAAATTAATTCAAAAATGCACAGTGCAGGAAAAGGCTAGGTGCACCCGGTGCAGTGCACCAAAGGTGCTCCAGTGAGGCTGACCGGTGGGTCCAGTCAACTGCTGACTCAGCAGTTGACTGGTCCACGGTTGACTAGTCAAAGGGCCCAGGAGACCCACACGTCAGTGTCTTATTAGTTTAACAGGGTTTAAATTAATCTAATATAGTTTAATTAGGGTGCGGGCCCAGGCTGTCAGCGGTACAGTTAGTAGTGGGTTAATTAGCACTAATCGCAACTGCTACAGTGCTATGGCCCACATGTCAGTGACAGCTAGTGAAGTGGTTAGTGACTAAACGGCCTGACGCGCGGGGCCCACCGGAGTTTTGAACTCCGGCGTGCGCCGGCGACCAGCAGAACGGCGGCGTGGCGCGGGACCTCGCCGGATATGGCGCACAGGGGGCGGATCGAGCCGCGGTTGGGCTCGTTCGGACGAGCACGGAACTGCGCGTGTGACGAAGCGAACGGCGGCAGCTGGGGGTGACCTAAACGACGGCGGGACAACAATGGCGTCGGCGAGCTCGCCGGAGCTCGGACGCGATGAGGCAGCGGCCTACGGCGATGGAACCGAAGGGGAAGAAGGGGAAAACGGCGAGGCTCACAGGGAGAGGGCCGATGGCGAGCTCGGGACGGGTCGGGGAGGTCCGGTGGCACGGATCGGTGGCGAGGCGGTCCGGCGATCGACGGGGAAGAAGATGATGCAGACGGCTTTGATGTGGCCCCCCAGTCTCGATCCGGTGCTGTAGTTGACGAAGAAGAGCGCGGCCGTTCTCCTGGGCAAGCTCCGGTAGCAGGAGGCGGCTTCGGAGCGCGAGATCGACGGCGTGCGGCGGCGGCAGCTTTCGGTGGCTACCAGGGAACGAAGAGGCCGAGGCGAGGGGGGTGAATGGCCGTCCTAGGGTTCGGCCTGGGGTCGAGCTGGTTCTTATCCTCCTCGCAGCGGCAGCAGCGCCGGGGATGGCCGGCGCGTGGCGATGCGGCGACGTGTCGGCGCGTGTGGTCGACAGCGCGGGAGGAGGAGGACGACCTCCTAGCGGGATGGGCCGCTTACAGTGCGGAGCAGGCTTAATGCACAGTAGTAGTTTAGGCCTTTTCTATTTTCTATTTTTTTCCTTTTTCAGCTAACCTTTTCTGTTTGGAATTAGTTAGGTCTCTTCTGCATTTTTGTAAAATGTGAGAGCTGTCCCAAATATGGCAATGCAATATTATCTCTCACCAAAAAGTGGTTTGGGCAGAATTGAAGTTTGTTTGAATTTGATATGATTTTAAATATATCAAATATTCTGTTTTTGGGGCTGTTTCAAATAGTTTGAGCCAGTTATCTAGCTCCAAATATTTTGATGATGGTTTTATAAATGTTCCTGGATTATTTGTCATCCAATGAACATTTTCCCAACAGTTTTTGATCAACTTTATATTGCACTTATGAATTTAAGTTGATTTAAAAATGGAGTTGATTTGCTTTAGTTAACCTCTATGATTAAGCACTGCAAATGATATGACTTGACAAGATTAGCAGTTGACCATAAAGGCTATTACACAGGGGTGTTACAACATATCTAGGGAAAATCTCTAGAAAAGGTTTCAATCAGTGCCCTGTTCCAGAAAAGAGTGGTATTTTTTGGGGAGTAACTCTATATTCCAGGCCTTTCCCCCCTGACGCAAGTGCTGTCAACAAGCTAGCTGTGGAAGCTTCAAGGGTGAAGCTCCTCTCATCAATTTTAGACAGGTAAGACCCAGCCCTAGGAATATCCCCTTTCTGAAGTAACCTTCTAACCATAGAATTTAGCATACGGGAGTTGGCAGTACGCCCATTCTTCTCCATAGAAACGAATAGATCATCAGACTCTTGTAGAGAACCTTCTTCTATAAGTTCCTGTATCATTAAGCTATATGTAACAACGTCCCGCACTAATCCGTTGGCCCAGATACCGTCAAACAAATCGTTGGCTTCTTCCTTCCTGCCACATTTAAGCAACGCACCAATCATAATACTAAAAGTGATAACAGAAGGCTTAACCTTCCCTTCCAACATTTCCCTAAAAATAACCAATGCATCATCTATCTTTCCATTCTTAGAGTAACCATCAATCAGTATGCTATGGGTGACAACATCTGGTTCCATGCCAATTGAGACCATATTGTCAAGTAACTTTCTCACTTCATCCATCTTACCAACGAACAAGTATCCACCTATCAGTGTGTTATGAGTACACACATCAGGCTTCACACCCATGTGTACCATCAGGTCGAAGAGATCAGGGGCTTCCATAACTCTTCCCTTTTTGCAAAGATGATCCATAATTGTGTTGAAGAACACAGTGTCGGGCCAGATGCTGCGATCCAACATTTCAGAAAATAGTTCAGGAACCTTCTCCCATTTGCCACAAGTACAGAAACCACTAATAAGGTGGCTGAAAACTATGATACTAGGGAGTAATCCTTCAGTTATCATTTGATTGTATTGGGACATAGCATCATCCATTCGGCCAATGCTAGAAAGCAAGTTTATTACTGCTCCATAGTTCGCAACATCAGGGTTCAATCCTTGCTGCCTCATTTTTGTAAATATATGCATTACCTCACCAACCGTTTCTTCTTTAGCATATGCAGATATGAGTATGTTGTAGACATGATGATCTGGTGCAATACCATTTCCTACCATCAAATCAATAAGACAATGCATATCATGAAAAGATTTTTCCATAGCATACCCATGAAGCAGAATACTGTAGGTAGTAACAGTCGGTTTTTGGCTGAAACTGATCATAGAATCAAAAATCTTCCTAGCTTCTGTGCATCTTCCGGTCTTGCAAAGATAATCCATCTGTATACTGTAAGTTACAATATTTGGTTGAACACCAGTTCTAGACATTTCTTTGAAAATCGGATCCACCTCTTCGCACTGTCCTAATGAATAATATCCATGTATTAGACTAGTATATGTAGCAACATTTGGCAGAATTCCTCTATCATGTTTGGTATGCAGTTAAACTCAGGCATTATTCGGAGTACGATGTCCATTGCATAGCTGGTGTTCTTCTCTGCACAGATGGCCTTTAGTAGGTGGCTGAAAGAGAAGATCGCTTCTGCTGTAAATCCCATCTTAATGATGCAGCCCATGGCGGCGAAACCGAGGTCCAAGCGGCCAGCACGACAGCAGAAGTCGACTAGAATGCCATAGGTGATACTGTTGGGCGCCACATTGGCCCTTGCGATGCGGTTGAAGAGGGAGACGCCGAGCGCAGGGCATTCACGGCCGACAACAGTAAGGAGAAAGTTGATGGCACGGATCGGGGAGGACCCAGCATCCTGGAGCAATTCGTCAAACAGATGGAGTGCGTCCTCGGTGCCAATGTCTGCGGAGTAGTACCGATCCTTGATGTTCCGCTCCAAGATGCGTCTGCCGACGGGGACAAGGCGGCGGCTCCGCTCCACCTCCACCTGGCCTGAAGAGTCCGTTGAGGGGGGAGGATGGCGCCGCCGCCGCTCACCACCTACCGCAGCCTGGGCATGAACCTGGGGTTAGAAGGAAGGAAAGCAGAGCAAGAAAGAGGAGCTTGCTCCAAGGTCGCCAGCACCGTTCACTGTCAGGACGCTCACCGTCGAGCTGCAGCTGCTGCAGTAGGTAAATGCGATGGCCACCGGCGAGCTGGTCGACACGGCCGCAGCGTTGAGGGGGGCGAGGACGAGATCTCCGCGCTCGGCGCTGGCTGCGGCGGCCCAAAGAGAATACGACCCTCCGTCGCCGCGCTCTGCGTCGCCGACGCCGGTGAGGGCGGCCGCCGCCACTGGCTCTCTGAAGAAGTGGCTTTGCTGAATAAAAACATATCGGAGCCCGAGTAGTCTTTTTGAAGACAATGTTTCTTTTCTTTTTATTAAGACAAAAGAGGCTCACGACCGCTTTATATATAAAGCATCGACGACATACAACCATGCCGATACAAACGCAACACCACACACACCATAGACTGGATATAGAGATGTTGAAGATCAGCTACACCCTAGATAAGTAACAAGAACACATCAGAACATCGATGAGCCGAGCCGAGGTCTCCAAATCGGTGTCTTCAGGAAGGGCACGACACCGAAGCGCCGCCACCATCTGACCAAAGTGATCTGGGATTTCACCCGGAGTGTCTCGGAGAGGATCAAGCAGCTGCGACGGTGCCTTCAAGAAGGGGGCGACGGGCGCTGTCACCGACGCCCTACGCAATGGCAGACAGGGTTTTCACCCCAGCCCGTCCAAGTCTGAAACATGCTACGGGCCCTGCCGTACGACCACCATCGGTCGCCGATTGCCAGCCACCATGCCGCCCTCACGACCATGATAACCGGCCAGCATCCGAGCCATGGGCACTACCCACAAGCACTGCGGCTCCCACTACTGGCGAGAATCGCCCCACTGGCACTGCGCCGCACCCTCCACTAGCCGAGGTGGCCACGGTAGAGGTTGCCGCCCCGTAGCCCTTGCTTTCCGCCATCCACACCGCTGTCAGATCCGGCCAGGCCAAACACTGCAGAACCAGCCGCAACCTACGCCCTCAACCTCCCAGGACGCATCCAACACCGCCAGCGCCAAGCCACCAGCCGCCGGCCACGACAGAGTGGGGCACCCATGACCCAGGCCGCACGACAGGCCACAACACTAGATCAGCTAGATCTGGCCGAGACCATCCCATATGGCACTACCTGAAGAAGACGCCACCCTCAGCCGCCGCACCGCCTGCCGGCTCCCAAAGCGTCGTAGCACCGCCACCAGAGGGCCACGCCGCCACCCCGGCCACCGGATCCCGTGCGAGCCCAGCTCTTCCGCATGCCTAGGTGTCCTGTGCCAGCCTAAGAGGTGAGCAAAAGGGGAACAGGGAAGCCCCGCCGCCGCCGACGCCGGCCGAGCTTTGCCAGGCGGCGGAGGGAGGGATTGGAGGAGGTAGGGGAGAGTCGGCAGCTAGGTCTTCCCTCGGACACTCGTGGGAGCATCGCGTGGGGAAGGGGAGATCTCCCTCCACTACCTTCAAGTTGATGGATGTTCAACTTTCGGACCAACCAGATGCCATTCACTGGAAATTATCTAGGAATGGTAGTTTCACGGTGAAATCTATGTACTTGGATCTAATTGACTCTGGGACAATTTCGAGATCACTTCATATCTGGAAAATTAAAGTTCCACTTAGAATTAATTTTTTCATGTGGTTTGTTCACAAGGAAGTGATTTTGATCAAGGATAATAACTTGCTAAAGCGAAGATGTGTGGGTAGTTCGTGATGTTGCTTTTGTGATCAGGATGAAAATATACAACACCTCTTTCTCAATTGTCCGCTTGCCAAACTGCTTTGGTGTATGATTCATATAGCCTTCAACGTTACTGCTTCGACTAGCATCAACACGTTATTTGGGACGTGGCTAAACGGAGTGAAAACAAATATTGCCAGACATATTTGGATAGGGACATGTACACTATTTTGGGCTATATGGAACTGCAGAAATGATATGATCTTTAACAGGGAAAATTAAGAGCCACTGCGTGGATCCGTACGTGGTCGTTACTCACCCATGCGCACTCCTGGGAGCTTTTGATTACTGGATGCAACCGCTGGAAGATGGTAGCACGGGTTATCTTCAAACGATTTGGATAGCGAGCTAATAATAGGCTAGGTGTTTAGTCATCGTAGCCTGTTTTTTCGCCGGCTATGGCACCTTATACTTTTTTTTTACTTTGCTTTGGTGAGCCGGTACTGGACCTCTTGGCTGCATGCATGATTCTGATGCGGAGGCCGGGGGCTATCTCCCTTTAAAAAAACTCAGTATGTATGTTGTTCTAAACTAATAATACATGTTCATTTCCCTAAAAAAAATACATGTTTGTTTATATTTCGAAGAGCCAAAAATTAAATAATGTGTGTGTTTACGATTATGGTGATCATGGAACATATCCAAACATATTCATGCTACAATGATCGCATTTCCCCCTTTCCTTTGTGTTTTCAACATGAAAATGCAGTAAAAACGTAGATTCAATTGTTGATTTGGGTTCTTGGATCTGAAATACCTCGATTCGAATCACCACCTGAAAGAAATTTAAACATCACAACGCTCTAAACCATGGAAAATTTATGAACCACTAAATTTCTAGAAAGCAAAAAAGAAACCTAAAAAGTGAAATCGTTAGAAACATGAAATATGTTGAAACCTAAATGATTTGCAAAACCTATTGAACATGTTTGTAAAGTAACTAAGGTGCCTTGTCCATGTAAGGCAAGCAAAGGGATAAATATTTTCATTAATTAAAATAGACTATATCACTTGCTCTTCTTACATGAAAAGAAGAGGTAAGTTTAATATCCCTAATTGATCTGCATGAACAATTTAATCTTTTCTAAAGGATTTACTGCAACAAACATGTTTGTTGATCTATAAATGAATGAAGGTCAAATTGGCGCGGGGATGTGGAGAAAACGGGGTTCTTACATCCTACTAATCTTAATTCATTCAACATATATCCTAAGTTCAACTTTTGAGAAATGTTTTCAAATATATTTTTCTATCTTATGAAACATCAATCGTATATGTACCAATAAAGATGAACATTAGATAGCCCAACCCCACAGCATATTCATACAGGGTGACATGCACCTTTGACACCAAGCGTTGGTTTCTCTCTCTTGCTTGCTTCATCTTGCTTACTGCCCATCTTTGACATCAAGTATTGGTTTTCCTATTGCCTCCCATACCTAAGCCTTATTGTTGTTTCAGTATTTAACAAGTTTACTTTATGTCGACACAGGGGCAAATGAAAAGTGTGGAAAGACAAGCATGAAGGGAGATTGGTTATACGATCATGCTATGTGGATCTCTTTTGTGTTTATGCGAAGATTCAAAAGAGATATGTCTAAGGGACATAGCAGACAAGATGGATATATATGAGGTGCATGAGCAGAGTAGACGTTAAGAAGAAATAAGGACCGGGCAAATGACATTAACAAAATAATGTAGCGGCTGGTGGGTGGCAGGGTACATGTACTAAGAATATTATCACAAATATGGTTTTGAATGACTCTGCATGACAAATTGTCATGCAGAGTCATTCAAAGCCATATTTGTGAATCACAAGTATGGCTTTAAATGACTCTGCATGACAAATGGAGTATAGTATGAACACTGGTACATATTGGTGCATGGATCGCCATTTGTATGGTCTGGGCAGAGAGAGGGAGTGCAACACCTCTTGCGTGGATATATATATTCCATCCAATGTTCAAACTAATAAAATTAAGCAAGAAAGTTCTTTAATAATCGACCCATACTTTTTTGCTAGCACGAAAAAATTGCAGATAGGAAATACGGAGGAGCTAGTGGCTAGGAAATACTAGGAAAGAATGGAAGATCTTGAAAGTACATTTGGGAATACGAGGGATAGATGACAAGATGAACACTCATTCTTCAGATGTATGTTTAGAACACTTCCGCTGTTGTGGACAACAAGGAGTTGGAGCACCTCGTGGCTGCTAACAACAGCCTGGAGGCGGAGAATGCCACCTTTGATATTCTGCTGGACCTGGAAGATGCCAAACACCTCGACCTACAGGATACTCATGAAACTACTTATCAGACCGTGCTAGCAAACCCAGTGGCATTGTGCAACACTAACAAGATTGGTGACTCTGAGGCCATGTTAGATTTTTGATTGCTACACGCTGCTTCAAGCCATGGACTGGCCTCTTCTTCAGGTCAAGCTGCGATAGGGATGGTCATATCATAATTCTTAGGTGGAGTCACAATGTTTGTTGCTTAAGAAATATAGACCGTGTTTGTTAAACCTGTTTTTTATGTACTTATGATACATTAGTCATACTGTTTGATGTGTGGCATTTCAAAGTTTGGTGGTCAGGTTGAATGTTTGTCTGTTAGCAATTTCTCCCATTGATTGGTAGAATAAGAGCAATATCTCCATGGTGGTTAAGGGCATGAATCCCTCTTCTGATTACCGAAAAAGGGTTTCCCCCCGCTTTGTATACAAAGCAACCAACCGAGACAACCGACGATAGGTGCTGGGGCGGAAGCAGCACAGTCACGCCCAAATGAAAAGAAAGAGAAAATGCAAGAGAAACAAATGCCGACAACGGCGGATCGACAAAAAAGACGAAGAAGCCTCGTGGCCGCTGCATCCACCGGAGATCGCCCACCAAGCTCCGAGCCTCCGAAGCACCAGTACCAATCAACACCTCCAAGAAGGGACGCGACGATGACGACGCTGCTACCAAGGGTTTCCCCCGGCACGCGGTGAGGAGAGAGGAAGGATAGCCCCGACGCCCTCCAGGAAGGTCCGGAGGCACCCACATGCGCCACCGCGATGGTGTTGGCCAAGCCAACAGGGATTTCTCCGGATCACAACCTTCACCTCAGGCACTCCGGAGCTCGCCACCAAACCGACCACCGCCCTGCGCCAACCCGGTCAAGAGGCTTCCCACGCTGTCTCACCACGGCACCGCGAAGCATGGCCTGCACAACGAAGAAGAGGAGCCGGGACTAGGGCAGCAGCACCGTCGGCACGCGGGAGGGCCCCACCTCCACCGTCGAAGACGGTAGCTGACCGGACACAATAGCAGGAACATACCAGGCCCGTGGCCGCACAGGCCCGGCCGGGATCTTCGAGGCCCGTAAAGTTCCCGCCTTCGCGCTGCAGCCGGCACGCCGTCGGCGCCGCCGCCCCTGTCCAAGCCGCTCCCCTGCCTCCTCTCATAGAGAGCAGCCAAGAGGAAGCACCATCCCCACGCGCACCGCCGGCCACCACCATCAGGTCGCCGGACCGCCACCGGCCGAGCCGCACCACCGCCGCACGCCCGCGACGGAGAAGAACCATCGTAGCCGCCGGGAACCCGAAGTCGGACCCCAGCCGCCGCCCACGCCGCCCGCGGCCCGCGCCGCCTGCCGGACGGATCCCGCCGCCGCGGCGAGGCGCGCTCCACCGCGGAGCCGGCCGCGTAGCGCCACGCCCTCCAGGAGGCCGCGCGCCGCCACGCCGAGGCGCCCCGCGCCCGCACCCGAAGAAGAGGTCCGCACCGCCCCAACGCGCTGGAGGAAGGACAAGCCCCGCCGCTGCCGGCGCCGGTCAGGCTTCGCCCGGCCGCGCCCCCTGGCGGCGGCGAGGGAGGAAGAAGGAGGAGGGGAGGCTGGCGGCGGGGGGATCTGGGTGCCCTCCCCGGCCACCTCGCAGGTGGCGGCGCGGGAGGGTAGGGTTTCGCCTGGCGCGGGAGAGCAGGGTAGGGTTCGCAAGCTCTACAATCCCCTCTTCTGATTAACTGGTGCTACTGATGTGTTTCTGACCACAAATTTGTAAAATTCGGTTTAGTCATAGACAAATCTTATTGTAGTGGAACCAATTAAAGAGAGTTCAGCATGCCACTAGATTGAAAGATAGTGAGGTCCTATAGACGCATTGTCTAGATAGCAAACGATAATTGCACACCCCGATTACCGAGCTGCCTAATGCCATGTACAATGCAAGGTGCTTAGGAGAGAAGCTTGGAGAAATAAACCAGGCTTTCCTTAAGCACCGGTGCTTATTTGTACAGGGTAGACGCTTAATTAGGCATCTTTCCTATAGAAATAGGCACCGGTGCTTGAGAAAATTCCGGTTTATTTTTCTAAGCACCTCCCTGAACACCTAGCATTGTACAAGGCCTAAATGGACCACAACCCATGTAACACGTTTGGCGTGAAGGCAGTCAAACAATTGCGCCGAGCTGCCAAAAGATTTGAGAATTGCACCAGCACACCTTGGTCTTTTTTATTGTTTCTGAACTCATCTAAGAATGGTACTATGACTGTATCATGTAATAAAGATCAAGGATTTTAAGGGGGGAGGGGGGATCACAATAAAGCTTTCATAGGTAATAGGCCCCCCTACACGGATGCCTATACCCAACAACATACCCTAACTAACAATTGTCCTGCGTTATTCGGCTAAAAAATAATAATGTCCATAGTTGATCTGCATAAAAAATGATGGCCTGGCATTTGTATGGTCTGGCAAAGAGAGGGAGAGCAGCACCCATATGCGTGGCTATAAACAAAAGCAAGCTAGCGGGTTCTTTAATAATCGAAACATACTTCTTTGCTAATATGAAAAGATTGCCGATAGAATATATCTTGGTAGTGGCTTGGGGAGTCTAGAAAAGAATGGTAGAGATTTTTAAACAACATTTGGGAGTAGGAGGCATCAGGGACAAGATGAACATCCACTCAAATGTATGTTTAGAACAGTTGGGCGGCTGTGGACAACCTGGAGCAAGGGCACCTCGCCGTTGCTAATGACAACCCGGAGGTGGAGAATGCTACCTCCGACATTCTGGTGGTCCTAGGATACGGCGATAACCTCGACCTACAGTCCTCATGAAACTCCCAATCATGTCATGCCAGTAATTCCAACGGTGTTGTCCTACATTGACAAGATTGGTGACTGTCTGTTGCACATGATTGCGGACTGGTCTCCTCTTTTGATCAGGTTGCGGCATGGATGTTCAATCTTCAATATCTACTCTAGTCATATCGTAATTCTTCGGGACACTCTTAGTTCTCACGTCTCAATTAAGTGGAGTAAAAAATTTCGTTGCTGAAGAAATATACACCATGTTTGTTAAACCTACGTTTTTTGTACTTATGATGCATTAGTCTATACTATTTGTTGTGTAGTTTTTCAAAGTTTGGGTGTCCCTCGGAATGTCTGATTGTCAGCAACTTCTCCCATGGATTGGTGGTTGGTCCTAGATCGCTCTTGTGATTAACTTGCGCAAATCATGAGGTTCGTCCGACAGCTTTGTAAAACTCAGTTTGTTATAGACAAATCTTATTCGTTAATGGTGTTCAACATACCACACTGTATGGAAAGATGGAAAACTCCTATAGCACGCGGCAATCCTATCCCGCGTACCGCGGGGGATACAATGCAATTATCAACCCTATTGCGGGAGCCGCGGCGCTATGGGCCGGCCCATCCTACGTCTTTGTGCTGCACTGATTTTGGGAAGGTTCTAGAACCATTCCTAAACCAGGTTTTCTGTCTTTCTTTTTGTCTATCTTTCCTTTTAACGAATCAAATGGATTTTTCAAGTTGCTGAGCATTTTTTAAATTTGCGAACATTTTGCAAATTCATTAACTGTTTTGAAATAATCAATGTTTTTCAAACATGGGATGACGGGAACAATTTCCAAATCCGTGAACATTTTTTAAAATCTGGGAACAATTTTCAAGTTCATGATTGTTTTAAAAATATATGAACATATTTCCAAATTCGTTAACTATTTTCAAATTCAAGAACATAGTTTGAAATTCAAAGCATAATTTTGTAATTTACGAAAAAAATCAACGTCATGATTTGTTTGAATTCTGGGAACATTTTCCAAATTCATGAACCATTTTTAAAATTGTGAAACATTTTTTCAAATTCATGAACTTTTTCTGAAATTCAAGAACATTTTTAAAATTCCTGAATCCGGGCACTTGTTTTCAAATTTCTGAACAACATAAGTTCAGGATTTTTGTTCAAATTCATGAATTTTATAAATCCTGGAACTATTTCCAAATTCACAAGATTTTTAAAATCCTGAAACATTTTCAAATTCATAAAATCAGTATTTTTAAAGCCCCCTAATATTTTCAACATAAATAAACAAAAAAGAATAGAAAATGAGAAAAAAGCGATGCCATGCGCCATCACATGGGTGGGCCCACAAGCACAAGCTATAGAAAGGATTAACGTATTGGATTAGCACAACCACTTATCTAAGCTAACTGCCAAACGAGTAAGATGACTATTTAGTGACAAGGCATCGAGCTGCTGACAAAAGACGATGTTGGAGACGATTCCATGACTCCGACAATAGCAGCTACATGATATTGACTCTACTCTAGCACCAGTTGTGTCACCACTTGGTAGCAGCAGCATTTAGCTGCTATTGGACATGTATGCTCTAACTCCTAGTTGTCAACTATGAAAATGAGTTCTAGCTCATGCTTATATTGGACCCTGCAACCTAAACATATTTTAATGAATGTTCCTCATGTTCCTAATGCCTCCTCCGAGTGGTTGTAGTTTCAGTAGTTCTTTCATTCTTCTCTCATCTCCGAAAGCAACCGGCTCCTCCTTTGTGTTTCGTATGTACAATGTTTCAACACTAGCAAAAAAAGGTATTCCTATCTTGATTATTCTAGAAGCCTAGAACTAGTTTACTTTTGTTTGTGTGAACATTGGGTAGAATATATATCCATGCAATGGGAAATACCTAGGACCAGAGCACATGGGTGCTTCACTCCCCTCTTTTTATCCCAACCATACACATGGGAACCCTTGCACCAAGCCCGTAAAAAGGGAACCCATCCACCATTATGTGTTGGTGTTGTATAATTGTTTTTTTTGCGAAATGCTGTTGCATAATTGTTGTGCACCCACAATCAAAAACCATATTTTGATTGAAATTACTGGTAAATGCACCCTGGCACAGGCTTGTCACGTCCTTTTTTTTGGAACTTTCAGCAACTCAGCCCTTATTTCTGCTTAATATCAACTCTACTCTTTCAACCCCTATGTCACTCTTGTCCATTAAAATTATATCGCTTTGACTCATACATCACAATGCATGTTCACAAAAGCAAAAAGAAAAATAAAACACATAGATCGACCAGTGCAGCCATAGAATCAGATCAGCAACAGTTTTGACAGAAGCACGAACTAGACAGGACACATGTCTGCCTCATGAATCAAGTATTCAGCTATACATAGTTCCACATATGTTGTGAGAATGCAGCCCAGGTCATGCAAGTCAATCGTACGAGGATGCAACAGTGTTCAAGCGGGTCATATGCATGGAAAGGAGCACAACCATCTCTACGGGATATGCAAGAGGAAGAAAGTCAGACACACACCTCAGCGTGATGCAAGGATCGACAAGTTACGAACCAGGCAACATTGGATCAACAGCCTTGACAATTGCTATCAATGTCAGCTTTTCCGCACCTGACAACGCGATATCATTAACCCTTGTCATTGTCTTGTATACCCAGCTATGACAATGAGCTCTATATAGCTACATGCAGGCATGTCATATTTCTGAGGGCCCATGTCATGAACAAGAATAAGTATGATGTCCAAATATTGCACCAAATAGCACCCATGGTCACAAGAAGGGTTAAAGATAAATATGGCCAAGATCTTTCGGCCAAAGATTAAGAAAAAGAGAGCAATAATGATGGAGGAAGACTAACAACAAGGGTATGATAATTCTTGCGTGAACTTCATTGTCCGGATACCCATGACATGCTGATTCCATATGGATTACCATGGGCAGGCATACAAAAGGTCTACTCTATAAAGATCCCCTGTCGATCGAACCCGCATGTCCAACTGAATATGCTCAGAATTGTTAGTATGGAATATTAAAGTTTGTCATGTCAGATCAAAGATTCCTTAGCCATCCGAACATTTTTCAAGAAAGACCGTGTTAAAGCGTCGCATGGCCTATTACCCATAGATGGATATACCGACATAGTGAGTAAGCGAAAACGTGAACAACAACCTCGGGTCATGTGCCCTCACATATGGAACCAAGTTAAAGGAAAGCCTGTCATGACCGAATTCTCCTGCCAGAACAACGGGCAGTCAAGTCTCGAGATGTTATTGTTTGAAGCATGCTACCTCTATAACTGCCGTATCCCTTTATACTGGACACGATGGGAGACAGTCAAATCTTCGGTATGCAATGGGCACTCGAGACAGAGCAGCTAGCCAAGACAATTCAGAACCATCTACAAGCAGTCAGATCCCGCTAAAAGGACGTTTATGATTCTCAGCATCATTGTGGAACCTGGAGGACATACATCTATTTGAGTAACCCGATGGAAGGATTAAAAAGATTTCGCGTCCTCGGGGAATTTGTTCTCAGATTCATTGGACATTGCAGGTGATAGATCCATGTGAAACATGTCAACTCGGAATCACTCCGGACTTGTGGAAAGATCATAAATCCCACTTATGATAATATGTCGCAACCCGGCGAGACGGATAGGGCTTTCGGTTGGACAACTGACTCTTGAAGCAGAACGCGTGCCAGTCAAGACGTAATTTGGACACATCCCTCACTCCAGTTCGTAACAAGCACATCTCGATCGGTGGCTTCTACCGCACAAATTAAAATCATATCTGAGCCCCACACAAATACATGTTTGTAAGCATTAAGACCTCATAACCATATCTATTTTTATTATAAGTGTTCAACTCAAGGTTGTTTGATTTCGATCCGGTCAAAATCTGGAATTGTTTCTTTAATAAAAGCTTGCTCGAGACCCTAGCTTAAAGGGGGCCTTCCTCCCGTGGGTTCGATAACTCAGGGTCACCTATTCGGAAAAAGGCGAGAGTGCTTCCTGCTCCATTTCTGGGTCACTAAAGGAGGCTGTCAAGTCCTTTTTATGGCGTCGTTGTCGGTGAGGAGTTGATTTTTCCTAGACTTTGTGTTTACATTTTGTTAAAGTTTAGTTTTATTTTTATTTTTGTTGCAAGTCTTGTGAGTTGAAAAAACCCAAAAAATATTACCATGGCTCGTAATCTTTGAAGTATTGCTACTCCCAGCAATAACTTTATGCGTGAATCAATAGCCCAACCTAAGGTTGCTTCCGCTGTGTATGTGGTCAAACCAAACTTAGTTTCCATGGTTCAACAGGACCAAGTTGGAGGCTCTGCTTTTGAAGATGCCGGTATGCACTTGCATATTTTCACTGAGTTGTGCAACATGGAACACATTAGAGATTATGACTCTGACGCTTTGAAGTTGCATCAATATCCTTTCTTTTTGAGGGGAAAAGCAAAAGAATGGGTTATACCTTTACCTAGAGGCAGTATAACTGTACTGTTAATCCAAAGAGTTGTGAAAAGTGTGCCTGCTTTGAGAGAGAGATGGTAGTTTTGTCGTATATTTCACTTTGATTTTTTTGGCATATCATATGCACCATTTTGTAGTTACATGTACACTGATGGGTTTATTGAATGTTGTATTCAATTTTGAAGGGGATTGAATATAGCAAATAACTTAGGAGCGTTCCGTTATGGACACACACGCTGCTACGGTGTGCAATAGGAGAGTTTGATCCTAAAGAAAATGCTGTTGAGAGTATTCATGCATTTTATTATTGTAAGCACAACTATCTATGTTACAAGGAAGTATTGTTGGGCGCAACAGTTAGCAGTGTTCTATTGGAGCCAAACGCTACTAGGGAATACAAGCTTCCAGCATCCCAACAGTCGAAACGTGGCTAGATTTTAAGACCCACATGCCCGTCTGTACACACGGTGTCAGACATAACAGTAGCAGCGTTCTTACAAGGCCTACACTCTCCTACTTGAAGTGACACTATCGGCGTTCGCCCGGCCTCCATGCTGACAGGGATATATGGCAAACCGTGTACCTTCATGTACTAAACTAGCAGCGTTTCGCTTCCGCGGATGCTGCTAAGTCGCACACTACTGCAGCATTCGCATTTTTCGGGCACGCTGCTGATAGTGAAGCAAAATAGCAGGAGGGTCCATATTGACCACTAGTAGAAAACATGGCATTAATCCCGGTTCCTAAGGGCCTTTAGTCCCGAGAACCGGGACTAAAGGCCCCCACTTTTAGTTCCGATTGTGTTACGAACCGGGACTAAAGAAGCTCCACGTGGCCGTTGTGGGGCGCCCAGGCAGGAGGACCTTTAGTCCCTGTTGGTAACACCTACCGGGACTAAAACGCAGTCACGTGTCAGCAGCTGCCAGGCGCTGTGGTTTTTTTTTTTTTTGAAAGGAGGGGTTTAGGGTTTAGGGGTTTCATATTGTGTTTCCCCCTTTTCTTTCTGCGTTTACCATTCAATTCTTTTACATTCAGGGTTATCGTTTTTATTTTCAGTTTTTCATTCAACTTGATGGTAGCTACTACATATAGCAATGAAGGAAACATTACACAAATCGTCATGAATATAGAGAGAAGTGACCTCTCTTTCTCTGTGCTTGGTCAAACAACAAGTTTTCGTATATCTATTCAACGCTACTACGTATAGTACACGTTCATGCATATATACAATGTAACATCTCTTACGATCGATACCTAATATCTAATTACCAACATTCACTAACAATTCTCGATGGTATTCTCCGGTTTCAGCTATGATCTCATCAAGGAAGAATCCCGCCAATTCCTCTTGAATTGCTCGTATGCGAGCCTTTGGTAGGAGTTCGTCCCGCTTTCGTTCGATCTAATTTAAAGAAGGGGGTCAATATATATAAATTTGTGAATATTGTTTACGTACTTCAGGTTTTTTCAAAAATCTGCCTGTCTCAGAGGTCGTCTGGCGAATGAACTCGCAAACGTAGTACCCACATAAGTTATTCCCGGATCCCGGCCTCGGGAACTTTACGAGAATAGAGTTCAATCAAAATAATAATCAAGCATGATAGTGGTATTGAAACTAGAATCAAAGAGATGCGCGGACCTAGCTAGTAGTACTTACATTGAGTTGTTGAAATCGCAGCTCCTCTCTCCATTCACCCCTAGCCTTCTTGGTGAACTCTTTCCAAACCCTTCCCGGCAAAGAAAATGAATAAAGGAGTTATTAATTACATGATATCAGGAAATGAACGAAATAGTGCGATAATGATTGAAATTACCTCTGGAGCATTTCCTTCATGTCCGCCCACATCTCCATGTCTTTACAGAACGAGTCCATGACAAGTACTTTTCCTGCGTCAAACTGAATGACTAGCAGAATAAAGTGGACGTGCGCATGCATAGCTCATCAATTACACTTAACATCGAGTAAGCGAAACAGAGTGATGTGTACAAGACAGTATAACACTCACTCGAAATTGTAAGGAAATAGTATTTTTCTTTTGGTTTGTTGTTCAATTAACGCCCTTAGCAAGATCTTCTCTGCATCCTTGGTGTTCCATTTTACCGTAGCTTCATGAATAGTATTTGGGTTAATGAACCCAATGTCATAGATTTGTCCTCTTTTGCATTCGAGGATCTTCTTTCTGCATAATATATATAGTGAGGATAATTATACATGCAATGAATGAGGTGAGCTAGAGACTTAATTACAGAAATGATACTTACAAACAATAGCAACCAACTATAGATTTGTCGATGGCGTCTTGATTGTATAACTAAAATAATTCTTCAAATTCAACGTAAATCTCCTTGTCTCCATTGAAGAAATGATCATCCCGCAATGATATAGTTGGTCCCTTTCTTTGAGGCTTTCAAGTACCAGTCATGCAATCTTCGCATCATCATTGGTAGATGTGGGAGCTCCTCGGGTATGACGAGAGGCTCCCCGTGCTCGAATTTAAAGGCTAACGCAGCCATTTCGAACTGTACCTCATCGCCTAAGTAATCACCAAGAGTGAAACCAGGATGAGTGGCAGCTACCTCCGGATCATTAGTAATATCGGCAAACAGCTTGAGTGGGGGGCACGATTGCTTTTCCTATTCGCCGAGCTGTGGAATTGTTTTCCCCTTTGCACTACTGCTACTTCCCGACCGCTGTTGTGGATCTCTATATTACTTTTCAATAGAGCGGCCATAGTTTGATAGCAGCGGTTTCGGCGGTGGTTTCATAAGGTTTTTCAGACAGCGCCTCGCTTTTACCGGATCTATTTTCTCTGTTGGATCTGTACGTTTCGGTGCAAGTTGGCGTTTCACATCGGCAGCCACGATCTCATTGGTTTCCTCCTCAGTCATGTCGTATGGTAACTTGGCAGGAGCCTTCTTGACGCTACCTGCTTTGGATTTCTTTGTTCTTGTATTACTAGCCGCTGGAGCAGCGGCCGGTGTCTTCTGCTGGTGCTGAGGTGGCGGAGGAGGCAGAGTTAGCTGACGCGGCGGATTCTGTTAAGGGGCCTCCTCCGGCGGAGTCCGCTGGCGCGGCGTAGTGTGCTGACGCGGAGGAGGCGGAGTCAGTTGACGTGGCGGATTCTGCTGAGGGGCCTCCTCCGGCGGAGTCCGCTGAGGCGGCGGAGACAGCTGAGGCGGCAGAGTGTGCTGACGCGGCCGAGATAGAGCTGGACTGTGAGGAGTCTGCTGATACGCCTCCAACGTATCTATAATTTTGATTGTTCCACGCTATTATATTCTTTATCTTGGATGTTTTATATGCATTTATATGCTATTTTATATGATTTTTGGGACTAACCTATTAACCTAGAGCCCAGTGACAGTTTCTGTTTTTTCCTTGTTTTTTAGTTTTACAGAAAAGGAATATCAAACGGAGTCCAAATGACCTGAAAATTTACGGTGATTTTTTATGGACCAGAAGAAGCCCCCGGAGCGAAAGAGTTGGGCCAGAAGAGTCCCGAGGCCACCACAAGGGTGGAGGGCGCGCCCTCCATCCTTGTCGTCGCCTCGTGGGCCCCCTTGACTTGTCCCCGACGCCAACACCTCTTATAAATCCCAAAAACCCCAGAACAAAACCTAGATCGGGAGTTCAGCCGCCGCAAGCCTCTGTAGCCACCAAAAACCAATCGGGACCCTGTTCCGGCACCCTACCGGAGGAGGAAATCATCACCGGTGGCCATCTTCATCATCCCGGCGGTCTTCATGACGAGGAGGGAGTAGTTCACCCTCAGGGCTGAGTGTATGTACCAGTAGCTATGTGTTTGATCTCTCTCTCTCTCTCGTGTTCTTGATTTGGCACGATCTTGATGTACCGCGAGCTTTGCTATTATAGTTAGATCTTATGATGTTTCTCCCCCTCTACCTTCTTGTAATGAATTGAGTTTTCCCTTTGAAGTTATCTTATCGGATTGAGTCTTTAAGGATTTGAGAATACTTGATGTATGTCTTGCATGTGTTTATCTGTGGTGACAATGGGATATTCACGTGATCCACTTGATGTATGTTTTGGTGATCAACTTGTGGGTTCTGTGACCTTGTGAACTTATGCATAGGGGTTGGCACACGTTTTCTTCTTGACTCTCCGGTAGAAACTTTGGGGCACTCTTTGAAGTTCTTTGTGTTGGTTTGAATAGATGAATCTGAGATTGTGTGATGCATATCGTATAATCAAACCCGTGGATATTTGTGGTGACATTGGAGTATGTAGGTGACATTAGGGTTTTGGTTGATGTGTGTCTTAAGGTGTTATTTTAGTACGAACTCTAGGGCTGTTTGTGAAACTTATAGGAATAGCCCAATAGATCGATCAGAAAGAATAACTTTGAGGTGGTTTCGTACCCTACAATAATCTCTTCGTTTATTCTGCGCTATTAGTGACTTTAGAGTGACTCTTTGTTGCACGTTGAGGGATTGTTATACGATCTAATTATATTATCATTGTTGAGAGAACTTGCACTAGTAAAAGTATGAACCCTAAGCCTTGTTTCCAAGCATTGCAATACCGTTTTCGCTCACTTTTACTATTTGTTACCTTGCTGTTTTTATATTTTCATATTACAAAAACCTATATCTACCATCCATATTGCACTTGTATCACCATCTCTTCGCCGAACTAGTGCACCTATACAATTTATCATTCTATTGGGTCTATTGGGGACACAAGAGACTCTTTGTTATTTGGTTGCAGGGTTGTTTGAGAGAAACCATCTTCATCCTACGCCTCCCACGGATTGATAAACCTTAGGTCATCACTTGAGGGAAATTTGCTACTGTCCTACAAAACTCTGCACTTGGAGGCCTAACAACGTCTACAAGAAGAAGGTTGCGTAGTGGACATCATCTGCTGATGGGCCTCCTCCGGCAGAGTCTGCTAATGCGGCGTCCAATGTGGAAGCAAGATGTTTTCCTTTCTCCATAGAACGGTAGTCCTTATGGAAGCTCCCAGATGAGTCTCCCCTTCACCTGTAGGGTACTCAAGTTCCAGCTCCTCAAATCCGACAACAGCATAGCCATCTAGATTCGGAGAGCAATGGTGAGTTGCATCCGGTACACGAGGTAAGGCATAGCCGACCTCCACCCTCAAGGATATGTTCATGCATCTCACATGTAGATCAGAATGTTCCTTCTCTGTGATATAATCCACGGGGTAGCGAGGAGCGTGATATCAGGACGAACGAGCTCCGTGGAAGCCATGCTGCTTTTCCGGTGAGATGGTGGGGTAGCTCCGTGGGCAGTATCGAATGAAGGATCTCCGTGCCGCTGAGATGATGGGCCGGTAGCTCGCTGGCTCTCAAGTGCCACTATTTTCTCCTGCTGCAACGCTACAATTTCTTCTACCTTCCGTAGCCGGTCTGCATCATCTTTCTTATTTCTCCCTCGGCTTCTATAAGTGGCATTGCTGTCAAGAAACCCAAGCTTCCACGGAACGGAGCCTGGTGTGCCTCGTGTTCATCTAGGGTGTTCAGGATTCCCCAGGGCGCGTGTCAGCTCATCCTTCTCTCTATCAGGATGGAACTTCCCCTCCAGCACGGCCTTAATTGCATCTTGAATGGCTTTGACGGGTGTTTCAAGTTGAGCTTTCGTATAAACACACTTCCCTGTTTCTGCGTTCAAAGTTCCCCCATGCCCGAAGAACCAAGTCCTTCCCCGTTCGAAAAAGTCCAATGTCTCTGGACGGATCCCTTTATCAAGCAGGTCATTCTCAGCTTTCTCCCACTTAGGCATGGCAGCCTTGTAGCCACCTGACCCCATAACATGGTGATATTCCTTCTTTGCAGCATTTTGCTTATTTATCTATGATCTTTCCTTACCTTTCTCCGATTTCTTGTATGCCACAAATGCGGGTCAGTGATCTTTTATCTTTTCATATTGACCGGTGAATGTTGGAGTCTTCTCTTTTAGGACAAACTTTTCGTGCAATCTTTTCTTCCAATTCTTGAATTGTTCGGCCATCTTCTTAAGAGCAAACGCCTTGACTTTTCGTTCTATAACATTGTTAGTTGGATCCACCTCTGGCGGTAGGCTGAAATTTGTCTTGACCATATTCCAAAGCTCATCTTTGGATCTATCGTCGACATTAGAAACTCCATCGTCCGCCTTTGGCTTATTCCATTCTTGAATGCTGATCGGGATGCTGTCCCTAACAACAACTCTGCACTGATCTGTAAATCGCTTTTCGGTCCGCGTCGGAGCAATCGGTCTGCCATCTGCAGCTATTTCTTCGATCGTGAACCTTTCATTCTCTCCCAACCTTTTCTTCGGGCCTCGTCTCTTGATAGAAGTTTGCCTCGATCCGGAGGGCTAAAAGAAGAAAGAAGCGTTAATATATGTACATACAAATCAATTAATGCATCTGTTCAGCAGAGGCTTAATTAATATATATACGTCACCGGACTTTGCAACAGTTAAGGTTGCAACACCGCCGGAGCCGTCATCTCCTCCCTCCATTCGATCACCGAAGTCATCATCCTCTGTTCCCTCACCATCGGCGTCATTGAGAAACTGTGAGGTGATATCATCACCTCCATCGCGGATTATATCCCCCAACACCTCTTCTTGTTCTAAGTCTCTGTCGTGTTCCATAGTTTCTGCACTAAACACATGTACAAAGTTTATTCATATCATGCTTGCATTAAATCACACAAAAATAACAAAATGGCAAGTTTTATCAGTTGCATGTTAGGTAACCCTCCAGCGATGGTCGGGGACTCCTCACCGTCGATCATCAGGGACTCCTTCGGCGATCGTGATGGTGTATTTAGTAAATTCAAACAAAAGACTTTTATGCATCATTTATATAAGCCCAAGGGGAATTGAACGGCGGCGGCTGATGACCCACAAGTATAGGGGATCAATCATAGTCCTTTCGATAAGTAAGAGTGTCGAACCCAACGAGGAGCAGAAGGAAATGACAAGTGGTTTTCTGCAAGCACTGAAATAGTCGGTAACAGGTAGTTTGATAGCAAGATAATTTGTAACGAGCAAGGGACGGTAATGGTAACAAAAGTGCAACAAGGTAGCCCAATCCTTTTGAGGCAAAGGACATGCCAAGACGGTCTCTTATAATAAGCAAAGCGTTCTTGAGGGTACACGGGAATTTCACCATGTCACTTTCATCATGTTGTCTTGATTCGTGTTCGCTACTTTGATAATTTGATATGTGGGTGGATCGGTACTTACGTGATGTTCTTACTTGAACAAACCTCCTACTTATTATTAACCCCCTCGCAAGCATCTGCAACTACGAGAAAAGTATTAAGATAAAATCTAACCATAGCATTAAACTTTTGGATCCAAATCGGTCCCTTACGAAGTAGCACATAAACTAGGGTTTAAGCTTATGTCACTCTAGCAACCCATCATCTAATAACTACTCCACAATGCATTTCCTTCGGTCCTAATAAGGTGAAGTGCCATGTAGTCGACGTTCACATGGCACCACTAAGGGAATCACAACATACATATCATCAAAATATCGAACACATATCAAGTTCACATGATTACTGATACGTCTCCATCATATCTACTTTTCCAAACTGTTTGGCCCTTGTTTTGGACTCTAATTTGCATGATTTGAATGGAACTAACCCAGATTAACGCTGTTTTCAGCAGAATTGCCATGGTGTTATTTTTGTGCAGAAATAAAAGTTCTCGGAATGACCTGAAACTTCACGGAGATCATTTTTGGAATTAATAAAAAATATTGGCGAAAGAATCAACAGAAGGCGGCCCACACCCTGTCCACATGGGTGGGAGGCGTGCCCACCCCCCAGGGAGTGCCATCCGTCCTTGTGGGCCCCCTGGACCTCCACCGACCTCAACTCCAACTCCATAGATTCACGTTCGGGGAGAAAAAAATCAGAGAGAAGGATTCATCGCGTTTTACGATATGGAGCCGCCGCCACCTCGTGTTCTTCCTCGGGAGGGCAGATCTGGAGTCCGTTCAGGGCTCCAGAGAGGGGAAATCGTCGCCGTCGTCATCATCAACCATCCTCCATCACCAATTTCATGATGCTCACCGCCATGCGTGAGTAATTCCATTGTAGCCTTGCTTGACGGTGATGGGTTGGATGAGATCTATCATGTAATCGAGTTAGTTTTGTTAGGGTTTAATCCCTAGTATCCATTATGTTCTAAGATTGATGTTGCTATGACTTTGCTATGCCTAATGCTTGTCACTAGGGCCCGAGTGCCATGATTTCAGATCTGAACCTATTATGTTTTCATGAATATATTTGTGTTCTTGATCCTATCTTGCAAGTTATAGTCACCTACTACGTGTTATGATCCGGCAACCCCGGAGTGACAATAGTTGGGACCACTCCCGGTGATGACCGTAGTTTGAGGAGTTCATGTATTCACTAAGTGCTAATGCTTTGGTCCGGTTCTCTATTAAAAGGAGGCCTTAATATCCCTTAGTTTCCAATAGGACCCCGCTGCCACGGGAGGGTAGGACAAAAGATGTCATGCAAGTTCTTTTCCATAAGCATGTATGACTATATTCGGAATACATGCCTACATTATATTGATGAATTGGAGCTAGTTCTGTGTCACCCTATGTTATAACTGTTGCATGATGAATGCCATCCGCCATAATTATCCATCATTGATCCATTGCCTACGAGCTTTTCACATATTGATCTTTGCTAAGTTACTTTTCCGGTGCCACTGTTACAATTGCTACAAAACTGCTACTGTTACTTTTGCCACCGTTACCGTTACTTCCATACTACTTTGCTACTAAATACTTTGCTGCAGATATTAAGTCTTTCAGGTGTGGTTGAATTGACAACTCAGCTGCTAATACTTGAAAATATTCTTTGGCTCCCCTTGTGTCGAATCAATAAATTTGGGTTGAATACTCTACCCTCGAAAACTGTTGCGATCCCCTATACTTGTGGGTTATCAATTACTTGCAACATGACTTCTCTCGTGACCTCAAGAACAAAAGTAACTACTCAAAAATGATAATCATGCTAAAGATCAGAGGATTATGAAATAGCATAATGGATTTGAACATATAATCTTCCACCAAATAAACCATATAGTAATCAACTAGAAGATGTAATCAACACTACTAGTCACCTACAAGTACCAATCTAAGGTTCCGGTACAAAGATTGAACACAAGAGACGAAGTAGGGTTTGAGAGGAGATGGTGCTGTTGAAGATGTTGATGGAGATTGCCCTCCTAAAGATGAGAGGGTCGTTGGTAATGACGATGACGATGATTTCCCCCTCCGGGATGGAAGTTCCCATAGCGGAACCGCTCTGCCGGAGGGCAAAAGTGCTCCTGCCCAAGTTCCGCCTCGAGACGGTAGTGCTTCGTCCTGAAAGTCCTCCTTCTGTCTTTTTCTAGGTCAAAATGACTTATATACTAGAAGATGGGCACCGGAGGTGGGCCGAGGAGGGCATAACCCACCAGGTGCACTTGGGCTGCCTGGCGCGCCTAGGTGGGTTGTGCCCACATGGTGGGCCCCCTCTGATAGTTATTTGCTCCAATATTCTTCATATATTCGAAAACAATTCTCCGTAATTTTTCTGCTCATTTGGAGATGTGCAGAATAGGTGACTCTGACGTAGCTTTTTCAGGTCCAGAATTCCAGCTGCCGGCATTCTACATCTTTGTGTCAACCTTGCATATTATGAGAGAAAAGGCATCAGAATTACTCCATAAAGCATTATTATGCATAAAAACATTATAAATAACAGTAGAAAAACATGATGCAAAATGGACGTATCAACTCCCCCAAGCTTAGACCTCGCTTGTCCTCAAGCGAAAACTGAAATTGAAAAACATGTCCACATGCTTAGAGAGAGAGGTGTTGATAAAAACAAAATACGGACATAGAAGCATCATGCAACTACAATTCATCATCTTTTCAGGAAGGGTCACGTATCAGAGCCTTTTGGCAAGTCCACATACTCAACCATCATATAGTTTTCTATGATTGCTAACACGCAGCGCATACACATGAGCAAAAAGTTTCAACCGGACACATAGAAAGATAGGGGCTTATAGTTTTCGCCTCCCAACGTATTCACCTCAAAGGTGATGCCAACAATAATAACTCATGCCCACCCATATCCAACAGGATATATGTGCCTAGATTTTTCCTCACCATATGATGCTTGCAAAAAGAGAAAATAAAAAGGAATGGGGAAGAATACTTTGACTCTTACATAAAATTAAATGCATAAAAATAAAAGATAGGCCCTTCGCAGAGGGAAGCAGAGATTGTCATGCGCTTATTTGTTCGTATGCCAGATCCCTTAATGCAAGAGAACGTCATGTTATATTGCCCCTTATGATAGCAACCTTTATTATGCAGTCTGTTGCCTTTATTACTTTGCCATCACAAGTTTGTACAACGCTCAATTTTCTCTTACACTAAATGATCCAACACATTTAGAAGCAATTTTTATTGCCTTATTGCACCGATGACAACTTACTTGAAGGATATTACTCAATCCATAGGTAGGTATGGTGGACTCTCAAGGCATGAATTTGGGTTTAAAGTTTTTGGATGCACAAGTAGTATCTCTACTTAGGGCGGAATTTTTTGCTAGAAAAGATATTGAGCAAGCACCACATGTTGAAGGATCTATGAAAATATAACTTCTATGTGAATATGAACAAACATAAATCATTACGTTGTCTTCCTTGTCCAACGTCAACAATTTTGGCATATAATATTTTGATGGGGGCTCACAATCATAAAAGATGTCCAAGATAGTGTATTTGCCTGTGAATATTCTCTTCCCTTGTTAATTCTTTCATGAGTTGCATTATTGACCAATGGTATGTTTGTCAATCTCCAACAAATTTTACCACTTATACATTTCCTTATGTGATGTCATTACTTACCATAGGATTAGCATATGATCTTTTTCATTTATTTCTTTCCTTTTTATTGGAACATGAAAGTAAAGAAAGCAAAACTCAAACTAAACTTTATTATATATCTCGCACACAATTACATAGATAGGTAGATCACTAAGCAAACAATCGAAGAAAGATCGAACTAAACTTTTATTCAACTAAATCATAGGATAACTAGAGATCGAACTAAAATAAATAAGGGCAAAGAGAGTGGTGGTGATACGATACCGGGGCACCTCCCCCAAGCTTGGCACAAGCCAAGGGGAGTGCCCATACCATGAACTCAAGTCTCCTTTGGTGGGGAAGATGATGATGGTGGTGGTGTAGTAGAGAGCTTGTCCTTCAGGCTCAAAAGATACTCCAATCTACGGATGACGCTCTAGAGGGCAATGATGTGCTCTTGCAATAGAATATTTTCACGAGTGAGATAATTGTTGTGCACACGAACCGTTTAAATGGTCCTAAAAGCTTCAATTTCAGTGGGGGTAAGATGTTCATAGTATGGTTGGAGGATATCTTCTTCTTCTTCTTCTTCTTCTTCCTCCGCGGGTAAGGCTTGCTCTACTGCTGGATCTTGATCTCCAACAGCTTCCTTGCTATTGTCCCCCTCGAGAGCTTCCTTTGGTCCTTCTCTCTTTAGTTCCATCTTCATCAACCAAGCATCCTCTTCTACGATGTTGGAGGAGGGAGAAGACATGATGTCTGGCTTTGAGAAACCCTAACAAAAAAAATAGCGAGAAACAAAAAGAGAAGATTTCTCTGCGATACGGTGGTTAATACGTTCGGGGGGTTTATAAAGATTTTTTATCTTGGGAAACAAGCAAAGGGGAGAAAAATGGAGTCTGGAAGGTACCCGAGTTAGGCACAACCCACCTGGGCGTGCCTGACAAGCCAGGCGCGCCCTGGTGTCTTGTGCCCACCAGGGTTGCCTTCCTGGCTGTTTCTTATTTTCCTAATTTTTGTAATATTCCAAAACTGACAGAAAATATTTTTGCAGATTTTTCGTAGTCCGTTTACTTACCGTATCACGTACCTCCCTTTTTTCACGATTCTAGAGTGTTCCGAAAGGTTTCTTTTACGTGTTCCTCCGGGGTCATGGTTCGAATAATGTTACTTTCAACATTAATAGGCGTACCTGAGATATAGTGTTTAATTCTTTGACCATTGACCACCTTCGGGTTTGTACCTTTGGCATTATTAATCTTGATAGCTCTAGAGCGATAAACCTCCTCGATAATATATGGTCCTTCCCATTTAGAGAGAAGTTTTCCTGCAAAGAATCTGAAACGAGAGTTGTACAAAAGAACATATTCTCGAACTTTGAATTCCCGCTTTTGCATTCTTTTTTCATGCCATCTTTTAACTTTTTCTTTAAACAATTTGGCATTTTCATAAGCTTGGGTTCTCATTCATCTAATGAGCTAATATCAAATAACCTCTTTTCATCGGCAAGTTTGAAATCATAATTGAGTTCTTTAATTGCCCAATATGCTTTATGTTCTAACTCAAGAGGCAAATGACAAGCTTTTCCATAAACCATTTTATAAGGAGACATACCCATAGGATTTTTATATGCTGTTCTGTAGGCCCAAAGTGCATCATCCAATTTCTTAGACCAATTCTTTCGAGACCTATTAACAGTTTTTTGTTGTATCAACTTTATTTCTCTATTACTAAGTTCAACTTGACCACTAGATTGAGGATGATAGGGTGATGCAATTTTATGGTTAATATCATATTTAGCAAGCATTTTTCGGAAAGCGCCATGAATAAAGTGTGAACCACAGTCAGTCATTAAACATCTAGGCACTTCAAACCTCGGGAAAATAACTTCTTTAAGCATTTTAACGAAAGTGTTATGATCAGCACTACTAGTTGGAATAGCTTCTACCCACTTAGTGACCAAAATATGTGTATACCCATTAGAGGAAGGGAAAGGTCCCATATAATCAAAACCACAAACATCAAATGGCTCAACAGCAAGTGAATAATTCATAGGCATTTCTTGACGCTTACCGATATTACCAATTCGTTGGCATTCATCACAAGATAAAACAAACTTACGGGCATATTTGAAGAGAGCAGGCCAGAAAAAATCAGATTGCAATACCTTATGAGCAGTTATATCTCCCACATGATGCCCTCCATAAGCTTCGGTGTGACATTTCCGTAGGATTTTTTCCTATTCATGCTCAGGTACACAACGTCTAATAATACCATCTACTCCTTCTTTATAAAGATGTGGGTCATCCCAAAAGTAATGTCTTAAATCACAAAAGAATTTTTTCTTTTGTTGGTAAGAGAAACTAGGTGGTATGTATTTAGCAACAATATAATTAGCATAGTCAGCATACCAAGGAGTGTTGTGAGAAACATTTATTGTAGCTAATTCTTCATCAGGAAAACTATTATCAATAGGTAGTGGGTCATCAAGAATATTTTCTAACCTAGAAAAGTTATCAGCTATGGGGTTCTCAGCTCCTTTCCTATAAGTGATATGTAAATCAAATTCTTGTAGCAAGAGAACCCACCTAATGAGTCTAGGTTTAGCATCTTTCTTTTCCATAAGATATTTTATAGTAGCATGATTAGTGTGAACAATTACTTTGGAATCAACAATATAAGATCTGAATTTATTACAAGCAAACACAACTGCTAAAAATTCTTTTTCAGTAGTAGCATAATTTCTTTGGGCACTGTCTAGAGTTTTTCTAGCATAATGGATAACATTTAATTTCTTATCAACTTTTTGTCCTAGAACAACAGCAACATCATAGTCACTAGCATCGCACATAATTTCAAAAGGCAAGTTCCAATTAGGTGGTTGAACAATAGGTGCAGAAGTCAAGGCTTTCTTAAGTGTTTCAAAGGATTCTACACAATTATCATAAAAAAAAATGGAACATCCTTTTGTAAAAGATTTGTAAGACGCCTAGAAATTTTAGAGAAGTCTTTAATAAATCTTCTATAGAAACCAGCATCATCAAGGAAACTACGAATACCTTTAATATCTCTAGGACATGGCATTTTCTCGATTGCATCAACTTTAGCCTTATCCACCTCAATGTAGGGTAACGCAGCAGAAAAAAAAAAATTCCGACCTACGCACCAGCCCAGGACCACTATGGAGACTGCATACAAGGTTTGATCATTTTCGTTACCGACTCGTAGCGCAGCGGAAGTAGAGTCGATGACGATCGGCGGTGCAGATCCCCGCAGCTAGGATTTACAACCTCCCAACCGCGAGGATGTATACACTCATCCGCCACTCGGACAGTCCTCCGGGAGGCGGTCGGACAGTCCCCCGGATGGTGTCGCGGACAGCCCTTCGGGAGGACTCACAGAACTCGGACCGTCACTTGGACAGCCCTTCGGGAGGACTCACAGAACTCGGACCGTCACATGGACAGCCCTTCGGGAGGACTCACAGAACTTGGACCGTCACATGGACAGCCCTTCGGGAGGCACTCTCGAACAGCCCCGGAACATTTCCGGAACATTTCCGGTTTTTCTTCCAGAAAATTCCCAGAAGTTTCCAGAATGAATCTGGCATCCTCCAAGAATTATCAGGCATGTGCCGAAACCATTTTGACTTAATGGTATCCCCTGAAACAACTTTTCAGTTTCACCGGAACTCATCCGGTGACCTCTCTCTGCGGCACTTTTCCGCTATCCGAAACTTTTTCGGTGATTTTCTCTCAGACTCCGTGTCTAGTATTCAACAGATAGATGACCCTTAAGTGTGTGACCCTATAGGTTCGGTGAAGTATAGACATGACACGGAACCCCTTCCGATCAATGATCAACATCGGAGCCGTGGACACCCATATTGACCCCTATACCCACACGAATGAATATTCGAGTGAACCTCCAGTTGCCGTGTGCTATTCCTGTTGCTTCGCGATATGTTACAAATACCCGAGGTGAGACATGTTGGCATTCCCGTGGATCAACAACTTGTCCACTATGCTAGTTACCTCGTTACCGGTATTGTTCTCTTTTCTCGTTACCGTGTTCCGGCATCCCCGTGATCAAATCACAAAGTGTCTGGCCAGACGATGATGGATACCGTAACACCGAGAGGGCCCAGAGATATCTCTCCATCGCCGGCGGAGCAAATCCCAATCTTGAGCTATCAAGTTACTTGACATACTTTCCCATGAATCCGTAAGCCGCCGTAATAGCCACCCATTTACGGATGACGTTTAACAAACCCCAAAGTTCATGAAGCAAGCATGAAGAAACTCGATACTCTCATGGTCTGTGGAATCATGCAAACGTTAACCATCTCTGTGTTATTAACCATTAACTTGTGATGAATGTATCTCATAGCATAACATCAATCGGGTCGATTCAACACAAATGTTCTTCTAACATTTGTGCCCTCAAAGTTGCTGGCATAGACATGCCTATGATTGGGAAAACATAATCATCATGCAACACTTGAGCTAGTCTTAGAGGCATGACTAGGAATACATTTTACCGTTTATTATTCCACACGTGCACATGGGTTTTCCCCAGAGCCTTTATGGATATACGGGCTCGGGAACCACAGCAGTTATAGCATGGAACATAAACCTAATTATGAACACGGAGATAAATAATAACATTTATTATTGCCTCTAGGGCATATCTCCTACAGACTCCCACTTGTACTAGAGTCAATAATCTAGTTAATGCTAATGCACTTTACACCTATGGCACACCGGTGTAAATATGCTTCGCTTGTGGTATAGCCTGATGTCCAACGGATCTGACGACTTCAGCTCCGTGTGTATCTTTGCATATCCTCACGTTTTCACGCTTTCACAAAATTCATATTTTGTGTGGACTTGGCTTTGTATGTATGTGAATCACAGGTCGCACCTGGATTCCTCAGACTGAGTTATGGAGCAACTACCTGCAGTAGTGTCCTATTGACAAAAGCCATCTTGGAACCATACTAAGTTCATGAATGAACTATATGATTCAACATCTTCTTTGTCGCTTTTAAAAGCGGCAACATACTTAGCCTCTGTTATAGAATTCGCCACAGTAACTTGTTTGGAACAATTTCCAACTACCGTGCCACCATATTGTGTATTGCACAAAACCCTTAACTTAAATCGAAAATCGCTTGGAGCATGGATGAAGACTGTATCGATGTAACCTTTTACAACGAACTCTTCATGATCTCTGCTTGCGAGAAAACATGTCATCAGTGCTACTATAGTACTCAATGACCCTTTTTCACTGTTGTCCCGTGATCAGTACTTTTGATCACTTTGGTATCTATACTCGCAACAACTTTGGGAGTATTGGACATATCTGGTTGTTTTTACATACCATGGAATACATGATTAATACAAACACAAGAGTGTGTGGAATCTCCATCATGTATTTTGCTCATCAGTGTTTTGGGACACCGAGTCTTGCAAAAACTCTTTCCACGTGACTTCGGCAAGAATCACTCCTTGACGTTTTTAATGCTAAAAGGTTTTAGCATCTTGTCAATATGTATCTTTGCTCAGCCCCATTAGGTAAATCTATCTCCATAGATCATCATGCCAAATGTAAAGGCTATTTAGCCCAAGCACTTCATCGAAAAACTATTTTCAAATGAAGTCCTAATTCGTGTCAAGAAATTTATTTCCAATTAACAATGTGTCAAGCACACAACGTTTTTAGAAATTTTATTATGCTCCCACTTACTTTCTTGAATCATAAGCATCTTCGTTACCCATTTATGAAGTCAAACCCCTTTGACTATTTCATCAAAACACGAAGATTCCAACTCCATTTTGCTCTCTTCTGTCCATTGCTGGAACTCTGAAGTTTGCATACTTACTAGCATCCTCTGGACTGACAAAATACCTTGGAATGTAACACATGCAAGTCCTTGGTTTCATTTCCATCAGATGGAAATCCTTTTGTCATCCATGTTTCATATCTCATGATTGAAATATTTCTTAATTGCTAGTTCAACCCGAACCGACTTTAAGCATCGCTACGGTGAGACAATCTCATCGTAGTCAACTCCTTGAACTTGTTATTGCAACAAGTCGAGCTTTATGGATAAAACATTTTTATCCGTATCAGTTTTAAGTTCCATAAATATTCATTAGACTCTAAGTCTTCCGAAGGGTGTATCAAGGTTTTAATCTTGAATCACTTATATGGAAACTAACTCGGATTGTATTGGCATTTAGCCAATTCTGGAGTCAGGGCCCATCAATGCTTCCTTGTGTATTGTAGGTATACTGTTGTCTAACAACAATATCTCGTTTGCGCACCTGAGAGGTTTGCACGAGCCTTGCCCACGTGGTTCAACTGCAAGTTCGATCGAAGTCCATACATTTTGTTGTAGAGACTTCCGTATCAGTCGCAGTAGGAAACTCTGGAATCACTTCCAAGGTCTCTTTCCTTTGAACTGATGACGAAGATACTGTTTATCCCATCGAGTCGCATTGTTCTCCCACTCACCTTTTTGAAAGAACCATTTTCTTCAAAAAGCATACCGTTCTTTGTGGCAAACCTATTTGCCTCGGTATAGTGGTGGGGGAATACCCAATGATTTGGGATAATCTACAAAGTAGCACTTGTCTGATTTGGAATAGGTTTGTAACCTTTTACACAAGCCCCATATTCCAAATGTTAAGAAAAGATATAACATGGTTGGGCGTACCATACCATGGCGTCATTTCAACAGACCCGATGGAGCTCTTTTCAGTGTAAAAGCCATAGTCTCTAAATCATCACTTTCAAAAGGGATAATGGCAAATTTATTTATGTCATCTTTGATCTTACCATGTCATAAATGGTTCGATTACATCTTCACGGACTTTTCACTCACAGTGGTGTTCCTGGAGGTGTAAGTTATGAAACTCTTTTCACAACTCATCAGACATTCGCTAAACTTGTAACTCAAATATTCCTTTCTGCAATCAAATTGTAGAAACATAATTTTCTTGTTACAATAACTTCTACTTCATTTTTGAAAACCTTTCGAATGATTTCAAAAGATCCAGACTTACATCTCATCAAGTAAATATCCATATATCTACTTGAGTCATTTCTGAAGATAGATAAATCCACTACTTGCAACAACATTTATTGAACTACACACATCAAAATGTATGATCACCAATAAGTTTGTTACTCATTCCTTATGGCCTGTGAACGGTATTTTAGTCACTTCACTTTTCGAAGGAAATTTGCAAGTGTCAGATGATTCAAAATCAAACGACTTCAAAATCCATCATAATGGAGTTTTCCATGCGGGTTTCTCCAATGTGACCAAATGCAGTGCCACACTTGAGTGGTATTCTTTTAGTCTTGCGACATTTAGCGTCAGTGTTATAGATGTATCATATTACTATTAATATTCATAACATACATCCCATCTGGATGGAAGCATGGCTCTTCATGTTATTCTTAACACTGAACAACAATTGTTCTTTTATGAACAACCCTTTTGCAACAACATTGTGCAAGGGGCTAGAGTGTAAAACTCTAAAATGAATTATGAAAGTAAATCCAGAGGTAATATATTAATATCATTATTCATAACATACATCTCATTCTCAATGAAAGTATGGCCCTTATGTTATTCATAACATTGAACATAAAAAGTTCTCTTATGAACAACCTTCTTGCAAGATACCTTATGCAAAGGCCTAGAGTGTGAAACTCTAAAATGAATTATGAAAGTAAATACATAGGTAATACACCGATGGAAGGTATAGTAACATTTACTATGTTCCATGTGTGTATCTCAACCTCATTCCTGGCTAGTCTTTCAGGCCGTAGTAGTTCTTACATCGAGTTGCATCAGAATGCAATCGAGCGGGTATCTTTGTGATTAACTCACAATACCCAAGAATTAGTGATTAACATGTTTAACCATAATTCCCAAGAACCATATCTTTGACCAGCCTTCTATACATCAAAAACTTGTATGACATTCATACATGAGCTGGATATTCCAGTCTTCTTTCTTTCTGCCTTTATACTTCTAACAGTTTAACTTTTAGTATTTCTCCTACTCTCAGAAGAAGCACCCAACTTAAGAGTGGCATTAGCCCCGGACTTCCTAGGCGTGAAAGTCTTACTAACACCCTTCGGAAACTTCCTTTCTCTTTAAGTTGTTGTTTTATTCACCATTCATCATATGACAGGCGTTCTTCTGGATCCCTCTCTTATCAGTCTAATGCATAGTAAACTCCTTTACTAATAGTTTGCAAACAAACATTGCTTTGGATATCTCATATCTTTTAGCCTTTGTCTGTCTCTGAAAATGATTTTCAGATTCCATGAATATCACATAACTATCCAAACTATCGAAGTTCGGGTCTCATGGAAGCAAACATATTGCACTTGACTGAAAACGGAATTCTAGCTTTTGGATCGAAGGACGAGAGTCACATGATCCATAGCATAAGAGAGAGAATACCGAAAGTATGCGATAGGACAAAGTCCTTCTCGGCACTCTTGAGGACAATCCTCACATTACGTTACCAACCGTAAAGTGTTAACCAGATATTTAATAGCTATTCAATTTTAACAGGGAAGGTGGAAATGCGAGCCATTATTCTACAACTATTATGCAAATCACACTTAGACAGTGTTCAAAAATAATTGCACTGAGAATTAAACAAGTTAATTCTACAGTGCGCTCCCACTCAAATCAATATCTCTCATAATTGATTGTGAGTGATTCAAGATCCATATAACAATTCAACGCCAAGGATGTGTCCATCTCAAGTGACGAGAATTGCAATCGGTAGGCCAACTTGCCAATCACATCTCTATGTGACTCTTGTTCATCTTTCGATGGGGCGTGTTCCGAGCTCAGGACGCTCCTCTAGAACGTCAAGACAACCAAGTGATCTCACTGCGAGGTCTCAACTCACCCGCCTCACACTTCCCTAATCGTTCGCACCCATGTGTCCATGTGATGCCCCGAAAAGTTAGGTGCCGTGACGGTGCTACACTTGGGAGAACACTAACTACTTGATATTTTTGTGAGAGATCACCCTAATAAAAGCGACTACCGTGCAGTCAAAAAGGGTGCATCATAAGGGATAAACATCTCAGGCAATTCATAATAGCATGATATGGTATAGCCCTTTCTGACGGAGAAGTCTTGTATTTTTTCATCTTCGGCATTCGCGTCGGTGTTCACCTTCGCGAAGATTTCCACCACCTTGTCGATGCACCAGATAATATTGCTATCTCTATAGCTAATAAAATAATGCATTACAACAAGATTGACACGCAGGTCATTTAAAGTGCAATCATATGGCTCCAGCCATCATGCCGAATCATGACACGCAGGTCATGTTAATTACTTTACATCATATAGTCATCTCATACATAATCAAATTATTATGAGCACTGCTATACCACATCAAATGCACATGCAAACCCTCCTGCAAAACCAAGTTAGACGCCTCTAATCGGTTCATGCAAAAACTTGTTTTACGTGGCTTCTAAGGTTTCGAAACAAACCGAAGCTACCAACGTCCATCATCAAGTATGATAATTCAAGTCGCTAGATTAACTTTCCAGGGTGTATGAAAACCGAGATAATAAAATCTCGAGCCCCATACTAAACTTCGTCAAACGCATGACCCCCGTGCAGATCATATCTGCATTGCCCTTTCATCTGCGAAATTTCATCTTTCTTTTTAACTAAGGTGGAATTCAATGAACTGTTAGCACTTCGTTGATCCATCAGGATCGCGGATTGCCAGAACTTTGAAACTCCACCATACTGTTATCAAGATCAGAAATATGCAAATTCCAGGGAAGCAACAAGAACATCGGGTAACAGATCTTACCATGTCCTAGAACAGCAGCAACATCATAGTCACTAGCATCGCACATAATTTCAAAAGGCAAGTTCCAATTAGGTGGTTGAACAATAGGTGCAGAAGTCAAGGCTTTCTTAAGTGTTTCAAAGGATTCTACACAATTATCATAAAAAACAAATGGAACATCCTTTTGTAAAAGATTTGTAAGACGCCTAGAAATTTTAGAGAAGTCTTTAATAAATCTTCTATAGAAACCACCATCATCAAGGAAACTACGAATACCTTTAATATCTCTAGGACATGGCATTTTCTCGATTGCATCAACTTTAGCCTTATCCACCTCAATGTAGGGTAACGCAGCAGAAAACAAAAATTTCCGACCTACGGACCAGCCCAGGACCACTATGGAGACTGCATACAAGGTTTGATCATTTTCGTTACCGACTCGTAGCGCAGCGGAAGTAGAGTCGATGACGATCGGCGGTGCAGATCCCCGCAGCTAGGATTTACAACCTCCCAACCGCGAGGATGTATACCCTCATCCGCCACTCGGACAGCCCTCCGGGAGGCGGTCGGACAGTCCCCCGGACGGTGTCGCGGACAGCCCTTCGGGAGGACTCACAGAACTCGGACCGTCACTTGGACAGCCCTTCGGGAGGACTCACAGAACTCGGACCGTCACATGGACAGCCCTTCGGGAGGACTCACAGAACTCGGACCGTCACATGGACAGCCCTTCGGGAGGACTCACAGAACTCGGACCGTCACATGGACAGCCCTTCGGGAGGACTCATAGAACTCGGACCGTCACATGGACAGCCCTTCGGGAGGACTCACAGAACTCGGACCGTCACATGGACAGCCCTTCGGGAGGCACTCTCGAACAGCCCCTCGGGCACTAAGATCGAAACTACGACCTCTCTACAGAGTTGCACACATACGGTGTCATCTATCCGGCAGGGCTTCGCCGTCCAGAACTAGTTCCCACCGGAACCTAGACAGGCTTTCGGCTCTACGAAACTCTTTTCGTGGGAGGGAGAGAGAAGCCAGATTATGCATGGCACTTGTATGTGAGAATGAGTGAGTTTGGGCAGCCCCCTCCACCTCTATTTATAGGAGAAGGAGGGGTGGAGGGGCTGAAATTTCAGCCACATCCATCCATGTCATCTCCAAGATATTTTGGAGCAAAAGCCCAAAAATGTGGCTTTCCAAAAAGTACTTTCACTATTCACGACGACATTTTTCAGCGTCCGTTCGAACTGAAAATATTTATGTGGGCTTAGAACATTTCCAGTACCCACTAAAATAATTTTCAACGCGTTCTGGAACAATTCCAGTTTAGTGATCTCATCTGCGAAAAGCATCTGAAGCGGTTCCGGCAGCCCCGGAACATTTCCGGTTTTTCTTCCAGAAAATTCCCAGAAGTTTCCAGAATGAATCTGGCATCCTCCAAGAATTATCAGGCATGTGCCGAAACCATTTTGACTTAATGGTATCCCCTGAAACAACTTTTCAGTTTCGCCGGAACTCATCCGGTGACCTCTCTCTGCGGCACTTTTCCGCTGTCCGAAACTTTTTCGGTGATTTTCTCTCAGACTCCGTGTCTAGTATTCAGCAGATAGATGACCCTTAAGTGTGTGACCCTATAGGTTCGGTGAAGTATAGACATGACACGGAACCCCTTCCGATCAATGATCAACATCGGAGCCGTGGACACCCATATTGACCCCTATACCCACACGAATGAATATTCGAGTGAACCTCCAGTTGCCGTGTGCTATTCCTGTTGCTTCGCGATATGTTACAAATACCCGAGGTGAGACATGTTGGCATTCCCGTGGATCAACAACTTGTCCACTATGCTAGTTACCTCGTTACCGGTATTGTTCTCTTTTCTCATTACCGTGTTCCGGCATCCCCGTGATCAAATCACAAAGTGTCTGGCCAGACGATGATGGATACCGTAACACCGAGAGGGCCCAGAGATATCTCTCCATCGCCGGCGGAGCAAATCCCAATCTTGAGCTATCAAGTTACTTGACATACTTTCCCATGAATCCGTAAGCCGCCGTAATAGCCACCCATTTATGGATGACGTTTAACAAACCCCAAAGTTCATGAAGCAAGCATGAAGAAACTCGATACTCTCATGGTCTGAGGAATCATGCAAACGTTAACCATCTCTGTGTTATTAACCATTAACTTGTGATGAATGTATCTCATAGCATAACATCAATCGGGTCGATTCAACACAAATGTTCTTCTAACATTTGTGCCCTCAAAGTTGCTGGCATAGACATGCCTATGATTGGGAAAACATAATCATCATGCAACACTTGAGCTAGTCTTAGAGGCATGACTAGGAATACATTTTACCGTTTATTATTCCACACGTGCACATGTGTTTTCCCCAGAGCCTTTATGGATATACGGGCTCGGGAACCACAGCAGTTATAGCATGGAACATAAACCTAATTATGAACACGGAGATAAATAATAACATTTATTATTGCCTCTAGGGCATATCTCCTACACTCAATACCTCGTTCAGAAATTTTATGCCCAAGACAATACCTTCATTAACCATAAAGTGGCACTTCTCCCAATTCAAGAGAAGATTAGTTTGCTCACATCTCTGCAAAACTCGATCAAGGTTGCTTAAGCAATCATCAAAAGAAGTTCCATAAATAGAAAAATCATCCATGAAAACCTCAACAATCTTTTCACAAAAATCAGAGAATATAACAGTCATACATCTTTAAAAGGTAGCAGGTGCATTGCATAAACCAAAAGGCATACGTCTATAAGCATAAGTTCCAAAAGGGTAAGTAAAGGTAGTTTTTTATTGATCACGTTGTGAAACAGGTATTTGAGAAAAACCAGAATATCCATCAAGAAAACAAAAGTGTGTGTGCTTAGATAATCTTTCCAACATTCGATCAATAAAAGGCAGAGGGTAATGATCTTTTCTAGTAGCTTTATTTAATTTTCTGAAATCAATTACCATTCTATAGCCAGTAACAATTCTTTCTGGGATAAGTTCATTTTTATCATTAGGAACAATAGTAATACCTCCCTTCTTAGGGATGCAATGAACGGGACATACCCATCTACTATCATCTATGGGATAGATTATACCTGCTTCCAGAAGCTTTAATATTTCAATTCCTACCACTTCTTTCATCTTAGGATTCAAACGTCGTTGATGCTCAACAATGGGTTTAGCATCAGGTTCCATATTAATCTTGTGCTGACGGAGAGTGGGACTAATGCCCTTAAGATCATCAAGAGTATATCCAATAGCAGCTCGGTGCTTCTTCAGAATTTTCAATAATCTTTCTTCTTCATGTTCTGAAAGGTTAGCACTAATAATAACAGGATATATCTTTTTCTCATCAAGATAAGCATATTTCAAAGTGTGAGGCAATTGTTTTAGTTCAAACATAGGATCACCCCTTGGTGGAGGTGGACCTCCTAGAGTTTCAATAGGCAAATTGTGTTTAAGAAGAGGTCGTTGTTCAAAGAAGATCTTATCTATTTCATTGCTTTCATGCATATGCATATCATTTTATGGTCTAGCAAATATTGTTCTAGTGGATCAGTAGGAGGCACGGCAATAGAAGCAAGACCAATTATTTCATTCTTACTAGGTAATTCCTTCTTATGGGGTTGTCTATTAAACTTGGAGAAGTTAAATTCATGAGACTCATCACCAAAGCTAACACTGACAGTTTGTTTATGACAATCTATAGTAGCATTGACAGTGTTGAAGAAAGGTCTACCAAAGATAATGGGACAAAAGTCATCTTGAGGGGAACCAAGAACTAGAAAATCAGTAGGGTATTTTATTTTCCCACACAAGACTTCAACATCTCTAACAATCCCAAGTGGTGTGATCGTGTCTCTATTAGCAAGTTTAATAGTAACATCTATGTCTTCTATTTCAGCGTGTGCTATGTCATTCATAATTTCTTGATATAAGGTAAAAGGAATAGCACTTACGCTAGCACCCAAGTCACATAAACCATGATAACAATGATCTCCTATTTTCACTGAGACAACAGGCATGCCAACAACAGGTCTATGTTTATCCTTTTCATCGGGTTTGGCAATTCTAGCAGCTTCATCGCAGAAGTAAATAACATGCCCATCTATATTTTCTACCAGTAGATCTTTGACCATAGCAACACTAGGTTCTACTTTGATTTGTTCAGCAGGTTTGGGTGCTCTAATACTACTTTTGCGAACCACAATTGAAACCTTGGCATGTTCCTTTATCCTAACAGGGAAACATGGTTTTTTAATATAAGCAGTAGGCACAACTGGATCAACATTGTAAATTATAGTTTCATCTTTAGTTTTGACCGGTTCTTTAATTTCTTCTTTAATAGGGGGATGATATTTAAACCACTTCTCCTTAGGGAGATCAACATGAGTAGCAAAAGATTCACAAAAAGAGGCTACTATCTCAGAGTTAAGTCCATATTTAGTGCTAAACTTCTGAAAAGCATCAGTATTCATAAAAGATTTAACACAATCAAACTCAAGCTTAATACCTGACTCTTTACCTTCGTCGAGTTCCCAATCTTCAAAGTTGCATTTAATATTTTCTAAAAGATGCCTCCTAAATTCAATAGTCTTCTTCATAAAAGAACCAGTACAAGAAGTATCGAGCATGGATTGATCATCACGAGAAAGCCGAGCATAAAAATTTTGAATGATAATTTCTCTTGAGAGCTCATGATTGGGGCATGAATATAACATTGACTTAAGCCTCCCCCAAGCTAGAGCGATACTTTCTCCTTCACGAGGCCTAAAATTATATATATAATTCCGATCACGATGAACTAGATGCATAGGATAATTTTTTTGGTGGAATTCCAATTTCAATCGATTCCAGTTCCAAGATCCAATATCATCGCATAGCCTATACCATGTCAATGCCTTTCCCTTCAAAGATAAAGGGAAAACCTTCTTCTTAGCTTCATCTCTGGATAAAACCTGCAAGCTTAAATAATCCACAAATTTCATCCACATATATCAAGTGCATATCAGGATGTTCAGTTCCATCTCCTGCATAAGGATTAGCTAGCAGTTGTTCTATCATACCCAAAGGAATTTCATAACCAATATTTTCAGTAGGTGCAGTAGGTTGAGGGGCAACTAATTGTGGTTCTGGTCGAGGTGAAGATACCCCGAACAAACCCCTCAAAGGATGGTTCTCCATAGTAGCAAGTGACAATAAATTTCAGCACGTAGCAATAATTTTTCCTTAACAATTTCCACTTACCAAGAGCGCTTCACTCCCTGGCAACGGTGCCAGAAAAGAGCCTTGATGACCCACAAGTATAGGGGATCAATCGTAGTCCTTTCGATAAGTAAGAGTGTCGAACCCAACGAGGAGTAGAAGCAAATGACAAGTGGTTTTCAGCAAGGTATTTTTTGCAAGAACTGAAATAGTCGGTAATAGCTAGTTTGATAGGAAGATAATTTGTAACGAGCAAGTAACGTTAATGGTAACAAAAGTGCCACAAGGTAGCCCAATCCTCTTGAGGCAAAGGACAGGACAAAACGGTCTCTTATAATAAGCAAAGCGTTCTTGAGGGTACACGGGAATTTCACCATGTCACTTTCATCATGTTGGCTTGATTCGTGTTGGCTACTTTGATAATTTGATAAGTGGGTGGATCGGTGCTTAGGTTATGTTCTTACTTGAACAAACCTCCTACTTATGATTAACCCCTCGCAAGCATCCACAACTACTAGAAAAGTATTAAGACAAAATCTAACCATAGCATTAAACTTTTGGATCCAAATCGGTCCCTTACGGAGTAGCGCATAAACTAGGGTTTAAGCTTCTGTCACTCTAGCAACCCATCATCTAATAACTACTCCACAATACATTCCGTTAGGCCCTAATAAGGTGAAGTGCCATGTAGTCGACGTTCACATGACACCACTAAGGGAATCACAACATACATATCATCAAAATATCGAACACATATCAAGTTCACATGATTACTTGCAACATGACTTCTCCCGTGACCACAAGAACAAAAGTAACTACTCACAAATGATAATCATGCTCAAGATCAGAGGGGTATTAAATAGCATAATGGACATGAACATATAATCTTCCACCAAATAAACCCTATAGTAATCAACTACAAGATGTAATCAACACTACTAGTCACCCACAAGTACCAATCTAAGGTTCCGGTACAAAGATTGAACACAAGAGATGAACTAGGGTTTCAGAGGAGATGGTGCTGTTGAAGATGTTGATGGAGATTGCCCTCGCAAAGATGAGAGGGTTGTTGGTAATGACGATGATGATGATTTCTCCCTCCGGGAGGGAAGTTCCCCTGGCGGAATCGCTCCGCCGGAGGGCAAAAGTGCTCCTACCCAAGTTCCGCCTCAAGACGGCGGCGCTTCGTCCCGAAAGTCCTCCTCCTATTTTCTTCTAGGTCAAAATGACTTATATACCAGAAGATGGGCACCGAAGGTGGGCCGAGGAGGGCACAACAGACCAGGGCCCGCCTGGGTTGCCTGGCGCGCCCAGGTGGGTTGTGCCCACCTGGCGGGCCCCTCTGGTAGTTATTTGCTCCAATATTCTTCATATATTCCAAAAAAATTATTCGTAAATTTTCAGCTCATTTGGAGATGTGCAGAATAGGTGACTCTGATGTAGCTTTTTCAGGTCCAGAATTCTAGCTGCCGGCATTCTCCCTCTTTGTGTAAACCTTGCATATTATGAGAGAAAAGGCATTAGAATTACTCCATAAAGCATTATTATTTGTAAATACATTATAAATAACAGTAGGAAAACATGATGCAAAATGGACGTATCAACGGTTCACACAACACATGACAAAACATGCTTACTGAACTAATTTGAAAGCAAGATTTGAACATGCTACAGAATTTCTACATGGCAACAAATGGCATGACATGAATATACATGTAACACATGACAAAACATGCTTACTGAACTAATTCAAATGACCCCTAGATCAATGGCAATCATCATGACAAGTTCACAAGTATTAACAGATTTTCAGACTAGGTGATATTTGCATAGAGTGGCAGAAAGCAGATTCATGATGCAACCTTTGAGGCAAGTAAAATATATACTACAGCAGTTTTTCAAGGCAACAAAGAGCATGGCAAGCATTTACTAATTACCCTCAACAAAACATCCTTACTGATCATGATCCAGAGATGCACAAATTTGTTGCAAACCTCAAGGCAAAATGCAAAGTATTAATACTGCCAGTTTCAGACTTAGAGAAAAATAGCATGGCATGGCAGAAATTTCATACTAATTTCTATCTATGAACAAATTGTGCACCATCTCGTACATATCTCTCTATCCATCTAATAAAAAAACAACTATGCAGCGGTGGCGGCGGCAGCAAGTAGAGCACGCAACGGAGCAGTGGCAGCAAGGGAAGGGGGGAGCTCATTGGGGGCGGCGCACGATGGAGCTGGAGGTCCAGCGATGAGGGGAGCGGGCTCGGCGGCGGCGATGGCGAGGAGGTCTGGCGACAAGGAGTAGCTCAGGGGCGGCGATGCTCGGGGAGCACTACTAGGAAAAGGCATGCTAGTGGCGCACCACTTTTGCTTACTAATGGCGCACTAGTGGTGCGCCACTAGCACCACGCCATTAGATTTTTTTACTAATGGCGCACCACTGGTGCGCCATTAGTATAGTCCTCGGTGCGCCATTAGTATACTAGATACTAATGGCGCACCACATGGAAGTGCGCCATTAGTAACATTTTTTTTCAAAATTTTTTTGCAGAAATTTTTTTTTAAAAAAAAATTTCAAATTTTTTTTTTCGTTTTTTTCTTAATCTCAGGTCACTATGGCTTAATCTCGGGTCAATATGCTTAATCTCAAGTCAAATCGCACTCTTCGTAGTTCTATCCAACCCCAGTACCAGCTCACTTCACGGGCACTTGTTGATATATATATCATATCAATCCTATTAAACCTTCTTGATGTCTAGGACTTTGTTCATGTTCATGAGTATGATGAAATTTTGAAAAAATATTTCAAACTTCCCGGTCATATTACGTATTATCATATTTTGAAAAAAAATTCAAATTTTTTTTTTCGAAACCAATTTTTTTTTCTGTTACTAGTGGCGCACCTAGCAAACGGTGCGCCACTAGTAAGTTTGAATTTTTTTTGAATTTTTTTGCCTCTAGATCTTAAAAGCCCCGTAACTTTTTTTCTGTTAGGTATTTGGGGATTTTGAAAATGTTTAACTGGGTTCCCCCGTTAAATCCGGATGTAACTTTTCGAGTAGATGATTTTTCATATAAAAAACTTTTTAATCCGAGTTCGTATGCAAAAGTTATGCCCATTTTACAAATTCCAGAGATATTTTGCAAATAAAGTCAAAATTCATATTTGTAAATTTTCCCAACAAGTAGACCACATATCACATGGGAAACTTATTTTCTTTTATTTTTTTGACATTTCCATCATTTTCTTTTATTTTTTTTAAACTGAAAAGGCGGTCCACGGGGGGGGGGGGGGTGCATTCGGTGGAATTTTTGGGCCAAGTTAGTAATGGCGCACCGTGGGAGTGGTGCGCCATTACTAGTTCAACTAGTAATGGCGCACCACACACACGGTGCGCCATTACTAGTTTTGAAAAAAAAAATTGAAACAAACTTTGAAAAAAAAATTACTAGTGGCGCACCGTGGATGTGGTGCGCCATTACTAGTTTAACTAGTAATGGCGCACTATCCACTGGTGCGCCATTAGTAGTTTTGAAAAAAAAATAAAAAAAATTTGAAAATTTTTTAAAAAAAAAATTTGAAAAAAAATTACTAGTGGCGCACCGTGGATGTGGTGCGCCATTACTAGTTTAACTAGTAATGGCGCACTATCCACTGGTGCGCCATTACTAGTTTTGAAAAAAAAATGAAAAAAAAAATTTGTTACTGATAGCGCACCGTGGATGTGGTGCGCCATTAGTATTTGGACACTAATGGCGCACCAACACATGGTGCGCCATTAGTATATAGTAATGGCGCACCACATGTCTGGTGCGCCATTAGTGGCCATATCAGCTATAGCCCTTTTCCTAGTAGAGGAGGGTGTGCGCGGAGGTCCGGCGCCGGCGACGGTCAGCGGGCTCGGGGACGGTAGGGCGTCGGGACAGGGCGTTGGGACAGGGCAAGGTGGCAGCCTGGCGGCGGCGGCGTCGGGGCAAAGCGTCGCGCGAGAGAGAAAGGAGAAGTTTGGGGGAAAATTCGGGGGAGGGAGATGCGCGGTTTATATACCCAGGCCTTTAGTCCCGGTTGGTGGCTCAAACCAGGACTAAAGGCCCCCCTTTAGTCACGGCCCGAGCCACTAACCGGGACTAAAGGTAAACTTCAGCAGTCCAAAGGGCGCAAAACCCAGGTGGCTCAGACCGGGACTAAAGGTAGGGCTTACCAACCCGGACTAAATCTGTTTTTCCTATTTTTTGGTTTTAGACCTTTTTAGGACATTTTAGTTTTAGTTTTCTTTTAAACAGATTCAAAAACAGTAGCATACATGCCTAGTTTTCATTTAATTCTTTTTCTATTAAAGTTTTTAACAAAAAATACTTTCTGAAAATTTTAGTTGCATAAATTTTGTACAATTTAAAGTTTAATATTATTTTGATCATAACTAGAGTTTCATAAAAGCTTTTTAGTTGATTCTTTTTGCCATTGAAGAATATTATAGTATTGGTTTTGTTGATTTTAGCAGGTGTACCAAGCTTGAGCTCATTTGGACATGTTTAGCAATGTAAAGTTGCTCAAAACAAGAAAATGGACATATATGGTTTTGAGGGAATTTGATGATGTTATCTTGTTCTCGTTGATGCACCACTTGGCCTAGATCAATATTTAGACCATTTTAGCAGGTGTACCAAGTTTGAGCTCATTTGGGCGTGTTTAGCAATGTAAAGTTGCACAAACTAGAAAATGGACAGATATGATTTTGAGGGAATTTGATGATGTTATCTTATTCTTCTTGATGCATCACTTGGCCTAGATATATATTTAGACTATTTTAGCAGGTGTACCAAGTTTGAGCTCATTTGGACATTTTTAGAAATGTAAAGTTGCTCAAACTAGAAAAATGGACAGATATGGTTTTGAGGGAATTTGATGATGTTATCATGTTCTCCTTGATGCACCACTTGGCCTAGATAAATATTTAGACCATTTTAGCAGGTGTACCAAGTTTGAGCTCATTTGGACATGTTAATCAATGTAAAGTTGTTGAAACTAGAAAATGGACAGTTATGGTTTTGAGGGAATTAGATGATGTTATCTTGTTCTCCTTGATGCACCAATTGGCCTAGATCAATCTTTAGACCATTTTAGCAATTGTACCAAGTTTGAGCTCATTTGGACATTTTTAGCAATGTAAAGTTGCTCAAACTAGAAAATGGACAAATATGGTTTTGAGGGAATTCGATGATGTTATCGTGTTCTCCTTGATGCACCACTTGGCCTAGATCAATATTTAGACCATTTTAGTAGGTTTACCAAGTTTGAGCTCATTTGGACATTTTTAGCAATGTAAAGTTGCTCAAACTAGAAAATGGACATATATGGTTTTGAGGGAATTAGATGAAGTTATCTTGTTCTCCTTAATGCACAGCTTGTCCTAGATCTATATTTAGACCATTTTAGCAGGTGTACCAAGTTTGAGCTCATTTCGACATTTTTAGCAATGTAAAGTTGCTCAAACTAGAAAATGGACAGATATGGTTTTAAGGGAATTTGATAATGTTATCTTGTTCTACTTGATGCACCACTTGGCCTAGATCAATATTTAGACCATTTTAGTAGGTGTACCAAGTTTGAGCTCATTTGGGCATGCTTAGAAATGCAAAGTTGCACAAACTAGAAAATGGACAGACATGATTTTGAGGGAATTTGATGATGTTATTTTGTTCTTCTTGATGCATCACTTGGCCTTGATATTTTTTTAGATTATTTTAGCAGGTGTACCAAGTTTGAGCTCATTTGGAAAATTTTAGCAATGTAAAGTTGCTCAAACTAGAAAATGGACAGATATGGTTTTGAGGGAATTTGATGATGTTATCGTGTTTTCCTTGATTCACCACTTGGCCTATATCAATATTTAGACCATTTTAGCACTTGTACCAAGTTTGAGCTCATTTGGACATGTTAATCAATGTAAAGTTGTTGAAACTAGAAAATGGACAGATATGGTTTTGAGGGAATTAGATGATGTTATCTTGTTCTTCTTGAGGAACCAGTTGGCCTAGATTAATATTTAGTCCATTTTAGCAATTGTACCAAGTTTGAGCTTATTTGGATATTTTTAGCAATGTAAAGTTGCTCAAACAAAAAATGAACATATATGGTTTTGAGGGATTTAGATGATGTTATCTTGTTCTCCTTGATGCACCACTTGGCCTAGATCAATATTTAGACCATTTTAGTAGGTGTACCAAGTTTGAGCTCATTTGGACATTTTTAGCAATGTAAAGTTGCTCAAACTAGAAAATGGACAGATATGGTTTTGAGGGAATTTGATTATGTTATCTGGTTATCCTTGATGCACCGCTTGACCTAGATTAATATTTAGACCATTTTAGCAGGTGTACCAATTTTGAGCTCATTTGGACATTTTTAGCAATGTAAAGTTGCTCAAACTAGAAAATGGACAGATATGGTTTTGAGGGAATTTGATGATGTTATCTTGTTCTCCTTGATGCACCACTTGGCCTAGATCATTATTTAGATCATTTTAGCAAGTGTACCAAGTTTGAGCTCATTTGGATATATTTAGCAATGTAAAGTTGCTCAAACTAGAAAATGGACATTTATGGTTTTGAGGGAATTAGACGATGTTATCATGTTCTCCAAGACATGAGACTTGGCAAGATCATCAAATATGGCATTTGTGACATGCTAGAATTTTCTTCGAATTAATGGTGAATATTTCCTTTGTAAATATTACAAAAGTTTGAAATATCCAGAAAGGGTCATTGAGGGTACCTATCAAAAATAACTTGATCTAACTATTTGTCACTCTCTGATGAAAATTAAAGGAATAGCAAGAAAACATAAACTAAAATATTGAAAATAAATGATCAAGCATGTCACAAGTCTCATGGCTTGGAAAACAATATACTATTCTCATAGGATTCTCTGATTTCTCAGCCCTCAACATGTTTCAAATGCCAAAATGCCCTAGCTAGCTCTTACAAAGATTTCCTCCGGTTTGTTCGAAGTGGCACTTTCCAGCTAAAACTTTTTCTTCGTGTGTGTCCCTTGCTTACTGCACCGTAAGCATGGATAATCTTCATCATTTAACAGGATGTTTGGGTCAGTCCTCACTGTGAAGGGTGGAATTTCATGAAACTTTTTATAATCTTCTGACATGTCTGTCTTATCCTCCACTCCCACGATGTTTCTTTTCCCTGAAAGAACTATGTAGTGCTTTGGCTCATCGTATGATGTATTCGCTTCCTTATCTTATCTTTTTCTCGGTTTGGTAGACATGTCCTTCACATCGAAAACCTGCGCCACATCATTGGCTAGGACGAATGGTTCGTTTGTGTACCCAAGATTGTTGAGATCCACTGTTGTCATTCCGTACTACGGGTCTACCTGTACCCCGCCTCATGACAGATTGACCCATTTGCACCGAAACAAAGGGACCTTAAAATCATGTCCATAGTTCCCATATGTCCTCTATGTAACCATAATATGTGTCCTTTGCCCTATTGGTGTTTGCTGAATCAATGCGGACACCACTGTTTTGGTTGGTGCTCTTTTCATCTTGGGCGATCGTGCAAAATGTATTCCCATTTATCTTGTACCCTGGGAAAGTCAATACAGTGGAAGATGGTGTCCAGGCCAACAAGTACAAGTCATCTCCAACAGTGGTGTTACCCATGAGATGTGTTTGCAACCAACCGCCGAAAGTCCCCATGTGTTCACGTTTAATCCAGTCGTCAGACTGCTCCGGGTGTTTGGAGCGTAAAATATTCTTGTGTTCATTGATATACGGGGCCACCAACATAGAATTCTGTAGAACTGTGTAGTGTGCTTGCGCCCAAGAATGCCCATCCCTACATATTATTGAATCCGCTTCTAGTGTGCCTTTCTACTCAGTCTCCCCTCATGCCGCAATTGAGGAACACCAATCGGCTTAAGGTCAGGAATAAAGCCAACACAAAACTCAATGACCTCCTCTGTTTCATGGCCCTTGGAGATGCTTCCTTCTGGCCTAGCACGGTTACGAACATATTTCTTTAAGACTACCATGAACCTCTCAAAGGGAAACATATTGTGTAGAAATACAGGACCCATAATGGCAATCTCGTCGGCTAGGTGAACTAGGACGTGTGTCATAATATCGAATAAGGATGGTGGGAACACCAACTCGAAATTGACAAGACATTGGACCAAATCATTCTATAACCTTGGTAGTATTTCTGGATTGATTACCTTATGAAAAATTGCATTGAGGAATGCACATAGCTTCATAATGGCTAACCGAACATTTTCTGGTAGAAGCCCCCTCAATGCAACTGGAAGCAGTTGCGTCATAATCACATGGCAGTCATGAGACCTTAGGTTCTGGAATTTTTTCTCTGCCATATTTATTATTCCCTTTATATTCGACGAGAAGCCAGACGGGACCTTGATACCGATAAGGCACTAAAAAAACATTTTCTTCTCTGCTTTGGTAAGAGCATAGCTGGCTGTACCTTGATACTGCCTTGGATGCATGCCGTCTTTTTCGGTCATACTTTGCTGGCCCTCCTGTGGCTCCGGTGTATCTTTTGTCTTCCCTTACACGCCCAAGAAGCCAAGCAGGTTCACGCAAACATTCTTCATCACGTGCATCACGTCGATTGCAGAGCGGACCTCTTGGTCTTTCCAATAGGGTGGGTCTCAAAATATAGATTTGTTCTTCCACATGGGTGCGTGTCTATGGCAGTCATTCGGAATAGATTGTCCGCCAGGACCCTTTCCAAAGATTGCTTTTAAATCCTTGACCATATCAAATATATCATCACCAGTATGGAGGACAGGCTTCTTCCGGTGATCTGCCTTACCATCGAAATGCTTGCCTTTCTTTCTTAAGGGATGCTTGCTCAGAAGAAATCGATGATGTCCCAGGTACACATTCTTCTTACATTTGTCCAAATATATACTTTCAATCTCATCTAAACAGTGCGTGCGTGCATTGTATCCCTTGTTTATCTATCCTGAAAGGTTACTAAGAGCAGGCCAATCATTGATGTTTACAAACAGCAATGCTCGTTGGTCAAATTCCTGCTGTCTGTGCTCATCCCACACACGTACACCTTTGATATCCCACAGCTGTAAAAGTTCTTCAACTAATGGCTTAGTGCATTGGATGAGCACTGGCATCATAATGAACTTCCGCTTCATGCACATCCAAGGAGGAAGGTTATAGATACATAGAGTCATAGGCTAGGTGCTACGATTGCCGCTCTGCTGCCCAAAATGATTATTGCCATCTGCACTTAAACCAAGCCATAAGTTCCTTGCGTCATCTGCAAACACCAGTCACTTTCTCTTGATTTTTCGCCACTGCGACCCATCAACGGGTACTCTCAACATCCCGTCTTTCTTACGGTCTTCTTTGTGCCATCTCAACAACTTGGCATGCTTTTTGTTTCTGAACAGTCGTTTCAACCATGGTATTATAGGAGCATACCACATCACCTTGGCAGGAACCCTCTTCCTGGGGCGCTCGCCCTCATCATCACCAAGGCCATCTCGTCTGATCTTATACCGCAATGCACCGCATACCGGGCATGCATTCAATTTCTCGGACTCCTCACCGCGGTAGAGGATGCAGTCATTAGGGCATTCATGTATCTTCTGCACCTCTAATCCTAGAAGGCAGACAACTTTCTTTGCTTCCTACGTACTGTTAGGCAATTTGTTATCCTTTGGAAGCTTCTTCTTCATTATTTTCAGTAGCTTCTAAAATCTCTTGTCAGATACACCATTCTTTGCCTTCCATTGTAGCAATTTCAGTGTGGTACCGAGCTTTGTGTTGCCATCTTCTCAATTTGGGTACAACCCTTTTTTCTGATCCTCTAACATGCGATCAAACTTTAACTTCTACCTTTCACTTTCCCATTCTCTCTGTGCATCAACAATGACCCGGCGAAAATCATCAACGGGCACTTCTGGTGCGTCTTGATATTCAGCTTCCCCCGTTGCAGTATCACCGTATTCAGGGTACATAGGATAGTTGTCATCATCCTCTTCTTCTTCATTGTCTTCCATCATAACCCCTCTTTCTCTGTGCTTGGTCCAACAATTATAGTGGGGCCTGAAACCCTTCTTAAGCAGGTGTAAGTGAAGTGTTTTCGAGGAATAGTAATCCTTCGTATTCTCACAGACAACACATGGACAATACATAAAACCATTCTGACTGTTTGCCTCAGCCACATTGATAAAATTACGCAGGCCCGTAATATACTCGGAAGTGCGTCGGTCACCATACATCCATTGTCGGTTCATCTGCATTATATAATTACGTATATCAAAAACCATTACAGAACATCATGAATAGAGAAATGACCAAATTAATGCAAGTTCATCGTCACATTAAAACCAAAGTACAGTAGTGATCAAATGTTATTACTGCAAAAATAAATACATAAAGTTCATATATAGTTCTCATAAAACAACATACAACTATGTAAAACATTTAAATGCAACAATAAATGCGATCAAAATCGCAACTACGGTAACAATTGATCCAACAAAATAATGATACCTAGCCTCTTTATCAATGGCATATTTTTCTAATCTTTCTATTCTTCAAGCGCATTGCATCCATCTGGATCTTATGTGGATCGACGACATCAGCAACATGCAACTCCAATTTCATCTTCGCTTCTTCAATTCTTTTCAAAAAAAAATTCAAATAATTGTTTTCTTTTTCAACTAAATTTAACCTCTCGACAAGAGGGTCGGTTGGAATTTCTGGTTCACATACCTCCTAGATAAAAAAATCTATGTCAAGTTGGTCAGCATAATTGTCATAAACACTAAATGAAACAAATAGTTATAAAAGATAATATACCACATCCGAATCATAGACCGGACGAGAGCCGATGGGGGCGGATACCAAAACCATGGCACTATATAATAACAAACAATAATACAAGTAAGAAAATTATACAAGGAGCTATCTAAATCATACAAGTAAGAATTGTTTCTTAAAAAAAGATAAGAACAAGAGGCTCACCACGGTGGTGCCGGCGACGAGATCGGCGCGGGTGATCGACGGTGGTGAGGACGGGGACGGGGACGGGACGACACCCTACACATGTGCAAACTAAGAAGTTAATTTGAGCTCAAATTGTGCATCCAAACCAAATAAACTCCCACATACACTCCTCCACTAAAACCCACAAACCACTCTACTTCTAGAGCATTTGAAATGAGCTAATTAAACTAGCAGTGAGAGATGAAAGGATGAAGTTGCTAACCTTTTACAACACTTGGATAGTTGGTGCACCACCAAATCTTGGGGAAAATGGAGCTTGGATATCTGGTAGATAATTTGTTGATTATGAAGTTGTGGCTTTGCTCCTTGATACAACATGTTATCACAGAGCTCCTCGCTAGCTGCTGCCTGTAATAGACCTAGTTTATATCTAATGAAATCCCACCACTGATATACTGACAGAATTGGTAAAAGTTGAGAAAAATGAGCCCGAGCCAATTAAAATTGAAAATTTACGTGAAAATGAAAAACTATGCTAACGTCTAGTTGCCTATGATGTTGATGTATCTATTTGTTGGTGAGTTCATTAATTTCCCGAAGGAGGAATTGGGAAGATGCAAGGACTAGAGATGTTGAAACATAATAGAGGATTTAAGTACCCAATTCAATTTCTTCAAGATTTTGGATAGATATAGATGGATGGATGGATGGATGGATGATGCCGCCATGAGAATTATCAATATTCATAGTTTTAATCATTTCACAAGCTTATCCTGATAGCATTTCATGCTTACCATGGTTATACTAATTTTCATTTCATTATAAAGTTGATACAAAATATGTCTAGTATTTCCTGGTAAGCGGGAACCCACCCGTTCAAAGAGAAAAAAAAATGTCTAATCGGTTTACAAAATCTTGATGTGTCCAAGTGTTTGCAAAAACCATATGGCTTTATCATGACAAATGTACGAAAATATTAGAAAAGTAACTTTTAAGTCATGTTTTTTCCGTTTCTGAGGGGCATGGCCGTGCCTCTCGCGGATGCAAAACCGTGCCTATGACGAAAGGAAAGAAAAATAGAAAATGCGTATTTTTTCGTTTTCGAGAGGCACGGCCGTGCCTCTCGCGGAAGCAAAACCAAGCCTCTCACGAAAGCAAATCCATGCCTTTCACGGAAGAAAAAAAATAAAATGCATTTTTTCCGTTTCCGAGAGGCTCGGCTCACGGAAGAAAAAAAACGCGTTTTTCTCGTTTCCGGCTCGCGGAAGCTGAGCCGTGCCTCTCACGGAAGAAAAAAAAAAATAGAACACATTTTTTTGCTAAAAAAGCATAATTTTTTTTGTCAAAAAACTAAAAAAGACCGGTGGAAGCCCAGAAAGCCAAAAAAAACATCTAAAAAGCCGAAAACGCGTGCGAAAAACAAAAAGAAAACAAAATCCGGAGGAAGCGTCCAGAGCGTGACATGTGGTGGCGGCTGAGAGTGCGCCAGACCACCCCAAGTGAATTGTTGGGAGGCCCTACGAAGAACCAATCCTCCAAGAATAATGTTAGACGATCGTTTCGTTCCTTCACGTGGGCCTGGTCGTCGTTTTGTTCCTTCGCGTGGCAGCTCCTTCAATGCGCGACTGGCCTGGTTCCAACCGATGAGGGAGCTATGACTCCAATGGCGACCACGGCGCCTCGGCTACGACACGAGGTCTACTCGGTTCCCTGGCCTCGGTCACTCGGTTGCACGGTACGACGGGACTGTGCCGTGGAGGCAAACAGGCATACGGCGATTGGTGTTCTACGAATGTAGAGCAGTGCTCACGAACTACTCAGCACCGTCACGTACTTCTCCAGAACACATATATGGGATCCTCCCAGTTGTACAAAGCGCTGAAGTTGTCTCCGTCGCAAATTAGAATAGATCATCTTCACCGCACATCCTCTTTTGTGTACTAGTCAACAACCCGTGCAACTGCACGGCCTAGTTATTTAACAATCTAAGTATGTACCAATATGGCCTTTTTATAGGAAGTTTTTCGGAGAAACAAACTTATTTATTTCTCTAACATATTTAACACCACACCTATTTACAATGAATTAAATTAACAAAATCAGAGCTCATAAACTCCACTGTTGAGAAGACGATTTGTGAGTGCGCGAGCTGTTTACTGGATCTTTGACCAAAACATAATTACCTCAGTGTGTAATCGCCAATAGTACTATGTGTTTAGGAATTTTGATTCACGTTTGTCTTCTTATATTCGTTCACTCTACATGTACTTGTGTAACGTGTATATGCACAGGCTTGTAGTCTTCATGCCCTATTACTTATCTGTATGGAAAATATAGATGCAGTCTTGGGGCTCACCTGTGTAGTAAAGAAAGAAAAATAGGAGCGTACTGTTGCCTGCTATCATGGGACCCATCCAATATGCAAAAAATAAAGAAAATAGCAACAAACTGCTGCGTGCTTTACTTTCTTCCACCTGCCGTTTGGTCTGTCATCTCCGACTTTTTTTGTCTTTTCTCATCCATGAGAAAGATGGCCGGTGTGGCTATACTTTTGTCTTTTTTCATCTGTTTGTTTACATAACATTAAAAAGCGATTTCATTTATAAATTAATTATATTTAATTAGAAATATTTCTTCCCGGGATATAGTAAACAAACAAATGGGAAAAGACAACAAAATACATAACATAAACATTGGGTTAAAAATAATAACGTTATTTATTTTACAGAATGTTTCTCAGCACTTTTAATATTGATTAGACTGGGAAAGTGCAATTATCACATGCAAAGAAAGCAGATAGGTAGAAAGTTTTATGAGGACATTTACATAAAGTGCACATTGTTAGCCAGAAAAAATTAAAGGGCACATGGAGACTACTTTTTGTATATGTGATCACATATTGCACTAGTGCAGAACCGGGCTGTAGTCCCGGTTCGTAAGGCCCTTTAGTGCTGGTTCTGGAACCGGCACTAAAGGGTGGGGACTAAAGCCCCCCCCCCCCCCTAGTCCCGGTTCAACACGAACCGGCACTAAAGGGCCACCACGTGGCACGAGCACGCGCCGGAGGGCTGGGGGCTTTTAGTCCCCGTTGGTTACACCAACCGGGACTAAAAGGTTTAGGGGTTTTGGTTTTATGATTTATTTTTCCTTTAATTTTGTGTTTTCCATTTTATTATTTTTCATTTGCTGGTATTTTACGATAGTACATATTGTACACGTTATGCATATATATAAATAGAATTTCTCGTAGAACCGATCATATATATATATATATCATCGAATGTCTCGCACGACCATTCACACATACACATGTATATATACAATTTCTCGTCTCAATTTGCAGATCATTACATGGAGGCATTAGGTCGATCTAGCTAGGTACGGGGTAATGAAATTCTCCTTTGGGATCTATGACCTGGTCGAGCAAAAATCCCGCTATTTCCTCTTGAATCGCTCGTACGTGATTCTCTGGTAGGAGCTTATCCCGCATGTCCTTCATCTTTAAAGAAGAGATCAAAATATGCATGTATTATTAGTTGTGTGTATATATATTAGATAATGATGTAAAAAATGTGAATAGTGTTCTGGCAAACGTACCCATCGGTTTCTATCATCTTTGCTCCTTTCGGACGCCATCATGCGAATGTTCTCGCAAACGTAGTATGCACATAAATTAGTCCCCGGCGCCTGCTTCAGGGCCTTTACGAGAATAGAATTCAATCCGATAATAATTAATCAAGTATGATAATGGTATTGAAACTCGAATTAAAGAGATGTTAGCTAGCTAGTACTACTTAATTAATTACCTTGGGTCGCACCCATGTCAGCTGTTGTTTCCATTGGCCTTTAACCTTTTTGATGAATTTTTCCCAAGCCCTGCCCGCCGGCAAAGAAAATGAATAAAGGATTTATTATTTAGTTGATATCAGGAAACGAACTAAAGAGGCCGACATAGTGCGATAATGATTGAAATTACCTGTCGAGCATCCCCTTCACGATTGAGTATTCTTTAGGTTTAAGTAGTGTGTCCAGTACTTGAACTTTTCCCTCGTCAACTTCAATGATTAACAAGATCCAGTGGAAACTGCATGCGCACACGTTTGTATTAAGCGGGCATGTGCATAACTCATCAACTACACTTATTAACATCTAGTAAGCAAAAACAGAATTTGTAGTACAAGACAGTGTCACTCACCCGAAGTTGTAAGGAAGTAGTATTTCTGGTTGGGTATTTAGTCGCACCAAGAACTCTAGGAAGGTTTTCTCTGTGTATGGTCGATCATATTCACGTGACCATGTCTCTTCATTAATGGTATTTGGGTCAATGAACCCAATGCCATAGCGTCCACTTTTTTCATTTCAAAGATCTTCATTCTGCATAATACCACAGAAAATAATATAGTGAGGATAATTACAGTTAATGAACGAGCACTACAGCTAGCTAGAGACTTAACTTACAGAAAGAAATAACTTACAGACAATAGCAACTGCCGATAGATTTGTCGAGTGCGTCTTGATTGAATAACTGAAACATTTCTTGAAACTCAACCCACAGACCTTTTTCATGGAAGTAATGCTCTGCCTTGACTTTCACCATGAGGGACTCTTTATCGGTAGTCTTGGTTTCTCTCATGTACCATTGATGCAATCCATACATTCTCGTTGAGAGACTCTTGACCTCCTCAGCTTTGACCATAGGTTCGCCGCGGACATATTTCTGTTTTAGTTCCTCCTCTTTAAACGTTTCGATGGGCTCGATGCCTAGGAGTTGTTCTACAGTGACACCGGCCTCTTCAGTCCCGGACATGCCGCCTCTGAAGCAGGACGTCGTCGCGAACGGGTCGACGACGAGGATGCGGGCCGGGCATCATTGGCGTCGAGAACAAATTCTATGCAAATATGTAACATTTTTTAAATGTTTGGCTATGAAAAGGATTCAGAATCATAACAGATTCTCTTAACCTTTAAGGGATTTAACAAAATGGCGCCATTCTGGATGCACAGAAAATGGTTCATATTTTTCCTGATCTCATCTATCCTTCTATATGTCATGTTGTCTAGTGTCAAAGGATTCAAGAAAACCATGGCTTCATCATTACCCGGAAGTAACAGGCGCATAATGATACGAAGCTCTCCAAATTGTTTTGGAACGGAGTTCCGGATAGGATAATTAGCTTTTTGGTGCGAAGTTCAGCAAAAGCCTTCCGAATATCGCTATTTGGAAGGCCTTTGCTGAAATTCGTACCAAAAAGCGAATTATTCTATCCGAACTCCGTTCCGAAACAACTTTGAAGAGCTTCGTAGCATCATACGCCTGTTACTTCTGGCTAATGATGAAGCCATGGATTTCTTCAATACTTTGACAGACAACGTGACATATAAAAGAATATATGTATAGATGAGATCAGAAAAAAAATGGATCAACTTGTGCACATCCATAATGGGGGCATTCTTTGATCATATATATTTCACTAAATCAAACTTTGACATATGATCAAATGTTGCATATGTCAAAATTCAAACTTTAACATATGATCAAATGTTGCATATGTCAAAATTCAAACTTTGACATATGATCAAATGTTGCATATGTCAAAATTCAAACTTTGACATATGATCAAACTTTGACATATGTCAAAATTATTGCATCTAGTTACATTGGGTCAAATGTTGCATCGTGAAATATGCAACATTCAAACTTTTTTCAATATGACAAACTTTTAATACATTCAAACATCTAAAACATCAAAACATATACATATATACATCTAAAACATAAAAAGTTCCTACTCAATAAAACATCTGAAACATCAAAACATAATGTATAAAAAACTAAAATTCCTACTCACCTAATTAACATTTATATATCTAAAATTCATCTAAACATTTCTATAACTAAAAGTATAAAAAACTAAAAAAACATTCATCTAACACTTATATATATCTAATTCATCTAATTAACATTTATATATATCTAATTCATCTAATTCAACTAAAAAACAAAAAAACAAAAAAAAATTAAGAAAATATGTGTGTGTGTGTGTGTGTGCGAGTTCGATGGGAGGGGCGGCCATGGCGGCACAGGGGCTGCTCACATCGGGGCGACGGCGGGTGAGGCGAGGCAACGGGGGCGGCGACGGGGGCGGCGAAGGGGGCGGCGACGGGGACGTACGACGGGGACAGGGGCGGGGACGGGGGCGGCGACGGGAACGGCGACGGCGCGCGACAGGGACGGCGACGGCGCGCGACAGGGGCGGCGGCGATGTCAATCGAAGCAGAGGAGACGAAGAAGAGAAGAGAAGAAACTGAAAATTCGTAAGTGTTGTATATATAGAAGGGACCTTTAGTCCCGGTTGGAACCACCAACCGGGACTAAAGGTCAAATTTGGCCAGGCCAAGTGGCGGGAAGCGCAGGCCTTTGTCCGGGTTGGTGGCTCCAACCGCGACTAAAGGGGGGGGGGGGTCTTTAGTCGCGGTTGAAGCCATCAACCGGGACTAAAGGCCTGTGCTTCCCGTGTGCGCGGTGCAGAAGTTTAGTCCCACCTCGCCGAGCGAAGGGCAGCCGCACTGGTTTATAAACCCAGCCGCGGCTGCTCCTTCGAGCTCCTCTCCAAAGCAGGCTTCTGGGCCTAACTCTGCTGCGCTGCCCTGTGGGCCTACTGGGCCTTGCGGGCCTGCATCCTGGCCCAACGATAGGTTGGGTTTCTAGTCGTATGCAGGCCGTTGTGGCCCAGTAGGCGGGGTTTTTTTTTCATTTTTTTGTTTTTTGTTTTATTTATTTTCTTTTATTTCTGAGTTGTTTTTGCTTTATTTAGAGTTTCTTTGTGAATATTTTTGCTTTAGGTAAAAAAAATTAGAAACTTTCTGTTAGTGCTAGTAGTTTTCAAATTTGAAGAGTTTAAATTTGAATTATTTGAAATTTGTGTGAATCACTAGGTTGTGAATAACTTTACTTTAAAAATAGATTTTTCAGTGATTCTTTTTTCTTATGTTTAATATTAGTATGTTTTAAGATTATATTCAATTTGGTAATGCTTAGGTTATTTAAAAAAAATGAGATGCCTTTATAACAGATGAGTTTTCGTCCGAAACCCTGATACTTCGAAAGAGATTGTCCATTTTGTACACGAAGTAGATCCAGTTTTACTCGTAACCCTCTCAACTTTTTATCACATGCTATGTGGGTGAAATGATGATACCATGCCAACTTTCAACCTTTTCAGAGTTCATTTGTAGTGCTTTTCAATTTCAAGGTTCTTTAGCTAAAAAAAATCAGTAAATGCATGAAAAATAGCAAATGAAGTCAGAAAGGGTTGAAAATTGATGACGTGTCTTTGAATGGTGCATACTGAACGTACAAAAAGTCTGGAGTTGAAATAAGTTTAAAAAAATGAAATGCCTTTGTAACATATGAGTTTTCGTCCGAAACCTTGATACATCGAAAGAGATTGTTCATTTTGTACATGAAGTGGATCCAGTTTTTGCCGTAACCCTCTCAACTTTTTAGCACATGCTATGTGCATAAAATGATGATACAATGCCAACTTTCAATCTTTTCAGAGTTCATTTGTAGTGCTTTTCAATTTCAGGGTCCTTTAGCTCAAAAAAATCAGTAAAATGCATGAAAAATAGCAAAAGAAGTCAGAAAGGGTTGAAAATTGATGACGTGGCTTTGAATGGTGCATACTGAACGCACAAAAAGTCTGGAGTGGAAATAAGTTTTAAAAAAAATGAAATACCTTTGTAACAGATGAGTTTTCGTCCGAAACCCTGATACTTCGAAAGAGATAGTCCATTTTGTACACGAAGTGGATCCATTTTTGCCGTAACCCTCTCAACTTTTTAGCACATGCTATGTGGGTGAAATAATGATACCATGCCAACTTTCAACCTTTTCAGAGTTCATTTTGTACTGCTTTGGAATTTCAGGGTCATTTAGCTCAAAAAAATCAGTAAATGAGCTCAAAAATAGCAAATGAAGTCAGAAAGGGTTGAAAATTGATGACGTTTGTCCGAAGCACAAAAGTACATGTTTGAAATACCAAAACACATAAGCACCCTAACTATTACAAAGATTCCCTACGGTTTGTCCAAAGTGAGACTTTCCAGATATACATAAGTCCAGAAACTCACTAGAGAAGAAAGTGATGACAGTGAAGCCGGTCACATCCTAGAGTGGGATCTTTGGGTGTGAAACTTTTTCTTCGCGTGTGTCCCTTTGCGCCGTAACCATGGACAATCTTCATCATTTAACTGGATGCTCGGGTCAATATTCACTATGAAGGGAGCAATTTCATGAAACTTTTCATAATCTTCTGACATGTCTGTCTTGTCATCCACTCCCACGATGTTTCTTTTCCCTGAAAGAACTATGTGGCGCTTTGACTCATCGTATGATGTATTCGCTTCCTTATCTTTTCTTTTTGTCGGCTTGGTAGACATGTCCTTCACATAGAAAACCTGCGCCACATCATTGGCTAGGACGAATGGTTCGTCTGCGTATGCAAGATTGTTGAGATCCACTGTTGTCATTCCATACTGCGGGTCTTCCGTTACCCCGCCTTGTGTCAGATTGACCCATTTGCACCGAAACAAAGGGACCTTCAAACCACGTCCATAGTCAAGTTCCCATATCTCCTCTATGTAACGATAATATGTGTCCGTTCCCCTCTTGGTTGCTACATCAAAGCGGACACCACTTTTTTGGTTGGTGCTCTTCTTATCTTGGGTGATCGTGTAAAATGTATTCCCATTTATGTCGTACCCTTTGAAAGTCATTATATTCGAAGATGGTAACTGGGACAGCAAGTACAGGTCATCTTCAACAGCGTCGTCAAGCATTGCACGTGTCTGCAACCAACCGGCGAAAGTCCCCGTTTGTTCACGTGTAATCCAGTCATCAGACTGCTCCGGGTGTTTGGAGCGTAGAATATTCTTGTGCTCCTCCATATACAAAGCCACCAAGGCGGAATTTTGTAGAACTATGTAGTGTGCTTGAGTGAGAGAATGCCCGTCCATACATATTATTTGTTTCGGTCCTACCATGCCATTTCCACCCAGTCCGCCCTTATGCCGCGATTCAGGAACACCAATCGGCTTAAGGCCAGGAATAAAGTCAATACAAAACTCAATGACCTCCTCATTTTCATGGCCCTTGGAGATGCTTCCTTCTGGCCTAGCATGGTTATGAACATATTTCTTTAAGACTCCCATGAACCTCTCAAAGGGGAACATATTGTGTAGAAATACAGGACCCAGAACGACAATCTCTTCACATAGGTGAACTAGGACGTGCGTCATGATGTTGAAGAAGGATGGTGGGAACACCAAGTCGAAACTGACAAGACATTGCACCAAATCATCCTCTAACCTTGGTATGATTTCTGGATCGATTACCTTCTAAGAGATTGCATTGAGGAATGCACATAGCTTTACAATGGCTAATCGAACGTTTTCCGGTAGAAGCCCACTCAATGCAACCGGAAGCAGTTGCGTCATAATCACGTGGCAGTCATGAGACTTTAGGTTCTGTAACTTTTTCTCTGCCATATTTATTATTCCGTTTATATTCGACGAGAAGGCAGACGGGACCTTCGTACTGAGCAAGCATTCAAAGAAGATTTCCTTCTCTTCTTTGGTAAGAGCGTAGCTGGCATGACCCTGATGTATGCCGTCCTTTCCGTGCATACGTTGCTGGTCCTCCCGTGCCTCCGGTGTATCTTTTGTCTTCCCATACACGCCCAAGAAGCCAAGCAGGGTCACGCAAAGATTCTTCGTCACGTGCATCACGTCGATTGCAGAGCGGACCTCTAGGTCTTTCCAATAGGGTAGGTCCCAAAATATAGATTTCTTCTCCCACAAGGGTGCGCGTCCGTCAGCGTCATTCGGAACAGATTGTCCGCCAGGACCCTTTCCAAAGATTTCCTTCAAATCCTTGACCATATCATGTACATCATCACCAGTACGGTGGCGAGGCTTCGTCCGGTGATCTGCCTCACCATTGAAATGCTTGCCTTTTCTTTCTTACGGGATGCCTGCTCAGAAGAAATTGACGATGTCCCAGGTACACATTCTTCTTACAATTATCCAAATATATACTATCGGTATCATCCAAATAGTGCATGCATGCACGGTATCCCTTGTTTGTCTGTCCTGAAAGGTTACTGAGAGCAAGCCAATCATTGATGGTCACAAATAGCAACGCATGTAGGTCAAATTCTTCCTGATCAAGCTCATCCCACGCACGTACACCTTTTCCATTCCACAGCTCTAAGAGTTCTTCAACTAATGGCCTTAGGTACACATCAATGTTGTTGCCGGGTTGCTTAGGGCCTTGGATGTGCACTGGCATCATAATGAACTTCCGCTTCATGCACAACCAAGGAGGAAGGTTATACATACATAAAGTCACAGGCCAGGTGCTATGATTGCTGCTCTGCTCCCCAAAAGGATTAATGCCATCTGCTCTTAGACCAAACCATATGTTCCTTGCGTCATCTGCAAAGTCCCTCCACTTCCTCTCGATTTTTCTCCACTGCAACCCGTCAGTGGGCACTCTCAACTTCCCGTCTTTCTTACGGTCCTCTTTGTGCCATCGCATCAACTTGGCATGCTCTTTGTTTTGGAACAAATGTTTCAACCGTGGTATTATAGGAGCGTACCACATCACCTTGGCAGGAATCTTCTTCCTGGGGCGCTCGCCCTCGACATCACCAGGGTCGTCGCGGCTGATCTTATAGCGCAATGCACCGCATACCGGGCATGCATTCAAATCCTCGTACTCGCCGCGGTAGAGGATGCAGTCTTTAGGGCATGCATGTATCTTCTGCACCTCTAATCCTAGAGGGCAGACAGCCTTCTTTGCTTTGTACGTACTCTCAGGCAATTCGTTGTCCTTTGGAAGCATCTTCTTTAACATTATCAGCAAGTTTCCAAATCCCTTGTCAGATACACCATTCTCTGCCTTCCATTGCAGCAATTCCAGTGTGGTGCCCAGCTTTTTCTTGTCAGCTTCGCAATTTGGGTACAACAATTTCTTGTGATCCTCTAACATGCGCTGCAACTTCAGCCTCTCCTTTTCACTTGCGCAGTTTCTCTTTGCATCAGCAATGGCCCGACCTAGATCATCAACGGGCTCATCTGATGCCTCTTCTTCAGCTTCTTCCCGCATTGCTGGCTCAGCTTCTTCCCCCATTGTTGTACCATCATATTCAGGGAACCCATGGCCAGGATAGCTGTCGTCGTCCTCTTCTTCTTCATTGTCTTCCATCATAACCCCTCTTTCTCCGTGCTTGGTCCAAACATTATAGTGGGGCATGAAACCGGACTCAAACAGGTGCCAGTGAATGGTTCTTGAGTTAGAGTAATTGTGATCATTCTTACAGCCAGCACATGGACAAGTCATAAAACCATCCGCCCGCTTGTTTGCCTTAGCCGCAAGCAGAAAAGTATGCGCGCCTTTAACGAACTAGGGAGAGCATCGGTCATCGTACATCCATTGCCGGCTCATCTTCATTACACAGCACCGAAAAGACCAAATTAATACAAGTTCATACATAAAGTTCATACACACTTATTCTCATAAAACAACATACAAACTCTCTAGCTAAAGCATTTAAATGCAACAACAAATGCGATCAAGATCGCAACTATGGTAACAATTGATCCAACAGCATAATGATACCAAGCCTCACTATCAATGGCATATTTTCTAATCTTTCTAATCTTCAAGCGCATTTTCTCCATCTTGATCTTGTGATCATCGACGACATCGGCAACATGCAACTCCAATTCCATCTTCTCCTCCTCAATTCTTTTCAATTTTTCTTTCAAATACTCGTTTTCTTTTTCAACTAAATTTAACCTCTCGACAATAGGGTCGGTTGGAATTTCCGGTTCACATACCTCCTAGATAAAAATATCTATGTCAACTTGATGGGCATAATTTGTCATAAACACGAAATGCAACAAATAGTTATAAAAGAGAATATACCACATCCGAATCATAAACCAGACGAGGGCCGACGGGACGGATATCAAAACCATGGCACTATATATAACAAACAACGTACGGGTAAGAAATTATACAAGTAACTATATATCTAAATCACACAAACTTGATTTTTTTTATATAAAAAAGATAAGAACAAGAGGCTCACCACAAGGTGGTGCCGGCGACGGGACGGTGCGGGCGATCGATGGTGGTTAGGACGGAGACGGGAAGGCACTAAGTAAACCACACGTACATATGCAAACTAAGAGTTATTTTGAGCTCAAATTGCATATAAATCAAATAAACTACCACATATAATTCCTCCAAAACTAAAACCCACAAATCACTATACTTATATTGCATTGCAAGAGCTAATCTAGCAATGAGAGATGAAAGGACAAAGTTGCTAACCTTTGTGATCACTTGGATGGATGGGGTGCCTTCAAATCTTGACAAATTTTGGCAAAAATGGAGGATGAGCTCGAGAGGAGAGGAAGAAAACAGAGAGGAGAGGAAAGGGGAAGAACAGAGAGCACGGGCTCGACGAAGGGTTTATGTAGGATGATCTTAAGTCCCGGTTGGTTATACGAACCGGGACTAAAGATGCATCTCTAGTCCCGGTTCTTGCCACGAACCGGGACTAAAGGTGTTGGCGGGGCCCCAGCCTGACACCAGCCTGCCACCACCTCTTTAGTCCCGGTTCGTGGAATGAACCAGGACTAATGAGCACCGCTCGCCTAGCCGTTGGAACCGGCACTAATGGTCATATTAGTGCCGGTTCATTTACAAACCGAGACTAATGAGCTGAACATTAGGCCCTTTTTCTACTAATGTTGTTTCAGCTCCAACAAATTAATTTACATAACATTGTGCATGCATGAAGCTACCGTGAGCTAACATGAAGTGAAACTAAATCTTTCATTTGAAGCAAACTGATGATTCATAAACTAAAATCTTGAAGCTACCGTGAGTAAAATCTTTCAGAAAATCCTCAACTTAATAGTTCATAGATCATAAAAGAATATTGAATTGGCCATATATTTACAAAAAGAACAATTTAGTTAAGATGCATGATGGCCGACTAAGCACAATACCGATATTCTTTGCCTTTGCCGATAACAAACCACATGTTATCTATTTTTTTAAACCTCATAGACATGCATACATGTGACTATGAAAATATTAGTAAGATGATATCTGGTTGTCAACATTTATCAACGTTCATTTTCTTAAATCTTCAACTATCCTAGGGAAAATATGATTTGACAAAAAATAATGGTAAGTTGGATTTTCCCATACATATGAGGGTTAAGGACCATTGGGCTTGGCACAAGTTGGAATTTGGATTTCGTAGGAAATGGATTTATAACCTATATATGAAAGTAGGTTCAAATAATGTGAAGGTACCTAATAAAAGTCGGTGGCTTGTGGCAACATCAGAGGCAGAGGGAAGAACAATGTTAGGCCAACCATAAAAGATCATAAGGTGAACCCATGGCCGTAGACGTGAAAAGGTGAGATATTCTCACTAAGTAAATAAAAGCAGTGAAAAGGTTAACCTTGTCCTATGTACAATCATATGCAGAGGATTCATTGAATATTTGATCGGTCAAAGGTTGTTATTTTATTTCTTTTGTTTCCTTAATGTTGCAGAGGCATGACTATTTTAGACCATAAATGTTGGAAGCTTTTGCATGTTCTCTGTACTTTAAATGTTCTCTGATTAATCAATTTTGTGCCACAAAATTAAGTGGTCAGTAAGAATGCCCTAGTTTTTTATAGCCAAAGGTCACATTTGATTGGTCAAGGTTTACTTTGGGTTTTATTTCCTTTGTTAATGTATGCAGAGGCATGACAATTTTAGACCATAAATGTTGGATGTTTTTGCATGTTCTCTGTACTTTTAATGTGCTCTGTTTAATCAAACAAAAAACTACCATGCCTCTCCATATACATTAACAAAATAAAAGCAATGAAAAAACAACCCATGACAGATCACATATATGACGCTCATAATTATTGAATTCATCTTCTTCTTATATGCATGTCCTATATATGACTACACTGCTAGACATGCAGATTATGTCAAGTAAACATCAGTGTTCATTAAAATGGAAATAACTATAATTAGTTGTGTGCTGCAAATACCAAACAACAGTTCTCTTGATAAATATTTGGATAGACTTTTGCAAATAAGCTTATCTTAGTTGAGAACTGCAATTAAGATTAAGCTACATATATCGAGTCTGAATGACTTTTGTGAATATTAATGAGCATAGTAATGATTCACACATGACCGCACACCTTATATCATAAAGGCACCTGCACAGTAACTGGCATGACTATGTACAGAATCCCTTGATAAATATAAGTTGTACGCCACTCCAGCACGATGAACGAAAATTAAACGTGAGCAGTGGTGTTCAACCATGCATGGGTGGACGCAACCGGCCGATAATATGATCAGTCGGTAGTTGTTGAGAAGCTTGCATATATGATTGCCTGGAAAGAGGACAGTGAACTGCTTACAATAAATAACTGATTTACTGGCGGAACAGCCTACTAGAGGCCTAGAGGGACGGCTGCTGTCCAGCACTACGGCAGACTCGCCGATGGTACAGAGAATAGGCAAAAGCTGAGGAGCCTTTTGGTTGCTGCAGTTGTGGACGTGCGGAACTTGCATGATGATGAGGAGCGTACCGAGAGGCAATTCCTAGATCAAAGCATTAGACGAACTTAATAAGAAATAGGAGAGCTCGCTGTTGGGAGTTGGGACATTACCTGGAAATCCTGAGATTGGTCTTGGAGTCGTGTAGTTAGGTGCTGGGCAAAACTAATAAGGCCTAGGGTTGCACATGACGTAGATGCGCAATCTACATGGTGCAGATTGGCCACTAGGAGGCAGGACCACTGTCATCCTTGCGTTGGCTTGGCATGAATCAATCACGGGTTGATGGTTGCCGACTCAACTTACCCCGGCCAGGTCAAGGCATCAAGGTGGGGATGATAATTAGAGATCACATCTGCCATAGTTCTTCAACTCTCCAGCTTCACCAAGACACCAACAATGGTGGTTGTCCGTTCTGATTCAGTTAGCACCGCACCTCCTTCTCCACTGCATATGTTCATCACAGATTCTGGCTTGGTCGGGGCATGAAATCTTAGTGGATTGAAAGACCTTCTCCTCAGCCAAGATTGGAAGATCAACTTCCAAGGGGATGGGGAAGAGGCCCATTGGATCATTTTACTTTAAGACTGGAGATGTGAAGGAGGAGGAGGAGGAGGAGGGCCTGATGTGGAAGATGAGCGCTAGGGATTTTGGATGATGCGCTGGTGTCTCGCATGGTAGGATCGAGGGAGGGAGAAGTCTGCAAGGGAGATGTTTTTTTTCGAAGGAGGGAGATGTTGTTTTTTGGATGATGCGCTGGTGTCATCACGTGGCACAATAGGCCAGGACTCCTTAAGTATTTCATCAGACGGTTATAAATACTTTGTACGGAGATCGGATGGATTACAAACTAAGTTTTTGAGGATTAACGTGGAGGCTTTATTGGTGCCTCCAATTAGTAAATATAAGAATCTTGAGATTAATTAATTAGGTTTCTATGTTAAACTAATTTTTATCAATTTGTTCTAAACAACCAATAATTTTTTTCATAGTCTAGGTAGAACTTTTTTTGGCTCAAATGGACATGATTGTCGATACATTTTAGTGTTTTCATTTACTGAAATTTGCACTACAAACACATGCAAAAGTGTCTTCCGCATGCGGCGACTTCCTAATGGGATTTTCCCATAGGAGAGAGAGAGAGAGAGAGAGGGAGAGGGATGGAGGGAGGGAGAGAGAGAGAGAGAGAGAGAGCACATCCATGCATGCATGCTAGAGTGTTTGACCACATGGTGGTGTCATCACATTAGTAGCTAAATTCAATTGTTTTTCATACGGATTTATCACACAATAGATTAATCTGATTAACGACCCATTGCCTTCACCGGTGAGTTGCCTGACGAGGGCATGAATAAAAGATCTTTTGTTGTTGGTATGTTCTAATGAATTTTTTCCTTCGCTAGTAGTTGTCAAGCTACATTAATATGGTTACCATATTACTAAAGAGAAGTTCCCACTATGGTCATGTATAGATATCACGTGTTTTTTTTATATTGCTATATTACATAGAGCTAAAGAATGAGTATTATGTGTTAACAACAATTAAGGAATGCTCTCAAACCATACAAACATCACCAAACAAGTTATGCATGTGTTTATATTGGCATTCACCAATCTGGTACAAAGTTAATTCATGTGGCAACTAAATGGCTAATAACCCGAAAACTAGGTGATATTATGTTGTAAAGTACTGGACAAGAATTTTCTTTGTCATAATATGTTTGACATGTGATCTATTTCCAAAGATCACGCTAGTAAGGAAGCCACTGGTCCAAAAGAATCATCAACTATGGTAATGGGTTGAGAAATGAATTGTCTTACATTTTGAAGGAATCTAGCTAATGTCATACATTCAATACATGATAGAGAGAACAAAGTTAGGCGCCGCACCACAAGAGCCACATGTGGCGCCACTATGTAGTCTTATTCTTCAATTTCAGCCATCTGCTACATATACATGGTACGCAGGCCTAATTAGTTAGATGTGAGGGAAAGTATTTACTTAAAAAAATTGGGTGGAAAACTTAAGTGGGATAAAAGAAGATGCAAAGAGAACTGGAGGGGTAAAATCTGGCAAGAAATTTGAAATGATAAAATTTGTCACAGAAGGATAGGGGTAAAAGGTTGAATTCAATTAAGGATCCCCCTAAAGCAAAAGATGGGTGTTCATTTACCATTGGTTTGAACAACCAACCAGTACTACAGAGCACAACCTCAATAAATGGCGCCAGAACCAGCGGCAAGCTAGCTTTGCACATCCCTTAGTTTACTAGGTAGCTGTAAAAAAATGGATGCATAGTGGGTACTTGTAAATAAATGGCTAATATGCACATCTACCACTAAATGATTTGGACAAGTAGTACAACATAGCAGAAGCCCAGTAATGACGGCTGGTGACATATAGCAACAGCCAGCTACAGGTTTGCATATAGATGGCTAATATCCCCGTTCACTTGAAGAGTGGCAAGAAGACCTTCGTCATCCCACATAAAAGCCATAGCGTAGGTCAATGTTTACCTCAACTTACGTCATAGAACATGTTGGTAACCTGCAGCATGCTTAGGCTCAGGCATGTGAGGCATCGTGAAATTCAACATTTATCTGTTGGTGAGCAAGCAAAACACACCATGCATGTTGGCACTTTTCTTTTGCAAGAAATACGTCGCAGCTTATCCTAACCCCCATGAAGAAGAGCCTCCATTATGCCACGCTGCCAACATAGAGCCAGAGGTGAATCCAAATGGAAGACCCGAGTTTCTGGGCTTGGCCCTAGCTCGCTGCAGATAGGTGTGAATATGATCCTAGATCGGCTCGGGCTAGCTAGCGGGCTTTCAGGCTCACAGCAGAGGACACTTCCAGCCTTCAGTTCCAAGCAAAGTCCATACGGAGAAATATTAACCTACACCCTCCATCCCCAAATAGGTTGCATATAAATTCATTAAAAAATGTATCTCTTAATTTTATCAAATATATGGAAGTAAATATCTACAACTATAATATTAAATAAATGCATTCTGAAAATATATCTGATGGTGGATATATAGATATATGTCACCTATTTGGAAACAGAGGGAGTAGATATTTGAGAGGGTGAGCTGCACACAGTCTGCTCCCATCCTTCTACTTATATGGGGCATGCCGCCGCTAGGGCAGCTTGCTGGATCCAATAGCTTGGCTGGTTGCTGCTCACCTATGTGTCGATTGGGGCCGGTAGTTCACTTGCTCGATGTTGAACACCGCCTGGCTTGCCCATGGCCCCTTTTGCCTCCCACCCGCAATTTATCGAGTTTTTTCTACCATATATCAATTGATTTCAGTGTATAATGCCATGTTGTTCTCTGAATTCTATACAACAACGAGCTGCCCGAGTTTCGCCGAGCCAAACCAAAGCTCGGGCCGAGCCCGCATCCTCAGCCTTGGATCGTGTCAGCAGGGTATTGCTTTTCATTAATGATGTATAAAAAGGTTTAAAACTTAAAATACAAAATAGGGCGCAATGCTAAAGATACTGGCATTAGGTTTCTTCTTCCATAGCATCCAACAAACAAGATGGCTGTCACAGCTCTCCACTTCGGTCTTTCCACCATCGGCAGGCTCCACAACTGCCTCCTCCAATAATTTCTCAGGTTGTTGGCAGTCATATTGTAAGAAGGACAAGGAACACCAAAGATCGCAGAAACCATGGTCCAAACTGACATTTATCTTGGATCGCAAAGCCACATAAATGTTTTGGTGTGCTTCTAAGATTTCATCGACTAAATCAGATTGCGCCCCTTCCCAAGGAAGATGAGGAGCATACGATTTAGTCGACATGCATGCCATAACTCCCCAAGAAAATATTGTAAAATGTTCTAACACTTCTGCCACGCACTGCTTTTGGTTTCTAAAATATTTTCTCGACTGTGTTGCACATACAGATTAGCTATGTTTCTTAAAATACTTTTGGGCGGTTGCCCATTATTATAACAGCGTTTCTTAAAAAAAAAATTAAAAATAGATTATTTTCTGCATTGCTTTACTACTTCCATCGACCCAATTAGAGTTTTTGATGATGAGTATACATAATAATTGTAGAAAGATGTATGGGACAGTTGAGCACATGGACATGTTGAGCTCTGCATGCGGCTCTATCTTAACCAATTAAGAGCATCTCCAACAGGCGCCCAAAAACTGCTCTGCACGCTAAAATTCAGGTATTTTGGACGCCGGATAGCTCCAGCAGAAGGCGTAAAATAGTGCGGGCACAAAAAAGGGTTGGACGCGCGCTGAAAAACACTATCACAAGCTGCAAATTTGAGGCACCGGATTGCGCGCGCTTCAGAGCATCTCCAACAGGCGCCCAAAAACTGCTCTGCGCACTAAAATTCGGATTTTTTGGGCGCCGGATAGCTCTAGCAGAAGCTGTAAAATAGCGCGGGCGCAAAAAAGGGTTGGGCGCGCGCTGAAAAACACTATCACAAGCTACAAATTTGAGGCACCGGATTGCGCATGCTTCACAGTTTACACTGCGTGTTTTTTTGGGCGCACATTTTTTGGCATCTGGTAAACCATTGTTGGGTCCGGCGCGCTAAAAGTGCTACAGTGGCGCACTAAAACTATTTTAGGGCGCGAAATTTTTGTGCGACTGTTGTAGATGCTCTCACAGTTTACACTGCGTATTTTTTTGGGTGCGCGTTTTTGGGCATTTGGTAAACCAATGTTGGGTACGGCGCGCTAAAAGTGCTACAATGGCGCACTAAAACTATTTTAGGCCGCGAAATTTTTGTGCGACTATTGGAGATGCTCTAATGTGTATACTACTTAGGCTTACTACACTTCCGCCACTAAGCACATCCAACTATAGACCATTTGGATAATACTTATTTATTTCAAATGTGGAAGGGATTTACAACATTCATACTAATCAATATAAATGGGTGATGTGTTTCTTTTGATGACTTTAATGGAATGTGTGTTCTGCAAATACAGCATGTGTTCTATTCTACTCCCAACGACACATAATGTAAAACATTTTTTGGAATCAAATAAACATTATGGGATGGAGTACTTGTAAAATGAAAGGTGTGGAAGCGTACGTATGCCTCTCAACAGGGAGGTTGTTGCTAGACATGGCCTCTACTCAAAGTTATACATGTATAAGATCTACTCTAGCTAACAACCTGCCATACAAGATTTACACGCACGCACAGTATACACATCATGACAACATGTCTCGTAACACTAGCCTATACAATTCTGCAAGCCTATTGTTTAACATCCTCCCTCAATCTCAACGTGTCAAGGTTCAGATTGTTTTTGAAGGCTTGAAACTGTCCAATTTGTAGAGGCTTAGTAAAGCCATCAGCAACTTGATCTCCTATTGGAATGAACTATATTTCTAGCAACTTCTGTGCTACTCTTTCTCGAACAAAGTAATAGTCAATCTCTATATGTTTTGTTCTTGCATGAAATACAGGATTTGCAGAGAGATGCGTCGCACCCAGATTATCACACCATAGGTGTGACACATGTGATCTCCCACTACCTAGTTCATCAAGTAGGGTTTCTATCCACATTACGTCTGTAGTTGCATTTGCTAGAGACTTGTATTCTGCTTCAGTAATAGAACGAGACACGGTTGCATGTTTCTTTGCATTCCAAGATATAAGATTAGATCCAAGGGAAGCAGCAAAACCTCCTGTAGATCTCCTGTCATCTGGACATCCAGCCCAATCTGCATCAGAGAATGCACTTACTACAGTCGATGAAGACCTACATAGCTTTAAACCTATTCCAGCACTTCCTTGAATATACCTTAATATCCTCTTTACAGTTGTCCAATGCAAAGAAGTAGGGGCATGCAGAAACTGAGAGACCTTATTTACAGCAAAAGATATATCAGGTCTAGTAAGGATTAAATACAGAAGTGCACCAACTATGCTCCTATACATAGTCCCTTCTTCTGTACTTAATAACTTCCCTTCATCTAACGACAACTTATCAGTGGTAGACATAGGTGTGCTGGAAGGATTAAATACTTTTCTTGAGTTAACATAATACCATCATGCATTTTGTTTACTTCAATGCCTAGGAAGTAATGCAACTCTCCCTAGTCTTTAGGTGCAAACTCACTTTTCAAATATCTTAGAAAGGTTGAGGTAGCATCTTGTGATGAACTAGCAACAATTATATCATCAACATAGATTAACATAAAAATGATCACCTTCCCTTTCTTGAAGAAGAACGAGGTGTCTCCCTTTGAAGCTCGAAAATCAAGTTGATGCAGTTTGTACTCAGTCTTGAGTACCAGTCTCTAGGCGTGTGTTTTAGACCATACAAGGCATTGTTCAACAAACATATGTGATGTGGTTTCGAGCCATCCTCAAATCCTGATGGCTGCCGCATATAAACCTCTTCCTCGAGAACGCCAAGTAGAAACGCATTCTGTACATCCAATTGACGAAGACTCGAACCCCTGGAAACAGCAATAGACAGAACAAGTCTGATAGTAGCAGCCTTAACAACTGGACTAGAAGTGTCCTCATAATCAATGCCATAGCGCTGCTTAAAACCTTTAGCCACTAGCCTAGGTTTGTATCTGTCTACTATGCCATCAGATTTCCTTTTGACTTTGTACACCCACTTACAATCTATTATATTCCTGCCTTGCTTAGAAGGAACCAAGTGCCAAGTCCGATTTTTCATGAGTCCATCATATTCTACATTCATAGCATTTTTTCAATTATCATTACTTAGTGCCTCTGTTAAACTTTGAGGTTCACCAGTGGAAGCAAAGTTTGCAAACTTGAAATTCTATTCATACCTGACTGCCCCATCTTTGAATTTTGTCGGCTTCAAAATAACTTTTTGTGCACGTGTAGTCATCCGAGGTGGTGAACGGACGTGCACTGGACCAGCAGCCGCAGAGGATCCCGATCCATCTCCTTGTACTTCATCCGACCGGACATGCGTGGGAGAATCTTCCTTGACCGCTGCGTTCCTGACTGGGCTCCCGACCGAGAGCTGGCTGGCCGAGCCTATAACTATAGTTTGCCAGGGCGTCAAGGTCGGCTTGGCTTAGTACAAGTCCAAGGTGAGGTCACCTTCTAGGAAGGTAGGGCCGAAAGCTCGTGTGCAGTCTTAGCCAGACCCCAGGTTTAGGCCACGTACAGTGCCCAATGCTTCTAGATCAGGTTTTTTTAATAAAAAGGTACATCATTTTCTACCTTATGCATTCAAAACGGGCAAAATGCCCGAATGACCGTAGTCATTTACATGAAAGTGATGTAAGCGTTGCACAACATGTGCAGCAGGGGAGGAAAGGGAGAAAGAGCTGCATATAGGCTAGGCTGGTGCTATTACATTGGCCGAGGTTACTAAAGCCTCCCTGACGGGTTCTCCTCGAGCACGCATACTCCAAAGTTTCATCAGATCGGCTATCTCCCCCTAGACACGTCAGACGCACCAAAAATCTCCATCAAAAACTTGCGCGTTCCTGGCGTTCCACAGGGTGACAGCTCAAGCTGCAAAGAGAACGTGCCACATCGTGGCATGCAAGCATCTTTTTTCTCAAGAAGGAGGATTACCTCAGGCCACTGCATCAACATGATGCACACAACCATCTTTATTAATTATTCACCAGAGCCTGACAAAATGATTACAGGGATCAACCCGGAGCCACCTACTAGGCGAACAAAGTCGCTACACATACAAGTAAACAGATGTGCTCTGCCTGCATAACAGAGACAACCTAATCCATTGGCCTTAAGACCATCTGGTCTAGGTCTCCCATAATGTGCACCGCCTGTGCACGCTCTAGGATCAGACGTCGCCATCTTTCGGCATCCCGTCTTCAGGAAGAATCACTGCAAAGATCCTGCCAGTCCCATTTGCCGTCAACGTTACCACGACACCGGACAGCGCCACCAGCCTGCGCGCGTCGATCGAATCGCGTCCAACACAGAGACTCCACTGCTCCACGCCGCCGAGACCCACAGTCTTCAATGTGGTCAGTGTAACACCGCTACACCTGCTGGCCTTTCCATTTAGCCGCTGCTCCAAGACGATACCTCTAGGAGGGAGAATGACACCGAGCCACCGTCATGATCCGGTCAGAGAGACCTAGATCTAGGGTTCCCCCCTGGAACAACTGCCACCTAAAGGAAGAGGGGCACGCCACCTGCAACTGCCGACGTACCCAGTCGGTGCCCACCGCCACGTAGCTCTCACGACGACGCCTTCAAGAAGGACACGGCGCCAAGAGCGTCGTCGCTGCCTTAGGGTTTTCCACCGAGAGACCGTGAGGTGGAAAAAGGTAGGGCGGACACGAACGACGTCTCCAGGAAGAAAAAAGGCACCCTCTGGCATCGTCGCCGTCGTGGCCGGCAGGACCCGACCAGGGAATTATCCCAATCCGGATCCCCACCTCCTGCTCCACCCCATCCCGGTGACCGGCTAGCAGTGCGGCCATGTCTGGTAAGACGGAGTGCACGTCGCAGGGAATGAAGGAAGAAGAAGTTCAGCATCGTTGGCCGCCGGTTCACCAACCCGTCGATGGATCACCTGATGGGGATGCCATCCCAGGGGCCGCCGCCCCGGATCCGAGGCCCTTCGCCCCAAATCTGGCAAATCGCCGCCATCCCTGCCGCCGCTGGGACGCCGCCGTGTTCCAGATCGGGGCTGCAATGGAGGAGATCGGTGCCGCCGCAGTCGATCGGGGCCGCACCCTCCAGCCAGAGCGTTCAGCGCCACCCTATGACCGGACGGAGGGAGCGTTGTCTCCACTAACACCATCACACGCGCAGGCTTTGCCTGGCGCCGACCACCGGTGGCGGCGGAGGGGAGGGCAAGGAAGGAGGAGGGGACCGACTTCTTCGGTTGGGGCCCCTCGGTCGACCGTGCGGGGGGTGACGAATGGGTTGGGTGGGGTGGGGCGGTCCTGATATGGTGACGGCGACGGCGATGGAGGTGCGCTCGCAAGGGGAGGGGAGTTGCGCTCACGAGGGGAGGGGAGGGGCCTCTTGCGTGTATAGAACTGAAAAGATCCTAGGCTATTTCTGTAGATGGTGCTAGCTCCTTGAGTCCGAGTTTGGTCCGCACCCCATGTGCAAGCTTGCATCGTAACAGTATGTGGTTCATGGTTTCTGTAGCCGGTCATAGATCACATCCATTGTGTGTGACAACCTTTGTCCAGTGCTTTCTAATCATGTTGTCCCTAGTGTTGTGTTTTTCTCTAAGCGCAATCCACAAGAAGATGTGGTGCTTGTGCGGAATAATCTTCTCCCAGATGTAAGGTGCCAGAGGACATGTCCTTCCACTAAAGATGAGAAGTTTGTAGACATAGGCAGTCGACATGCTCTTGTCATCTATGATAGGTAACCTTGCATCAGGCACGCCCATCTCTAAATGAAAGTTACCAAAGACACCATATATGGCGTCCAGCTCCTGTGATGCCATGAGAGACGAGTTTGGGTGCAGTTGGATACTCCGAAGTCTATCCCTGTACTGGGAGGTGACAGTGCGGAACTTGCATGTGGAGAAGGTGAACAGAGTCGGGAAGACTAGCCAGAGCCGCCCACAGTCCAGTCATAGATTGAACCAAAAGGAGGTTCCATGTCCATCTCCTAACTTGCATCTGGTGACCTCCAAACCAATTGTAGGGAGGAATTGAGGCACCGCCAAGTAGCCGTATCCCCACTGTGTGGAATCCATGATATCTCTCCCTGGCAGTAGTTGAGAGTAAACCAGTTGTAGCATGGAACCTCGGTGTGTTGCAGAACCTTGGCCATGAATTTGCACACCATGGCCATGTTGTGTGCTCTCTGATCTATCACCCCCAGCCCTCCATTCGCCCTCGGAAGTGTGACTGTCCCCCAAGCAACAAGGCACTGGCCCCCGTTGGCTTGGTTCTTGCCTTGCCATAGGAAGCCCCTGAGAATCTGCTCCAGCTTGTATAACAATTGTTTGGGCAACAGAAAACATCCCATAAATAGGTGGCGATTGCCGCTAGAACCGAGTTGATCAGAGTAAGGCGCCCTCCCCATGATAAGAAAGTGGCAAACCATCCAGACCGCCTCTATTCAATCCTGCCTATCACGGGCAATAACAAGCCATGGGTGATCTTATGTGGTGAGAGGGGTAGACCCAAATACTTGCAGGGGAAGGTTTCAGTCTGGCGCTGTAAAAGATCAGTGATTGCTTAGAAGGTCAGCTGATCCAGGCATATTGGAACGAAAGTACTCTTATTATAGTTAATTTTCAGTCCAGTGAAGCCAGAGAAAGATTCTAGGATCCTCTTGATAATCTGTGCTTGCTGAACCGATCCTTGTAATAACAGCAAAGTATCATCCACGTACTGTTAGTTAGACAGGGAAATGTCTGTCGACTCCCAGCGGGTGCTTGAGGTTACCTGCCCTATATTCCGTATTGCACAGCTGCTGTAGGACATCAGCTACCCCGATGAAAAGGTAGGGCGATAGAGCATTACCTTGCCTCAGCCTACTTTTGGAAAGAATCCTTTCTCCCAAAGTGCCATTGATGAGAATCCTGGAGGAGCTAGTCGTCAAGATGTCATTTATCCATCTCAACCATCTGTCACCAAACCCTCTGGCTGTAAGAATGTGTCCCAGGGCATCCCAGCTGACACTGTCAAACGCCTTCTGGAAATCCAACTTCAAAACAAACATGGGTATCTTCCTCTTCTTGGCCTGTATTGCACCAGCCCCGATGCGAGTGCAAAATTTTCAATTATGCAACGGCCAGGCAGGAAGCCAGATTGAAGTGGATGAATAAGCTTTGGAATCTGCCGTTGCAGCCTGACTGCCAGAACCTTGGTGGCCAACTTAGGTGCACTGTGCACCAAAGAAATGGCCCTAAAATCCTTGATATCCTTTGGGTTCTTTCTTTTTGGAATTAGTATTGTGTTGGTTGAATTGATACCCTAAAGACTGCTACCATGATCATAAAACTCCTAAAAAACCACATCAAATCCTCCTTTAACAGTCCATGGAAACATTTGTAGAACTCATTTGTGTATCCGTCAGGCCCCGGGCTCCGGTTATTGGGACTCTTTTGAATTGCGGCTGTGATTTCACTCCACGTGAGTGGCTCCTCCAGCATGCTCAAGTCAGCTTGGTCATAAAGCTGGAGCGGGTCCAAAGTTGGCATGGAAAGGGGAGTGCTTCCCCAAAATGCTGGTCAAGAAGTCAGTGGCGATCGCAAGCTTGTCCTGATCCTGGAAAAATTCAATGCCGTCCTTCACCAGCAGCTTGATCCTGTTATTTTTGTGCTGACAGTTGGCGGCAGCGTGGAAGAAACTTGTATTTTCATCTCCCAGGGTGAAACCTCTTATCTTTGCCCGTCGTCTTCATACACTGGTCTGCCACAGTATGAGCTTTTCTGCTTTTCTGTTGGCATGCTTTCTCAGAGCGAATTCAAGTTTGGAAAGGTGCTTTCTTTCCTCCACGGCGTCCAGATATTGCACTATGTGCTTGTAGTTGTCAAGAGTAGTCTGCAATGATGATCTGACTCGGTCCCATTTCCTCGTCGCAGCCCTTGTTCGCCTCATTTTGAAGTTGAGCAAAGTTCACGTAGCAGAGAATGACCTAGTACCTTTGTCCCAACTGATGACGATCAGCTCCCGCGCTTCTGGTATCTGTTGCCAGTGATTCTCGAATCTAAAGAAGGTGATAGTACTGTGTCTCAGAAACAAGTAACGCAGTTTTGAAGAAACGTATGTATTACCCGTCTAACACCTTCCTCGAAAATAGTCTATTGAGCACAAGAGAAACCTGCCACTCTCTACAGCACGTAACGCCCCACACCCTTAATCCTATCTAGTGATCTTCAAATGAAATTCTTGAATGTTCGACAGTGTGGTTCGGCATCATTGGTATAACACCCCCAGTGTCATGCTACAGTGATCCTCTATGATTAAGCTAATCACTTTGCTAAACAGTGCTGGATCACATTGGAATCATTTCTCATTTCAAATTCCACCTCCAATTGAAATTCAAATATGAGGTGAAAATAAAAGTTGTCCCAACCCAGGAACTAAAAAGTTCATAATTTTGGAAATAATCCATTGTGAATTATGTTCAGGGAATCAACAACATCTAAAGTCCCTAGATGATTCTAACATCTTGAAAACAGAGCCAACATCACCTTTTTGACTCTTTTAATGCAATGTAAAATTCAAATGGAATTATATTGCTCCCAAACATTTTGTGGAAGTGCAGTATATTGCATCATAACTATGTGGCCAGGTTGGACATTTTTCAAAAAGGTTTTGGTGGCCAAGCAATTTGCAAACAGTAAAGAATACATGAAAAACAGAAAAAGAAATTATAAAAGAAAAGGGAGAGGCCCCCCTTCCCCCCGGGCCGAATGGCCCAGCTGGCCGGCCCAGCCGGTCCACCCCGCTGCCCCCTGGCCTATATGGCCCCGTTCCCCTCCCAAACCCTAGCCGCTACCACTCTCCCCCTCACGGCCCCGAACTGTATCGGCCGCTGCCACGACCACCCCGCCGCCCTCCCTGCCGGCCGCCCAAACCTCTCCCCCGCCAGCTTCTCCACGCCACGCCGCCCTGATCCCCTGCAGCTGTTGGTGAGGACATGGTCATCGTCCTCAATCCCCTCCCCCCCCGCCCCCCCGCAGTCACCACGCCGAATCCCCCTGTAGGTCGCGCTCGCCTGCTCCCTGCCCACGCCCGGCTCGTCAGGGCCACGCCTTGAGCCGCCCCGCGCCGTGGGCGCCTCCGCCACGCGCGAACGCCGCCACTGCGTGCCCCGCCCCTGGCCGCGCTCGCCACGCCCGCTCGAGCCTGCTGCTCGCCCGCGGCCCACCTCGGCATCCGCCGGTGCCGCGGCCCCGCCGCTGCTCGGCCCTCGCCTCGCCTCCCGTTGCGCCGCACCGCTGGCTGCCGCGACCGGCGCCCGCCACTGCTCCGCCGCCCCCCAGCCCCGCAGCTGCTGCTCCCATCGCCGCTCACTGCTGCCTGCTGACCTCGCCCGCTCGCCGCGCCTCCTCGCGTCGCTGTGCTCGGCCCTCCTCCGCACCTGCATCGCCCCCGCGCCGTCCGCCTCCCCCCACACACGCTCGCCGGCCTCCCCGGCCAGCGGCCGCGCTAGCCGTGCCCGACCCTCCCCCTGGTGGCCTGGGCAGGAGCCCTAACGGGCGGCGCCCACATGCCCATGCCCGCCCCGCTAAGGCCTGGGCCACTAACCAGAGGGGCCCGCCCTAGTAATTTATTAAATAAAAAAATGACTAAAAATTACTTTACTTAATCAATCCTCTTAATTAACCCTAATTAACTGTTAATTTGTTTTCAGTCCATGACAGAACGACCCCACACGTCAAGGTTGACCCTGGTCAACTCAGTTGACTGCCGACGTCATGCTGACACAATTTTCCTTTTTGAGTTAAATTAAATCTGTTAATTTCAAAAAATGTTTAAAAATATGAAAAATAATATAAAATAAACCGTAGCTCGGATGAAAATACTTTGTACATGAAAGTTGCTAAGAAAGACGAGAGGAATCCGAATATGCAGCCCGTTCGTCCGCCACATGGTCCTAGCATAGCGAGCATGCAAACGTCCCCCTCCGATTCATTTGTTCGAAAATGCCAAACTTCGGGAAAACTTTCCCAGATGTTATTCCCCTTCACCGGTATCGTGTAGCACTGTGTTAGGTCATACCTAGCTCTGCGTATTGTCATGTCATGCACTTGCTTACTTAAGATTTACTGTTTCTTCCCCCTCTTCTCTCCGGTAGACTTCGAGACTGACGCGATGCTGCCGCTGTGATCGACTATGTCACCGACGACCCTTCTTCCTGTTTAGTAGAGCTTCCAGGCAAGCAAACCCCCCTTGATCATTCCAATATTGCCCATTCCATTCTGTCTCATGCTTGCATTAGATTTTGCTACTGTACTTGATTGCTCCTATTCTGATGCATAGCTTGCTTTTGTAACCTGCTCATTGTACCTTACCTGCTTATCCTAAACTGCCTAGTATAGGTTGGTTAGTGATCCATCAGTGACACCTCACCTTGTCCCAGTTGCCCCGGCTTGATGACCGATGACTCAGTCAACGTGATCGACGTCCAGGGCCCGACACAGCACATCACCCCCCTTAGTTGCTCGGCTCTGCAAAGCTACTATCGAGTGACGAGGGTGATACCTTGTAACGCACTCCTGATGATGACTCTATAGTGTAGCTAATCGGTCGTGGTCTGTCGAGGGTGATTCCTCCTTCATCACCCCCAATACGACTATGTCGTGCAACACCTCAAGTGTGAACCTCGAGGGTGATTCCTCCTAAGTTCACCTTGACGATTACATCAAGTGGATTCCATCGAGGGTGATTCCTCGGATTCCCCCTTGATGTTGTGGACACACGGTTACCTGGACTTTAGTTGAGACCATTGTTGAAGTCGGGTCGACCCTGAGGGGTACCCGTGAGTTGATGTGAAAGTCGGGGAGGAGGGGGGGGGGGCGGAGAGCACCCGCGAGATAATTACGAGGCACGGCTGGTTAGGTAGACCGCCCCAGTGAGAGGGTTGGGCCTGGCCCTTGCCGTACTTCCTCGAGACGGGGCGACGGGGTCGCATTATCGTGAGTCTCTGCTTGTCTCCGCGATCTCCCAATACACTAATGGTTTGGGTATTTGATCTGAGTTGGCCACTGGCGCATACGCACTAACCACCACGCGGAAACAGATATAGGCACTCGGCGTCGTAGTATCAGCCGAAGCTCTGTCAGACGTCCAGTTTAGCATTGTGGCATGGTCGGATCGTGCCGACCATCCGAGGTGATGCTGGTATCTACCCTGCACACAACGACTCGGAGTGCAACGGGCGATGGGCCCAAGACCCCGGAGTACTTAGCATGTAGACCGGCGGGGACCTCTCTGCTGAGCATAGGTAGAGCTACGATGTGTTGATATTCCGAGGCCGGGCATGACCTAGGAAAGTGTGTCCGTCCAGAGTAATCAAGCGTGTTGGTTAATGTCGTGCACTCCTGCAGGGAAGTTATCTATTCCAATAGTCGTATCCACGATAACGGATACTCAGAGTTGTATCCCGATCTATTACAACTAGAAATGGATACTTGAGACATGAGATGGATATGTTGGATCTGGGATTGCTTTCTCTCAGGGAGTCGAGGAAGGATCTCTGGGCATTAATGCTACAACATGCTTGTTAATTATAAAATGCTATCATGTACTCTTCTGAATGCTGCAAGATGCTTGAAGATGCTAGTATTCGATAGGCTAGGCCTTCCCCTCTATTCTGGCATTCTGCTGTTCAATCCACAGATACATCCCTTCCTTTGATACCAATGCATACTTAGTATAAATCTGATGCTTGCGAGTACTTTGGATGAGTACTCACGGTTGCTTTGCTACCCTTTTCCCCCTTCTTTCTTCTTTCTTGTTGTTGCGATCATATGATGGATCCCAGGAGCCAGATGCCACTACCGACTACTACTACTACTACTACCCTGTTGGTGCCTACTACTACGTGGAGACCGCCGACGACCAGGAGTAGTTAAGAGGTCCCAGGCAGGAGGCCTTGCCTCTTCGATCGTTGTTGCTTTTGTGCTTGCCTTCTTAAGGCAGTCTTTTCGAACTTATGTCTGTACTCAGATATTGTTGCTTCCACTGACTCTTGTGTTTCGAGCTTCTGTATTCGAGCCCTCGAGGCCCCTGGCTTGTAATATGAAGATTGTATTATTTTAATTTGTGTCTAGAATTGTGTTTTGATATCTTCCCATGAGTCCCTGATCTTGATCGTACACATTTGCGTGTATGATTAGTGTACGATTGAATAGGGGGCGTCACAATTGGTGAGGGAGATTAATAATCAAGTAAACATAATTTGACAAAATGATCCCAACAGTAAAACGAGAATGACAATACGAGTTATGGTCAGAAGAAGGAGCAATTCTAGTATTGTATATTCTATCCTCAAAAGTGCATTGCTAAATACAATGGTCTCATGAGTCATGACTCGCAGGGTCAGGCCTAGATAAACAAAATGAACCACCTATGTATTGCATATAGTCGTAGACAAGCAATCGCAATGTTGCGAGTAAATTAGTTAACTTGCATTGTAGCCAAACTTTCGTCTGGATCCTTTTGATTTCGGTCACCTTTGTTTCACGGCTCCGAGGTCACGCAATCCATGCCATGTACAGTTGATCAGCAAGGTAGAAAGCAGCGTTTATGCACCATGGCGTTGGTGTTTAGTCCTACGATGATCGAATTTGATTTGCTGCAGTTCAATGGAGCCATAGAAGGGGGGTGGTGTATTTGGAGGCATTATAGCGAATCCAATGAGGACTCTGAATCCTTGCGACTGGTCATTAAAATCTGTAATACGTAAGTTCAGATCTTGAAACCATGTTGAAACTTGAAAATATATACTACCCCAGACTACTTTCTATTTACTTTCATTTTGGAAAAAGAGATCTGATCTGCTAGTGACTCGCAGCCCCTCATGTCACTGTCATTAAGCGGCGCGAGTTAATCTACTTCAAACCATGATCGCCTCCCCTTTAGTGCCTGACACCAACCAAAGGGACAATAAGAGGGTGCTTGGATACGTTTTAGTCTCATGACTAAAAGTAGTGGGACTAAAACTTGCTACACCCATGCTTGGATCCAAATACTAAATAGACTAAAATCAAGTTAATGAGCATTTATTATCCTCCAAACCATCCAATCCAGAACTTGCATGTGTTAAAGGAGAGGAGTTAAATGAGGAGAGAGAGAACTAATCCACATTTTAGTAGGGGTACCCCTGACTAAAAAATTTTAGTCTCAAGACTAGTTTTAGCCCCTCTTTAGTCAGGGGTGCTTGAAACTTTAGTCTCTTAAAGAGACTATTTTTAGTCAGACTAAAATAAGTCCCTTGGATCCAAGCACCCTCTAAGGCCAATTAGTACCTGATCTTTCAATGAGAAATTAATGTCAAGGTACGTTGATTAATGAAACACCGCAGCTCTATAAATTCCAAACGTTGGGCTATTTCAGTAAACTGAACTTGGTAAATATGACTATCTTGAACATGCTTTCGCATCCTCTTTTGATCTCACTATGCATGTTGGAGCTAGCTCGCTAGGCATGAGAAGCAACCGGGATTCAAGGGACGATGCTGTCACAGTCATGGCTCCTTTCAGACTCCATCGCATAGCCGAGCGTGACTACTGGTGTACCAGACTCTTTCATTGCATAGTCGAGCGATTGTATCCAGGAGATGTAGTACCTCATCTATCGAGGGCAGTTGCCGGCGAGTACGTCAAAGCTAGAGTCACTTGCAAGCAGGAGAGACACCGAGATCGTGAAGCTATGCTGTTTCGTATTGGGTAATTGATTTTGATGCCTAGGACCCTTCAAAACTAGAGTGATCAATACATAGCTGGTTACTTTGATGCCTGAGATACAACAAACTGACAGACTTCTTGCAGCAGAAATCAAGCATCGTATACGACTATTTATACATCACAAGAAACACTACAACAAAACAGGACCTTAACCATATGGCCTCCACTCCGCCCCTTCGCTCCGGCCTCCTTCCGCACCATCTCGGCGGTCACAGGGGCCGGCGGTGAGTGGGAGGGAGGTCTGGTTGTCTTCTCTTGTGACTAGCTGTAGGTTATGTATCTTCCTGTTTCTGTTCCTGGCGATGGTAGCCAGAACGGAGCGATCTGAAAGGGAGCTTGCATCTGGACCTGAGGTGTGCTACTCCCATTTGAGCTGGTTCGTCTGATTTGGATTCTCTTTGCCTATTTCCTTTGTTCCTTTCTTGCCACCAAGGCCGAGTCTGGCCTTTGCCATGGAAGAACCAGGGCCTCAAATTTTCAGTTTTTGTTGTCACATGGCTGGTTCTTCGTCTGAAGAAGCAAGTGTGGAGGATGCTAGTGCTTTACTGTTCAGGTTGTATCGCCGGCGGCAGGTGAGAGAGCTGTTGTTGCTTGGTGCTCAAATTCAACAGAGAAGATATCTGGAGAGTGAGCTTGGTGCAGGTCAATCTCTACGTACAACTCATCTCTTCCCAACCACAGGTGCACAAGCCAATCAGAGCACCGGGATACTATTGGCGACCACGCTACATGAACCCCTGAAGATTGGAGTTATTGTTAAGCGTCAGTGTTCTCGCCTGATCCACCATCAGGCTCCTTCTGCAGTCTTCGTCCACTGCTGGTTGTAATGTCAGCTTTGTTCAGGATAGAGTGAAGTGTAAAGTGGAAATGCATGTTTCCAAAACATAGTAATTAAAAAATAGAAATCAATGTTTTAAATAGCGGGCTATGGAAAATAGCGGCGGGCCGTCAAATCAGCTATAGCTGAGCTATAGCGGGCTATTTGTGAAGGCGATCATTTAGCGGCACCCTGCTGAAAAGGCTATAGCAGGCTATAGCGGAGCTATAGCCGGCTATTTAAAACTATGATAGAAATGGGGTGAAGTGTAAAGTTGAAATACGGGCTTCCAAAACATAGGAGTAAAAAAGAACATAGGAATAGCGTGAAGTGTAAAGTGGAAATACAGGCTCCCAAAACATTGTTGTAGAAGGAATAGAGAGGGAGGTTAATGAAATTGAGGATGTATTGGTTGAGCCTCGTGGGCATATATATATAGAAGTACATGACCATCTTGGAGTACAAGACAAGTTAGAACAAATCATAGTCTATCCTATGTTTCTTAAATAATCATGATACTCAACATCCCCACGCAGTTACAACGGTAGCGTCGCAGATGGTGAGACTAGAGAAGAATCTGAAGGTAAGCCGACGGACATCCTCCCACAGTCGCAACGGTCGATGCATCACGAAAGTCTGGGCTGAAGTGGAAACCCACGAAGTTGCTCAAGCAAGGCGATAGGGTGCTGTAACCATGGTCGAGGTAGCCGTGCGAGAGACGTCGTGGTCGATGTCGAGTCGAGGCTGCCGGTGTCGAGGTAGTCACAGTTGAGCCGCAGGTGCAAGGAGTCACCGTGTTAGTCATGGGCGCAGTGCTGTCGATTTAGTGGTGCGTCGGGACGAAGACGGTGTTGACGAGGCATCGCGCCGGTTTTGCCATGCCCGGGAACACGTCGTGGACGAAGACACGCGTTGTTGTTGCCAGCATCAGGCATGTGTAGACGGGCGAAGGCGATGTAGACAAGCAATACCCATGTTGGGAGTAAATTAATTAACTAGTGTTGTTGCCGAACTTTTGCATGGCTCCTTTCGATTTCGGGCACCTTTGTTTCACGGCTCCAAGGTCTCTTGTTATACTTTCCATGACATCTTGAAATTTATCAGCAAGGAAGAAAACATCGTTCATGCACCATGGCCTCGGTGTCAACTCCTGCCATGATCGAATTTGATTTGTTGCAGTTTGATGGAACCATGGCATGGAGACGATTTGTTTGTAGGCATTATAGCGAATCCAATGAGGACTCAGAATCCTTGCCAGTGGTTGGATTACCATTACAGCTGGTTAATTAAAGGGAAGGAAGAGGTGTGCCTGAAAATCTGTCCTATGTAAGTCAGAGATTGAAACCGTGATGAAACTTGACAATATATACTACTCTATTGACATTTTTCCTATTTATTTAATTTCATTTCGGTAAAAGATATCTAGATCTGCTAATGACTCACAGCCCCTCGTGTCACTGCCATTAAGCGGCGCGGCTCCATCTACTCCAAACCATGGTCGCCTCCCCTTTAGTACTTGCCACCAACCAAAGGGACTATAAGGCCAATTAGTACCAGATCATTCAAATGAGAAATTATTGTCAATGTACGTTGATTAATGAAACACCGCAGCTCTGTAAATTCCAAACGTGAGGCTATTTCAGTAAGCTATCAGAGAGCAACTTGTAGGTTTTGTTTTGAGTGGTGCGTCATGCATGGTATGCATAGAAGTAAACTGAACATGGTGAATATGTCTAGCTCGACCATCCTTTCACATCCCCTTTTGATCTCGCTATGCATGTTGGAGCTAGCTCTCTAGGCATGAGAGGCAACCAGGATTTAAGGGGCTCTTCTAAGAAAATAGTGTCTCCTCCGAGACGCGGTCGCATAGCCGAGTGTGTCTACTTGTGTACCAGACTGGCATGGCATGGTGGAGCGATCGTATCCATGAGAATAGATGTACTGCTTCATCTGCCGAGGCCAGGCGCCAACAACCACGTGAAAGCTGAACTCACGGCAAGAGAGACATAACTGGCAAGCACGAGTCACGCTGAGAACGTGAAGCTAACCGATTCCATATTGGGTAATCAGGTAATGGATTATGATGCGTACAACCCTTCAAAACTAGAGTGATCAATACAAAGCTGGCTAGTTTGATGCCTGAGATGCAACCAACGGACAGGTTTCTTGCGGCAAAAATCAAGACACGATCTTTCTATCTCCTTTCCTTTCTGGGGGTTACTTTTACAAGCATCTTATATAAGACTGTTTATACACGTCAAGAAACACTATAACAAAACATTACTTTGGCGCTGTGTGGTTCTCTCGGTGGCCACAGTGGCCAGCGGTGAATGAGAGGGAGGTCCGGTTGTCTTCGCTTGTGAATAGCTATAGGTTTTCTATCTTCCTGTTCCTATTCCTGGCGATGCTAGCCAAAACGGAGCGATCTGAGGTGTGCTGCTCTGATTGGGGCCTGTTCGTCCGATTTGGCTTCTCTTTGCCACCATGGTGGTGGCTGGGTGAATCGGGGATGCAGGAGGGATCCTGCCTTTGCCATTCAGGAGCAGGAGCCTCAAATTTTCAGTTTTTGCTGTCACATGGCTGGTTCTTGGTCTCAAGATGCAAGCATGGAGGATGTTAGAGATGGCACGTTATAACTATCAGAAAGATGGTGGATGCAGATTCCGGAACATGAAGTTACTTAGCAAATACCATCATTAAGAAGTTGCAATGAAGTATGCTGACAAAGTATACGCTGTACACATGGGATTAGGACATCATGCAGCTCCTAATGGTGGCCGTATGCATCGCCCAGATGCAGAGGCCGGGGGTCATCCTCCTTTTCTAAAAAAAAAAAAATGCAGCTCCCAATGGCCCTGCAACATGTCAGAGTTTGAGTCATAGTGTCATACTAAGTTCAGCAGTATATAAGAGAACACCCAATGTTTCTACCTTCCTGCACAGGGCATAATGGAGCAAAGTTTCTCTGCATTAACAACCTCGGATTTCACTACCATCAAATTTAGAAAACTGTATCTACATAATTAAGGCTAGATAACTGGAAGTGAATTCCACCGCAGCTTCAACAGAATTCATCTAATCTGATACTACAAGAATAATGCAATTAGATAAGTTGAGCCTACAAGAGAAACATCTGTGTATGAAAATTATAAGTTGGATGACGCAGTTCACTTGTTCACGACGATCTCAAGAAGTTCCACTCAACTTAGGGAAGAAAGCGGCAGCGTTCGGTCCAGGATTTCGCTTTTGCTGCTTGCACCAACAAAAATATGTTCATGTGGCAATTTCAGCAGTTGAGTCGTTGAAGTGGACAGACCCACATAATCCAGGGCACACAGCGGCACCAGCACTGTAGGGCACATATGTGGTTGAACTCCCAGCTGTTCTGCATGGTACCGTAATTTGAGTCATCATTACATCACTAGAATATTTAACATATAGGGGAAGGAAGGGTAACCACGTGCCACTATAAAATTCAAATTCACACGTAAGATGATCAGGTGGAAAACGTTCACCATGTGACACTAACAGTAAAGTACACAGTCAATGTGTTGTGCAAAAAAAAAAAAAATCGAAACAGTACATACAGTAGAGATGAAGGATTAGTCTTTGTAGATGGACGAATTTTTTTTAGCAGGAGATGAATTTAATATTTCATAGCGCTACGAGGAAGTCCTGAAGTGAAATTTGTATGTAGCTGGTTGTCCAACTTTATGTGATTAGCCTTTTGTGGCATTTGAATGTGACCTGCTTTAATTATCTCTCTCTCTCTCTGTCTCTGTGTGTGTGTGTGTGTGTGTGTGTGTGTGTGTGTGTGTGTGTGTGTGTGTGTGTGACCTACTGCAAACTCCATATATAATGGAGGCTGGTGAGATATATAGAACCTTCAGCTGCTGTTCTCTCAAGGAGTGCTCTACCAGCCATAACTAGTCCATCGAGAAGCCACTGTTTAAGTATAGGCATGTAAGGCAGCAGGAATCAAAACATTTTTGAGGTGACGGGTGTGGCAGAGCAGGCAACACATTATGCACGCCGGTGCATCCCTTTTACAACAGACCAGTTTCTTATAAGTACTTGGATCATCTTGTTGTTTGTACTTGCATCGGCAACGATGGTGTTACACTACCTGCGTGCCCGTTGTATCTAGTCAGGTCGCTCTATCCCACGCGTTCTATTAGTTAGCGCTAGTGGGTCACGCACGATAGCTGTCAGTTGATGTCTAGTTTCCACGAGTGTTCGCATTTTTCACTGACCGGGATCTACTCTTCAGCTTTCCGGAGGAGACTTGCAGATGACACAAGCACCATTTATATACACGTTGGTACTGATACACGGGAGTTAATTGCAGGGAAATACCATACTTGAGCACGTTGTGACGAATCAGTACCACTAGTCATATTTTTTGCATTTCAGTACCATCTCTGCGGCTAATTGTTGCAAAAAGGTCTAAACCGTGTATAAATGAGTATTGACGGTGTTCCTGACCTGCGGGGCCCGCCTGTCAGCAGCCAACTTGGTATTTTTTTTGCAGAAAAGCCCCTCGCATTGTACCAAATCACGCAGCTGCCCCCGCGAAAGTTAAAAAACAAATCTGCCTGGCGAGCATTCGATCCGGCGACGTCGCGTTTAAGGCACACGGGACCCGCCACTACACTAGCGGCTGGACGTTCCTCCTATGGGATACTACGTTTTTATATTCTTTGCACGTTAAAGAAATTAAACAAATGAAAAAATAACGCGGCCGGCAGTATTCTAACCTGCGTCCCCGACGGTAGGCGCGCGCGCGCTAAACACTTCGCCACAGAGATTCTCGCGTTGCACTTGTGGCATGCGTCTTTTTATATTATTGAACAGTTAAACAGGCTTTAGGCCCATTTGCACAGACAGGTTTTTTTTGCACGAATGCGAATACTAATTAATATAATAGGCACCCCTAAAAAAAAATTGAATAGGTGCACGCGCCTACAGCCACCACACCGGCTCGAATTTATTTTACAATTTGTATAAACTACCTTCAAATTATTAAATTTATAAACATGCTGCAGGGCCCATTTGCAATGTAAAAAAAAAGGAAAATCTGAAGAATACCGAAGTTCTAAAAAAGATAAAGAAATCCGAAACAAAAAAAAGACATACAAAAAATAGAATTTATACATTTAAAAAAAAGTTCATCGTATATTAAAAAATGTTCAATGTATATTATACAAAAATTGTTCGTCGTATATTATACAATAATGTTCTGTGTGTATTTATAGAATAATAATCAGTGTGTATTTACAATTTTTTTTGCATACTAAGCCTATACAATTTTTTTTAATAAAATTTAAAACATGGAAACCCGAAGATCTGAAAAAAGACAAAAGAAATCTGAAAAAAAATAAAACATACAAAGAAATGTAATTTATACATTTTAAAAAATTTCATCGTATATTTAAAAATATTCAATGTATATAAAAATTTTGTTCATCGTACATTATACAATAATGTTCAGTGTGTATTTACAAAAACTATTGCATACTAAACCTATATAAAAAAGAAATGTGAAACAAAAAACACATACAAATAATTGAAGAAAGGGTAGGACGTGTCTAAACTAGATAAAAGTGTGCGTGCCACATCAATAATGCAAGTGTCTCTGTGTCGTAGTGGCTAGCGCGCTCACATTGTCTTACCAGGTGCTGGTTCGAATCTTGTCAAACGGGTTTTTTTTTTTTGTTTTATTCATTTAACGATCAAATAATATTAAGCCTTAGTATCCCAGTTGAGCAATGCACTCGGAGGTCGTGGGGTCGAAACGCGCCCGCGCAATTTGTTTTTGACTTTCGCGGGGGCATCTGCGTCATTACGTACAATGCGAGGAGCTCGTCTGCAAAAAAAAATGCCATGTTGGCTCCTGACAGGCGGGCCTTGCAGGTCAGAAATACCATCAATACTCATTTATACGTGGTTTAGACCTTTTTGCAACAATTAATCACAGAGATGGTACTGAAATGCAAAAAATATGACTAGTGGTACTGATTCGTCATGACGTGCCCAAGTGTGATACTGCCCTGCAATTAACTCGATACACGGCAATCTTTTTAATAAAAAGTAAGCTTTGAAGGTTGTATATTTTATATGTTTGCAGCGAATACAAGATGGAAAGTGAATACTACGGTGCAAATTTCCGATGGTATTTCACGGTTTAAATCTTGTGGACACATCACACACATGCATACTCCCAGAAGCAAGCAAAAAATAAAAATCACCACACCGAATACCATTACTATTAGATGGATGCGCAAACCTTTCAGAAATAGCTACACTATGCTCGTTCCAAATTTCCCACGTGACAAGCATGGTCAAGAAGGTGAAAGCCTTTCTGCTAAATCGAACACTCTCAGGATCACACACACACACACACACACACACACACACACACACACACACACACACACACACACACACACAAGGTGGACACAAGGTGGAAGATGACAAGGAAGAGACACCACACACACGAAAGGCAGTTTTGCGACGTGTAATATCTGCGTCTTTTCTCCTGTCCTTTTATTCCTTCCTTTTTTTTTGTCTCCTTTGATTCCTTCATAACAGAATTGCTGCCCACAATCCGATTTCCTGTGCCATCCCACGGATAGATCGTGGCTAGCTGACTAACTGAACTACAACGACAAAGTAAACGCTACAGCTAGTCTCTCGCATCACGTACAGAGTGTGCGTTTATTGTTACAGAATAAACAGAAAAACAAACTTCAGTGCAATGGGGTTAACTTCAAAATTTCACCCCCTTAAACTTGATGCACTGACTTGACCAGTAGCATGCCAGTCTTCTTCTTTAACTCCTGAGAGCAAACTTTGGGTAGTGCCTTTGTTAAAATGTCAGCATGTTGTTCTTCAGTCCTCACATGTTCCTGGGCCATAACGCCATCTTCAACACAGTGCCTCACAAAATGGTACCGCACATCAAAGTCCTTAGTTCTTTCCTGGAATATTGGATTTTTGCATAGGGCGATCGCCGATTGATTGTCAACTCTGATCACTGCTTGTTCTATCTCTTGATCAAGTAGTTCTCCTACCAACCTTGCCAGCCACACGCCTTGACCAGCAGCAGAGGCTGCAGCCACATACTCGGCTCCGCAAGATGACCGAGCAACGATTTTTTGCTTCTGAGAGCTCCAGTTTACAGGGCACCCCCCAAAGTATAATAATAATACCCCTGAAGTACTCTTCCGATCGTCAATGTCTCCTGCTAAATCACTATCACAGTAGCCCAGCAGCCGAGGACCATTTGGTTTGCACCTCTTGTAACTGCAGCCGAGGTCCAGTGTCCCTTTTACATATTTGAGGATATGCTTCACGGCTCCCATGTGCTCCACTGCAGGCCTTTCCATAAATCTGCTACCACGCCCAACTGAATAACTGAGATCTGGCCCGGGGTGGATGAGATACCTCAGACTATCAACCACACTTCTGTGTTGTGTAGGTTCAACAACTTCAACTTGACTTTCTTTGCTTAGTTTCACTCTGGGCTCCATGGGTGTGTGAGATGGGTTACAATTTGACATTCCCATTTTCTTAAGGATCCGGTGGCGGCACGGCTAAGGTTTCTCCCGTGTGTATGTGTGTGTGTGTGGGGGAGTAATCAGGCCTCGGTGTAATTAAGTTCAAACTTCACAAATTTTGACCAAGTTTGTGGAGAGAACATTTTTACATCCAGGATGCCAAACAAATATCGTTAAATTCATCATAAGATGTAGTTTCATATTTTATATATTTGGTATTGTAGATATAAAATTGTTCAAAGTTTAACATTTGAAAAAGTCTATACGCACAACACTATGAAACGGAGGGAGTACTAAATTCATCCCATGCATGCAAAATGGGTTGAGATAGCTCATGCTGCTAACCTTGAAGAATTAGGAGAAATACATAAACTTAATTGGGGTACCTGTAAATATACGACAGTTGTGCACATGAACATCTATTTGGATAACTAGCAGAACATAGTGCAAGCTCGATAACTGCGGCTGGTGACATATAGCAGAACGAGCTGCAAGCTAGCTTTTCATACAAATTGCTACATATCATTGTGCATTTGAAGAGTGACACCGGCCCTTCAACAGCCTATAGACAAGCGATGTGTACGCCAGCTGATACCACAACATACACACAAAGCCGTTGATAACCTGCAGCATGCCTAAGCTTAGGTCTGCGAGGCATCATGAAGTTAGACATCTCAGGCTAAACAAGTACATGTGAGGATGCAAAACAGGTTGTGTATGTTCAGACTTTAGTTTTGCAACATACCCTCCGCTGCTAATCTCGTACCCAAGGAAGAAGAGATCCTACATCACGTCACTCAGCTGCAGTTTCAGACGCTCCCTCAAAATAGTCTTCTGCCTCTGCAGTTGCTGGTGTGGACGCAGTTGGGTTGGCTGATACAGAGTGAGAAGAATGTTAGCCCAGACTAGAAAGTAGCAAGCTTTCGTCGATCGGACACTGGACACAGCGGATGCTGGAACAACCAAGAGATGAAGTAGTACAAACTAGTAGAACATTGACGCTATGTTCTGTACATACACATGAGCAGAAATACTAGTACTACTTTCCTACGGAAACTTGAGTGCTCGGCGAGCTGGACTTCGAGTGGTGGCTCACGGACAAAGTCTTTAGTCCCAAACAAGTTAGGGTGGGCTAGAGGTGAAACCCATGAGATCTCGTGATCAACTCATGACTCTAGCACATGGATAGCAAGCTTCCACGCACCCTTGTCCATAGCTAGTTCTTTGGTGATACTCCAATCCTTTAGGTCTCTCTTAACGGACGCCTCTCATGTCAACGGTCTACCCCGACCTCTCTTGACATTCTTCGCACGATTTAGCCGCCCGCTGTACAATGGAGCTTCTGGAGGTTTGCGCTGAATATGCCCAAACCATCTCGGACGATGTTGGACAAGCTTCTCTTCAATTGATGCTACCCGAACTCTATCTCGTATATCATCATTCCTGACTCGATCCTTCCTCGTGTGGCCACACATCCATCTCAACATACGCATCTCCGCCACACCTAACAATTGAACATGTCGCCTTTTAGTCGGCCAACACTCAGTACCATACAGCATTGCGGGTCGAACCGCCGTCCCGTGAAACTTGCCTTTTAGCTTTTGTGGCACTCTCTTGTCATAGAGAATGCCAGAAGCTTGGCGCCAATTCATCCATCTGGCTTTGATTCGATGGTTCACATCTTCATCAATACCCCCATCCTCCTGCTGCATTGACCCCAAATATCGAAAGGTGTCCTTCTGAGGCACCACTTGCCCATCAAGGCTAATCTCCTCCAACTCACACCTAGTAGTACTGAAACCGCACATCATGTACTCAGTTTGAGTTCTACTAAGCATAAACCCTTTCGATTCCAAAGTTTGTCTCCATAACTCTTACTTCCTATTTACCCCCGTCCGACTATCGTCAACTAGTACCACATCGTCTGCAAAGAGCATACACCATGGGATATCCCCTTGTATATCCCTTGTGACCTCATCCATCACCAAGGCAAAAAGAAAAGAGCTCAAAGTTGGCCCCTGATGCAGTCCTATCTTAATCGGGAAGTCATTAGTGTCGACATCACTTGTTCGAGCACTTGTCACAACATTATCATACATGTCCTTGATGAGGGTAATGTACTTTGCTGGGACTTTGTGTTTCTCCAAGGCCCACCACATGACATTCCGCGATATCTTATCATAGGCCTTCTCCAATTCAATGAACACCATATGCAAGTCCTCCTTTTGCTCCTTGTATCCCTTCATAAGTTGTCGTACCAATAAAATGGCTTCAATGGTCGCCCTCCCAGGCATGAAACCAAACTGATTTTTGATCACGCTTGTCATTCTTCTTAAGCGGTGCGCAATGACTCTCTCCCATGGCTTCATTGTATGGATCATCAGCTTAATTCCATGGTAATTAGTACAATTCTGAACATCCCCCTTGTTCTTGAAGATTTGTACTAATACTCCGTCTTCATTCTTCTGGCATCTTGTTTGCCTGAAAAATGAGGCTGAAAAGCTTGGTTAGCCATACTATCGCTATGTCCCCGAGGCCTTTCCACACCTCAATGGGGATACAATCAGGACCCATCGCCTTGCCTCCTTTCATCAGTTTTAAAGCCTCCTTGACCTCAGACTCCCAGATTCGCCACACAAAATGCACACTGGTCTCATCAAAGGACTCGTCTAGTTCAATGGTAGAACTCTCATTCTTCCCATTGAACAACTTGTCGAAGTACTCCCACCATCTATGCTTAATCTCCTCATCCATTATTGGAGATGAAACCCAAAAGATCATACGTTATATACTACCGTAATTAAATCACATACTTATTGGTACATATGAAGGGCAATATAAATAATTCATGAATACATAAGAAAGGAATATCAACACATGATTACCTCTAGGGATGGTCGTGACGACAACTTCTAGCGGCAGTGTCACGGCTACACATAAAGTACACCCTTAGTTGAGGTGACATGCAGGTGAGACCCTTACCCCCATAACAAACCAGGGTTGCATGCGAGCTCATAAGTATGTGAGACGTTTTTTGACTCTCAAAAAGCATCTTACATTATGTACCAATAATGTAGCTATGTAGTTAGAGAGGCTCTGGGGCAAGTTATGACGTTAGAGCCAACATTAACTGCTTGGAGATCTGGTACATCATAGATTTTTGCTATGTTCGTTGAAACTGAAAATACAACCTACAAAACATATCCTTCGTATTGAGTACATGTATTAGAACCATGCTACTAAATAAGACAGACCCATGTGATGTACTTTCTTCGTTCCTAAATATAAGTCTTTTAAGAGATTTCACTACGGACTACATACGGATGTATATAGACATATCTAGAGTGTAGATTCACTCATTTTCCTCCGTATGTAGTCCATATTGAAATCCCTAAAAAGACCTATATTTAGGAATGGAGGGAGTAGTAGTGAAGTACAATTACTGCCAACTACTACTAATACTAATTACTTGATGCTCCTATATGTATGCTTATAAGAGAAAGAGCCACAAGGGGCTTTTGGAATCCAAATCATATGTGTACGTTTTAGATAATAAGACCATGCATGTATGATCAATATCCCTACTGCTTAATTACATCCATCGTCATCAAGAGTGTTGCTACTATATATGCAAAATGCAAGAAGCTCTTCTTGGCTCTCGTATGCAATGCTTGACCATATTAAGGTCGATGGGTTTGGGCTTGAGAGACACAGGGAATTCTGGTCAAGCTCATGCACCAGGTCTAGCTTGTCGCACCAAGTCATAACGTGTGTTTTTTTACACTCTGCTTCGTGAGGAGTTGAGAGGACACACCAGTGGTATGATTCTTCCAGCTTAGTTGGATGATTACATCGTCCTTCAATCTACAGGGCGCACGTTTAAGAAACAAGCTCTATGAGGGAATATATGAAACGGGATTGCTAAATCCCAATGGACTGAGACTTAATCAATTCTTAGTCGATTGAGATCTAGGTACACCCTATAAGAAATTTATCCAAGTTCTCGATCATAAGGCTAATCTGCTGAAGATGATGTTCACAGACAAACGTTCGTGTTCAACCGTCAGGTCTGCGGCATGTAGATAACCGCCCCAGTGGGGTATAATTATGAACACTTCAGTGCAACTGGTCGCTCCGTGGCTCGCAGCCTCGCAGGTTTCCAGGAGGAGCTAGCTCACATACTTCATGCACGACCTTGCAGGCATGGCACAGAGCGTTCTCATGAACAAGGAAGAATCTAATAGCCAGTATTGTCTATGTTTTTAATCTTTCTGATGATCAATATATATCCATAAGCGGCAGGTAACACATGTTGATTAGTTGTTTGGACAATTTTGTTTGAGAAAAGTCAATATTACAACGCTAAACTATCCACTCGGTTTAATATTCAACTCTGAACTTCAAAACCGGTCGAGCTATACATCGAAGTAACCACGCAGTCATAAAATCAACCATCCTGCCAATTTTGACTAAGTCAAGTAGTTTTGATCGCGTTGACCATTGACTGGATAGTGCCTAGTCAGCAGGGCATGCCAACTAAACCTAGGGCTCCATCTCTCTCTATCTACCCTATTCACTTTGCTCGACCCACACATCAGCCGCTACCCTGACTCCATCCACAACCTGCTACCGACTCCCGGGAGCATTGCACCTCCGCCGTGGTCTCTCATTTTCCCCATAGCTCCCGAGCAGCCACATTGTTCTAGCAGCGCCGACTAATGAACCGGTCTCATCGCCCACTATATATGGCGCGAGTGCACAGGCTTGGTAAGGAAATATATGAGAGAGAGAGAGAGAGAGAGAGCGAGAGAGAGAGAGAGAGAGAGAGAGAGAGAGCACCCGGTGCTCGTCTACACGTGCCGGGCTAGCTCACCAACATATCGGACTGCATCACTGTGCATTGTTGCTCCTTCTAGCTAGAACTGTTGGTGTAGGGTAACGCAGCAGAAAACAAAATTTTTTCGACCTACGCACCAGCCCAGGACCACTATGGAGACTGCATACAAGGTTTGATCATTTTCGTTACCGACTCGTAGCTCAGCGGAAGTAGAGTCGATGACGATCGGTGGTGCAGATCCCCGCAGCTAGGATTTACAACCTCCCAACCGCGAGGATGTATACCCTCGTCTTCCCTTCGGACAGCCCTCCGGGAGGCGGTCGAACAGTCCCCCGGACGGTGTCGCGGACAGCCCTTCGGGAGGACCTTCGAAACTCGAACGGTCACTCGGACAGCCCTTCGGGAGGACCCACAGAACTCGGACCGTCACTTGGACGGCCCTTCGGGAGGCACTCTCGAACAGCCCCTCGGGGACTAAGATCGAAACTACGACCTCTCTACAGAGTTGCACATATACGATGTCATCTATCCGGCAGGGCTTCGCCGTCCAGAACTAGTTCCCACCGGAACCCAGACAGCCTTTCGGCTCTACGAAACTATTTCGCGGGGAGGGAGAGAGAAGCCAGATCATTGCATGGCACTTGTATGTGAGAAGGGATGAGGTTTGTGGGCAGCCCACTCTCCTCTATTTATAGGAAAGCCAAGGGGTAAGATGTCATATAAAAAAACCCCAAAGTACGCCCACTTTATGCCTTTTCATCAAAGAATAAAGATAAAAGGGGTGCCATGTGGAGCTCCAAGGAGCTCCACCATGCTTGGCCGGCCACCCCTTGGGGGGCCCCCCCAAGGGGGCTTCCTTAGTGCCCAAGGCTTCTAGAAGCCTTTTGGGAAATTTCCCAAAAGGTGCTTTCCATAAAAATTCCCAAAAAGCACTTTCACTATTCACGACGACATTTTTCAGCGTCCATTCGAACTGAAAATATTTATGTGGGCTTAGAACAATTCCAGTGCCCACTAAAATAATTTTCAACGCGTTCTGGAACAATTCCAGATTAGTGATTTTTATCTGCGAAAAGCATCTGAAGCGGTTCCGGCAGCCCCAGAACATTTCCGGTTTTTTCTTCCAGAAAATTCCCAGAAGTTTTCAGAATGATTCTGGCATCCTCCAAGAATTATCAGGCATGTGCCGAAACCATTTTGACTTAATGGTATCCCCTGAAACAACTTTTCAGTTTCACCGGAACTCATCCGGTGACCTCTCTCTGCGGAACTTTTCCGCTGTCCGAAACTTTTCGGTGTCCGAAACTTTTTCGGTGATTTTCTCTCAGACTCCCTGTCTAGTATTCAGCAGATAGATGACCCTTAAGCGTGTGACCCTATAGGTTCGGTGAAGTATAGACATGACACGGAACCCCTTCCGATCAATGATCAACATCGGAGCCGTGGACACCCATATTGACCCCTATACCCACACGAATGAATATTCGAGTGAACCTTCAGTTGCCGTGTGCTATTCCTGTTGCTTCGCGATATGTTACAAATACCCGAGGTGAGACATGTTGGCATTCCCGTGGATCAACAACTTGTCCACTATGCTAGTTACCTCGTTACCGGTATTGTTCTCTTTTCTCGTTACCGTGTTCCGGCATCCCCGTGATCAAATCACAAAGTGTCTGGCCAGACGATGATGAATACCGTAACACCGAGAGGGCCCAGAGATATCTCTCCATCGTCGGAGGAGCAAATCCCAATCTCGAGCTATCAAGTTACTTGACACACTTTTCCATGAACCCGTAAGCCGCCGTAATAGCCACCCATTTACGGATGACGTTTAACAAACCCCAAAGTTCATGAAGCAAGTATGAAGAAACTCGACACTCTCATGGTCTAAGGAATTTTGCAAACATTAACCATCTCTGTGTTATTAACCATTAATTTGTGACGAATGTAACTCATAGCATAACACCAATCGGGTCGATTCAACACAAATGTTCTTCTAACATTGTGCCCTCAAAGTTGCTGGCATAGACATGCCCATGATCAGGAAAACAGAACCATCATGCAACACTTGAGCCAGTCATAGAGGCTTGACTAGGAATACATTTTACTGTTTATTATTCCACACGTGCATATGAGTCTTCCTCCGAGCCACGTTTTATTTGCAGACTCGAGAACCATAGCAGTTATAGCATAGAACATAAACCTAATTATGAACAGGGAGATAATCAATAACATTTATTATTGCCTCTAGGGCATATCTCCTACAGACTCCCACTTGCACTAGAGTCAATAATCTAGTTAATGCTAATGCACTTTACACCTGCGGCACACCGGTGTAAATATGCTTCGCTTGTGGTATAGCCTGAATGTCCAATGGATCTGATGACTTCAGCTCCGTGTGTATCTTTGCATATCCTCGCGTTTTCACGCTTTCACAAAATTCATATTTTGTGTGGACTTGGTTTTGTATGTATGTGAGTCACAGGTCGAACCTGGATTCCTCAGACTGAGTTATGGAGCAACTACCTGCAGTAGTGTCCCATTGACAACAGCCATCTTGGAACCATACTAAGTTCATGAATGAACTATATGATTCAACATCTTCTTTGTCGCTTCAAAAGCTGCAACATACTTCGCCTCTGTTATAGAATTCGCCACAGTAACTTGTTTGGAAACCCTTCCCAACTAACCGTGCCACCACATTGTGTGTTACACAAAACCCTCAAATTAAATCAAAAATCGCATGGAGCATTGATGAAGATTGCTTCGATGTAACCTTTTACAACGAACTCTTCATGATCTCCGCTTGCGAGAAAACTTGTCATCAGTGCTACTATAGTACTCAATGACCCTTTTTCACTGTTGTCCCTTGATCAATACTTTTGATCACGTTGGTATCTATACTCGCAACAACTTTGGGAGTATTGGACATATCTGGTTGTTTTACATACCATGGAATACATGATTAATCCAAACACAAGACTGTGTGGAATCTCCATCATGTATTTTGCTCATCAGTGTTTTGGGACACCGAGTCTTGCAAAAACTCTTTCCATGTGACTTCGGCAAGAATCACTCCTTGACGTTTTTAATGCTAAAAGGTTTTAGCATCTTGTCAATATGTATCTTTGCTCAGCCCTATTAGGTAAATCTATCTCCATAGATCATCATGCCTAATATAAAGGCTATTTAGCCCAAGCACTTCATTGAAAAACTATTTTCAAATGAAGTCCTAATTCGTGTCAAGAATTTTAATTCCAATTAACAATGTGTCAAGCACACAAGGTTTTTAGAAATTTTATTATGCTCCCACTTACTTTCTTGAATCACAAGCATCTTCGTTACCCATTGATGAAGTCAAACCCTTTTGATCATTTCATCAAAACACGAAGATTCCAACTCCATTTTGCTCTCTTCTGTTCATCGCTGGAACTCTGAAGTTTGCAAACTTACTAGCATCCTCTGGAATGACAAAATACCTTGGACTGTAACACATGCAAGTCCTTGGTTTCATTTCCATCAGATGGAAATCCTATTGTCATCCATGTTTCATATCTCATGATTGAAATATGTATTAATTGCTAGTTCAACCCGAACTGACTTTAAGCATCGCTACGATGAAACAAGCTCATCGTTGTCAACTCCTTGAACTTGTTATTTCAACAAGTCGAGCTTTATGGATAAAACATTTTTATTCATATCAGTTTTAAGTTCCATAAATATTCGTTAGACTCTAAGTCTTCCGAAAGGTGTATCAAGGTTTTAATCTTGAATCACTTATATGGAAACTATCTCGGATTGTATTGGCATTTAGCCAATTCCGGAGTCAGGGCCCATCAACGCTTCCTTGTGTATCGTAGGTATACTGTTGTCTAACAACAATATCTCGTTGAGCACCTGATAGGTTAGCACGAGCCTTGCCTACGTGGTTCAGCTGCAAGTTCGACTGAAGTCCATACATTTTATTGTAGAGACTTCCGTATCAGTCGCAGTAGAAAACTCTGGAATTACTTCCAAGGTCTCTTTCATTTGATCTGATGATGGAGATACTGGTTATCTCGTCGAGTTGCATTATTCTCCCACTCACCTTTTTGAAAGAACCATTTTCTTCAAAAAGCATACCGTTCTTAGTGGCAAACCTATTTGCCTCGGCATAGTGAGGGAGGAATACCCAATGACTTGGGATAACCTACAAAGTAGCACTTGTCTGATTTGGAATAGGTTTGTAACCTTTTACACAAGCCCCATATTCCAAATGTTAAGAAAAGATATAACATGGTTGGGCGTACCATACCATGGTGTCATTTCAACAGACCTGATGGAGCTCTTTTCAGTGTAAAAGCCGCAGTCTCTAAAGCATCACCTTTTAAAAGGGATAATGGCAAATTTATTTATGTCATCTTTGATCTTACCATGTCATAAATGGTTCGATTACAGCTTCACGGACTTTCCACTTGCAGTGGTGTTTCGGGAGGTGCAAGTTATGAAACCCCTTTCACAACTCATCAGACATTCGCTAAAATTGTAACTCAAATATTTCTTTTTGCAATCGAATTGTAGAAACATAATTTTCTTGTTACAACTTCATTTTGTAAACCTTTCAAATGATTTCAAAAGATCCAGACTTACGTCTCATCAAGTAAATATCCATATATCTACTTGAGTCATTTCTGAAGATAGATAAATCCACTACTTGCAACAACATTTATCGGACTACATACATCAAAATGTATGATCACCAATAAGTTATTTGCTCGTTCCTTATGGCCTATGAACGGTATTTCAGTCACTTCACTTTTCAGAGGAAAGTTGCAAGTGTCAGGTGATTCAAAATCAAACGACTTCAAAATCCATCATAATGGAATTTTCCATGCGGGTTTCTCCAATGTGACCAAATGCAGTGCCACACTTGTGTGGTATTCTTTTAGTCTTATGACATTTAGCGTCAGTGTTATGGATGTATCATATTACCATCAATATTCATAACATACGTCCCATCTGGATGGAAGCATGGCCCTTCATGTTATTCACAATACTGAACAACAATTGTTCTTTTATGAACAACCCTTTTGAAAAAACATTTTGCAAGGGGCTAGAGTGTAAAACTCTAAAATGAATTATGAAAGTGAATCCATAGGTAATATATTATTATCATTATTCATAACATACATCTCATTCTCAATGAAAGTATGGCCCTTATGTTATTCATAACATCGAACATAAAAAGTTCTCTTATGAACAACCTTCTTGCAAGATACCTTATGCAATGGGCTAGAGTTTGTGAAACTCTAAATGAATTATGAAAATAAATACAGACGGTAATACACCGATGGAAGGTATAGTAACATTTACTATGTTCCTTGTGTATACCTAAACCTCATCCCTAGCTAGTCTTTTCGGCCATAGTAGTTATTACATCGAGTTGCAACAGAATGCAATCGAGTGGGTATATTTGTGATTTAACTCACAATACCCAAGAATCAGTGACTAACAGTTTAATCACAATTCTCAAGAACTATTTTTTTGACCAGCCTTCTATACATCAAAAACTTGTATGACATTCATACATGAGCTGGATATTCCAGTCTTCTTTCTTTTTGCCTTTATACTTCTAACAGTTTAACTTTTAGTATTTCTCCTACTCTCAGAAGAAGCACCCAACTTAAGAGTGGCGTTAGCCCCGGACTTCCTAGGCGTGAAAGTTTCACTAACACCCTTCGGACACTTCCTTTCTCTTTAAGTTGTTGTTTTATTCACCTTTCACCATATGACAGGCGTTCTTCTGGATCCCTCTCTTATCAGTCTAATGCATAGTAAACTCCTTTACTAATAGTTTGCAAACAAACATTGCTTTGGATATCTCATATCTTTTAGCCTTTGTCTGTCTCTGAAAATGATTTTCAGATTCCATGAATATCACATAACTATCCAAACTTTCGGAGTTTGGGTCTCATGGAAGCAAATGTATTGCACTTGCCTGAAAACGGAATTCTAGCTTTTGGATCGAAGGACGAGAGTCACATGATCCATAGCATAAGCGAGAGAATACCGAAAGTATGCGATAGGACAAAGTCCTTCTTGGCACTCTTGAGGACAATCCTCACATTACGTTACCAACCGTAAAGTTTTAACCAGACATTTAACAGCTATTCAATTTTAATAGGGAAGGTGGAAACGCGAGCCATAATTCAACAACTATTATGCAAATCACACTTTAGACAGTGTTCAAAATTAATTGAACTGAGAATTAAACAAGTTAATTCAATAGTGCACTCCCACTCAAATCAATATCTCTCATAATTGATTGTGAGTGATTCAAGATACGCATTTCAATTCGACGCCATTGACGGGTTCATCACTGATGACGTGAATTTCAATCGGTAGGCCAACTTGCCAATCACATCTCTATGTGACTCTTGTCCATCTTTCGATGCGTGTGTTCCGAGCTCAGGACTGTCCTGCCTGAACGTCAAGACAACCAAGTGATCACGCAGTGAGGTCTGACCTTCACCCGCCTTACACCTCTCTAATCGTTTGTGCTCATGTGTACATGGCGCACCCCGAAAAGATACGTGTTGTAGACGGTGCTACACTTGGGAGAACACTAACTACTTGATATTTTTGTGAGAGATCACCCTAATAAAAGCGACTACTGCGCAATCAAGGAGGGTGCATCATAAGGGATAAACATCTCAGTCAATTCATAATAGCATGATATGGTATAGCCCTTTCTGACGAAGAAGTCTTGTATTTCTTCGTCTTTGGCATTCGCGTCGGTGTTCACCTTCGCGAAGATTGCCACCACCTTGTCGATGCACCAGATAATATTGCTATCTCTATAGCTAATAAAATAATGCATTACAACAAGGTTGACACGCAGGTCATTTAAAGTGCAATCATATGGCTCCAGCCATCATGCCGAATCATGACACACAGGTCATGTTAATTAATTTACATCATATAGTCATCTCATACATAATCAAATTATTATGAGCACTGCTATACCACATCAAATGCACATGCAAACCCTCCTGCAAAACCAAGTTAGACGTCTCTAATCGGTTCATGCAAAAACTTGTTTTACGTGGCTTCTAAGGTTTCGAAACAAACCAAAGCTACCAACGTCCATCATCAAGTATGATAATTCAAGTCGCTAGATTAACTTTCCAGGGTGTATGAAAACCGAGATAATAAAATATCGAGCCCCATACTAAACTTCGTCATACGCATGACCCCCGTGCAGATCATATCTGCATTGCCCTTTCGTTTGTGAAATTTCATCTTTCTTTTTAACTACGGTGGAATTCAATGGACTGTTAGCACTTCGTTAATCAGGATCGCGGATTGCCAGAACATTGAAAATCCACCATGCTGTTATCAAGATCAGAAATATGCAAATTCCAGGGAAGCAACAAGAACATCGGGTAACAGATTTCATCTGCTACCCGCACAAATAATTTTCAGTAATAGAACTCATCTACTACCTAATTATATTGTGCAACACACATACATCTCCATGTATTCTAGATCACAACCTGCATCTACGCATAGCACGGCTCATGATGCCACTGTAGGGTAACGCAGCAGAAAACAAAAATTTTCCGACCTACGCACCAGCCCAGGACCACTATGGAGACTGCATACAAGGTTTGATCATTTTCGTTACCGACTCGTAGCGCAGCGGAAGTAGAGTCGATGACGATCGGTGGTGCAGATCCCCGCAGCTAGGATTTACAACCTCCCAACCACGAGGATGTATACCCTCGTCTTCCCGTCGGACAGCCCTCCGGGAGGCGGTCGAACAGTCCCCCGGACGGTGTCGCGGACAGCTCTTCGAGAGGACCTTCGAAACTCGAACGGTCACTCGGACAGCCCTTCGGGAGGACCCACAGAACTCGGACCGTCACTTGGACAGCCCTTCGGGAGGCACTCCCGAACAGCCCCTCGGGCACTAAGATCGAAACTACGACCTCTCTAAAGAGTTGCACACATACGGTGTCATCTATCCGGCAGGGGTTCGCCGTCCAGAACTAGTTCCCACCGGAACCCAGACAACCTTTCGGCTCTACGAAACTATTTCGCGGGGAGGGAGAGAGAAGCCAGATCATTGCATGCCACTTGTATGTGAGAAGGGATGAGGTTTGTGGGCAGCCCACTCTCCTCTATTTATAGGAAAGCCAAGGGGTAAAGATGTCATACAAAAAAACCCCAAAGTACCCCCACTTTATGCCTTTTCATAAAAGAATAAAGATAAAAGGGGTGCCATGTGGAGCTCCAAGGAGCTCCACCATGCTTGGCCGGCCACCCCTTGGGGGGCCCCCCCAAGGGGGCTTCCTTAGTGCCCAAGGCTTCTAGAAGCCTTTTGAGAAATTTCCCAAAAGGTGCTTTCCATAAAAATTTCCAAAAAGCACTTTCACTATTCACGACGACATTTTTCAGCGTCCATTCGAACTGAAAATATTTATGTGGGCTTAGAACAATTCCAGTACCCACTAAAATAATTTTCAACGCGTTCTGGAACAATTCCAGATTAGTGATTTTCATCTGCGAAAAGCATCTGAAGCGGTTCCGGCAGCCCCGGAACATTTCCGGTTTTTTCTTCCAGAAAATTCCCAGAAGTTTCCAGAATGATTCTGGCATCCTCCAAGAATTATCAGGCATGTGCCGAAACCATTTTGACTTAATGGTATCCCCTGAAACAACTTTTCAGTTTCACCGGAACTCATGCGGTGACCTCTCTCTACGGAACTTTTCGGTGTCCGAAACTTTTTCGGTGATTTTCTCTAAGACTCCCTGTCTAGTATTCAGCAGATAGATGACCCTTAAGCATGTGACCCTATAGGTTCGGTGAAGTATAGACATGACACGGAACCCCTTCTGATCAATGATCAACATCGGAGCCGTGGACACCCATATTGACCCCTATACCCACACGAATGAATATTCGAGTGAACCTCCAGTTGCCGTGTGCTATTCCTGTTGCTTCGCGATATGTTACAAATACCCGAGGTGAGACATGTTGGCATTCCCGTGGATCAACAACTTGTCCACTATGCTAGTTACCTCGTTACCGGTATTGTTCTCTTTTCTCGATACCGTGTTCCGGCATCCCCGTGATCAAATCACAAAGTGTCTGGCCAGACGATGATGGATACCGTAACACCGAGAGGGCCCAGAGATATCTCTCCATCATAGGAGGAGCAAATCCCAATCTCGAGCTATCAAGTTACTTGACACACTTTTCCATGAACCCGTAAGCCGCCGTAATAGCCACCCATTTACGGATGACGTTTAACAAACCCCAAAGTTCATGAAGCAAGTATGAAGAAACTCGACACTCTCATGGTCTAAGGAATTTTGCAAACATTAACCATCTCTGTGTTATTAACCATTAATTTGTGACGAATGTAACTCATAGCATAACACCAATCGGGTCGATTCAACACAAATGTTCTTCTAACATTGTGCCCTCAAAGTTGCTGGCATAGACATGCCCATGATCAGGAAAACAGAACCATCATGCAACACTTGAGCCAGTCATAGAGGCTTGACTAGAAATACATTTTACTGTTTATTATTCCACACGTGCATATGAGTCTTCCTCCGAGCCTCGTTTTATTTGCAGACTCGAGAACCATAGCAGTTATAGCATGGAACATAAACCTAATTATGGACAGGGAGATAATCAATAACATTTATTATTGCCTCTAGGGCATATCTCCTACAGACTCCCACTTGCACTAGAGTCAATAATCTAGTTAATGCTAATGCACTTTACACCTGCGGCACACCGGTGTAAATATGCTTCACTTGTGGTATAGCCTGAATGTCCAACGGATCTGATGACTTCAGCTCCGTGTGTATCTTTGCATATCCTCGCGTTTTCACGCTTTCACAAAATTCATATTTTGTGTGGACTTGGTTTTGTATGTATGTGAGTCACAGGTCGAACCTGGATTCCTCAGACTGAGTTATGGAGCAACTACCTGCAGTAGTGTCCCATTGACAACGGCCATCTTGGAACCATACTAAGTTCATGAATGAACAATATGATTCAACATCTTCTTTGTCGCTTCAAAAGCTGCAACATACTTTGCCTCTGTTATAGAATTCGCCACAGTAACTTGTTTGGAAACCCTTCCCAACTAACTGTGCCACCACGTTGTGTGTTACACAAAACCCTCAAATTAAATCAAAAATCGCATGGAGCATTGATGAAGATTGCTTCGATGTAACCTTTTACAGCGAACTCTTCATGATCTCCACTTGCGAGAAAACTTGTCATCAGTGCTACTATAGTACTCAATGACCCTTTTCACTGTTGTCCCTTGATCAATACTTTTGATCATGTTGGTATCTATACTCGCAACAACTTTGGGAGTATTGGACATATCTGGTTGTTTTACATACCATGGAATACATGATTAATCCAAACACAAGAGTGTGTGGAATCTCCATCATGTATTTTGCTCATCAGTGTTTTGGGACACCGAGTCTTGCAAAAACTCTTTCCATGTGACTTCGGCAAGAATCACTCCTTGACGTTTTTAATGCTAAAAGGTTTTAGCATCTTGTCAATATGTATCTTTGCTCAGCCCTATTAGGTAAATCTATCTCCATAGATCATCATGCCTAATATAAAGGCTATTTAGCCCAAGCACTTCATTGAAAAACTATTTTCAAATGAAGTCCTAATTCGTGTCAAGAATTTTAATTCCAATTAACAATGTGTCAAGCACACAAGGTTTTTAGAAATTTTATTATGCGCCCACTTACTTTCTTGAATCACAAGCATCTTCGTTACCCATTGATGAAGTCAAACCCTTTTGATCATTTCATCAAAACACGAAGATTCCAACTCCATTTTGCTCTCTTCTGTTCATCGCTGGAACTCTGAAGTTTGCAAACTTACTAGCATCCTCTGGAATGACAAAATACCTTGGACTGTAACACATGCAAGTCCTTGGTTTCATTTCCATCAGATGGAAATCCTATTGTCATCCATGTTTCATATCTCATGATTGAAATATGTATTAATTGCTAGTTCAACCCGAACTGACTTTAAGCATCGCTGCGATGAAACAACCTCATCGTAGTCAACTCCTTGAACTTGTTATTTCAACAAGTCGAGCTTTATGGATAAAACATTTTTATTCATATCAGTTTTAAGTTCCATAAATATTCGTTAGACTCTAAGTCTTCCGAAAGGTGTATCAAGGTTTTAATCTTGAATCACTTATATGGAAACTATCTCGGATTGTATTGGCATTTAGCCAATTCCGGAGTCAGGGCCCATCAACGCTTCCTTGTGTATCGTAGGTATACTGTTATCTAACAACAATATCTCGTTGCGCACCTGATAGGTTAGCAGGAGCCTTGCCTACGTGGTTCAGCTGCAAGTTCGACTGAAGTCCATACATTTTATTGTAGAGACTTCCGTATCAGTCGCAGTAGATAACTCTGGAATTACTTCCAAGGTCTCTTTCATTTGATCTGATGATGGAGATACTAGTTATCTCGTCGAGTTGCATTATTCTCCCACTCACCTTTTTGAAAGAACCATTTTCTTCAAAAAGCATACCGTTCTTAGTGGCAAACCTATTTGCCTCGGCATAGTGAGGGAGTAATACCCAATGACTTGGGATAACCTACAAAGTAGCACTTGTCTGATTTGGAATAGGTTTGTAACCTTTTACACAAGCCCCATATTCCAAATGTTAAGAAAAGATATAACATGGTTGGGCGTACCATACCATGGTGTCATTTCAACAGACCTGATGGAGCTCTTTTCAGTGTAAAAGCCGTAGTCTCTAAAGCATCACCTTTTAAAAGGGATAATGGCAAATTTATTTATGTCATCTTTGATCTTACCATGTCATAAATGGTTCGATTACAGCTTCACGGACTTTCCACTTGCAGTGGTGTTTCGGGAGGTGCAAGTTATGAAACCCCTTTCACAACTCATCAGACATTCGCTAAAATTGTAACTCAAATATTTCTTTTTGCAATCGAATTGTAGAAACATAATTTTGTTGTTACAATAACTTCTACTTCATTTTGAAAACCTTTCAAATGATTTCAAAAGATCCAGACTTACGTCTCATCAAGTAAATATCCATATATCTACTTGAGTCATTTCTGAAGATAGACAAATCCACTACTTGCAACAACATTTATCGGACTACATACATCAAAATGTATGATCACCAATAAGTTCTTTGCTCGTTCCTTATGGCCTGTGAACGGTATTTCAGTCACTTCACTTTTCAGAGGAAAGTTGCAAGTGTCAGGTGATTCAAAATCAAACGACTTCAAAATCCATCATAATGGAATTTTCCATGCGGGTTTCTCCAATGTGACCAAATGCAGTGCCACACTTGTGTGGTTTTCTTTTAGTCTTATGACATTTAGCGTCAGTGTTATGGATGTATCATATTACCATCAATATTCATAACATACGTCCCATCTGGATGGAAGCATGTGTAGGAGATATGCCCTAGAGGCAATAATAAATGTTATTAATTATCTCCCTGTTCATAATTAGGTTTATGTTCCATGCTATAACTGCTATGGTTCTCGAGTCTACAAATAAAACGAGGCTTGGAGGAAGACTCATATGCACGTGTGGAATAATAAACGGTAAAATGTATTCCTAGTCAAGCCTCTATGACTGGCTCAAGTATTGCATGATGATCCTGTTTTCCTGATCATGGGCATGACTATGCCGGCAATTTTGAGGGCACAATGTTAGCAGAACATTTGTGTTGAATCGACCCAAATTGACGTTATGCTATGAGATTCTTTCGTCATAAGTTTATGGTTAATAACACAGAGATGGTTAACGTTTGCATAATTCCTTAGACCATGAGAGTATCGAGTTTCTTCATGCTTGATTCATGAACTTTGGGGTTTGTTAAACGTCATCCGTAAATGGATGGCTATTACGGCGGCTTACGGGTTCATGGGAAAGTATGTCAAGTAACTTGATAGCTCAAGATTGGGATTTGCTCCTCCGACGATGGAGAGATATCTCTGGGCCCTCTCGGTGTTACGGTATCCATCATCGTCTGGCCAGACACTTTGTGATTTGATCACGGGGATGCCAGAACACGGTAACGAGAAAAGAGAACAATACCGGTAACGAGGTAACTAGCATAGTGGACAAGTTGTTGATCCACGGGAATGCCAACATGTCTCACCTCGGGTATTTCTAACATATCGCGAAGCAACAAGAATAGCACACGACAACTGGAGGTTCACTCGAATATTCATTCGTGTGGGTATAGGGGTCAATATGGGTGTCCACGGCTCCGATGTTGATCATTGATCGGAAGGGGTTCCGTGTCATGTCTATACTTCACCGAACCTATAGGGTCACACGCTTAAGGGTCATCTATCTTCTGAATACTAGACAGGGAGTCTGAGAGAAAATCACCGAAAAAGTTTCGGACACCGAAAAAGTTTCGGACAGCGGAAAAGTTCCGCAGAGAGAGGTCACCGAATGAGTTCCGGTGAAACTGAAAAGTTGTTTCAGAGGATACCATAAAGTCAAATTGGTTTCGGCACATGCCCGATAATTCTTGGAGGGTGCCAGAATCATTCTGGAAACTTTTGGGAATTTTCTGGAAGAAAAAACGGAAATGTTCCGGAGCTGCCGGAACCACTTCAGATGCTTTTCGCAGATGACAATAACTAATCTGGAATTGTTCCAGAACGCGTTGAAAATTATTTTAGTGGGTACTGGAAATGTTCTAAGCCCACATAAATATTTTCAGTTCGAACGGACGCTGAAAAATGTCGTCGTGAATAGTGAAAGTGCTTTTTGGGTGGCTTCTTGGAGAAGCCACCTTGAGGGTCCTTTGGTATTTTTCCCCTTGGCTTCTTGGAGAAGCCACCCTTGGGCTTGGCCTATAAATAGGGGTGGAGGGGGCTGCCTAAAGACTCACTCCTTCTCACATACATGTGCCATTGCAATGATCTGGCTTCTCTCTCCCTCCCCGCGAAATAGTTTCGTAGAGCCGAAAGGCTGTCTGGGTTCCGGTGGGAACTAGTTCTGGACGGCGAAGCCCTGCCGGATAGATGACACCGTATGTGTGCAACTCTGTAGAGAGGTCGTAGTTTCGATCTTAGTGCCCGAGGGGCTGTTCGAGAGAGCCTCCCGAAGGGCTGTCCAAGTGACGGTCCGAGTTCTGTGAGTCCTCCCGAAGGGCTGTCCGAGTGACCGTTCAAGTTTCGAAGGTCCTCCCGAAGGGCTGTCCGCGACATCGTCCGGGGGACTGTTCGACCACCTCCCGGAGGGCTGTCCGAAGGGAAGATGAGGGTATACATCCTCGCGGTTGGGAGGTTGTAAATCCTAGCTGCGGGGATCTGCATCGCCGATCGTCATCGACTCTACTTCCGCTGCGCTACGAGTCGGTAACGAAAATGATCAAACCTTGTATGCAGTCTCCATAGTGGTCCTGGGTTGGTGCGTAGGTCGGAAAATTTTTGTTTTCTGCTGCGTTACCAAACAGTGGCATCATGAGCCGTTCTATGCGTAGATGCAGGTTGCGATCTAGAATACATGGAGATGTATGGGTGTTGCACAATATAATTAGGTAGTAGATGAGTTCTATTACTGAAAATTATTTGTGCGGGTAGCAGATGAAATCTGTTACCCGATATTCTTGTTGCTTCCCTGGAATTTGCATATTTCTGATCTTGATAACAGCATGGTGGAGTTTCAATGTTCTGGCAATCCGCGATCCTGATTGGTCAACGAAGTGCTAACAGTTCATTGAATTCCATCGTAGTTAAAAAGAAAGATGAAATTTCGCAGACGAAAGGGCAATGTAGATATGATCTGCACGGGGGTCATGCGTATGACGAAGTTCAGTATGGGGCTCGAGATTTTATTATCTCGTGTCTCATACACCCCGCGATGTTAATCTAGCGACTTGGATTTATCATACTTGATGATGGACGTTGGTAGCTTCGGTTTGTTTCGAAACCTTAGAGGCCACGTAAAACAAGTTTTTGCTGAACCGATTAGAGGCGTCTAACTTGGTTTTGCAGGAGGGTTTGCATGTGCATGTGATGTGGTATAGCAGTGCTCATAATAATTTGATTATGTATGAGATGACTATATAATGTAAATTGATTAACATGACCTACGTGTCATGATTCGGCATGATGGCTGGAGCCATATGATTGTCACTTTATTGACCTGTGTGTCAACCTTAAGTAATGCATTATTTTATTAGCTATAGAGATAGCAATATTATCTGGTGCATCGACAAGGTGGTGGCAATCTTCGCGAAGGTGAACACCGACGAGAATGCCAAAGACGAAGAAATACAAGACTTCTCCGTCAGAAAGGGCTATACCATATCATGCTATTATGAATTGCCTGAGATGTTTATCCCTTATGATGCACCCTTCTTGATTGCGCGGTAGTCGCTTTTATTAGGGTGATCTCTCACAAAAATATCAAGTAGTTAGTGTTCTCCCAAGTGTAGCACCGTCACGGCACCTAACTTTTCGGGGCATCGCAGGATCTCCCTGGGTGCGAACGATTAGGGATGTGTGAGGCGGGTGAGTTGAGACCTTGCAGCGAGATCACTTGGTTGACTTGACATTCTGGAAGGATCTCCCTGAGCTCGGAACACGCCCATCGAAAGATGAACAAGAGTCACATAGAGATGTGATCGGCAAGTTTGCCTACCGATTGAAGTTCACGCCATCAGTGTTCATCTCGTTCAATGGCGTTGAATGGAAATGCGGGTCTTGAATCACTCGCAATCAATTATGAGAGATATTGATTTGAGTGGGAGCGCACTGTAGAATTAATTCTTTTAATTCTCAGTGCAATTAATTTTGAACATTGTCTAAGTGTGATTTGCTTAATAGTTGTAGAATAATGGCTCGCGTTTCCACCTTCCCTGTTAAAATTGAATAGCTGTTAAATATCTGGTTAATACTTTACGGTTGGTAACGTAATGTGAGGATTGTCCTCAAGAGTGCCAAGAAGGACATTGTCCTATCGCATACTTTCAGTATTCTCTCTCTTATGCTATGGATCATGTGACTCTCGTCCTTCGATCCAAAAGCTAGAATTCCGTTTCAGTCAAGTGCAATACATTTGCTTCCATGAGACCCGAACTTCGAAAGTTTGGATAGTTATGTGATATTCATGGAATCTGAAAATCATTTTCAGAGACAGACAAAGGCTAAAAGATATGAGATATCCAAAGCAATGTTTGTTTGCAAACTATTAGTAAAGGAGTTTACTATGCATTAGACTGATAAAAGAGGGATCCAGAAGAACGCCTGTCATATGATGAAAGGTGAATAAAACAACAACTTAAAGAGAAAGGAAGTGTCCGAAGGGTGTTAGTGTGATAACACACCTAGGAAGTCCGGGGCTAACACCACTCTTAAGTTGAGTGCTTCTTCTGAGAGTAGGAGAAATACTGAAAGTTAAACTGTTAGAAGTATAAAGGCAAAAGAAAGAAGACTGGAATATCCAGCTCATGTATGAATGTCATACAAGTTTTTTGATGTATAGAAGGCTGGTCAAAGATATAGTTCTTGGGAATCATGATTAAATTGTTAATCGTTGATTCTTGGTTATTGTGAGTTAATCACAAAGATACCCACTCGATTGCATTCTGTTGCAACTCGATGTAAGAACTACTATGGCCTGAAAGACTAGCCAGGAATGAGGTTTAGGTATACACAGGGAACATAGTAAATGTTACTATACCTTCCATCGTTGTATTACCATCTATATTTATTTTCATAATTCATTTAGAGTTTTACACACTCTAGCCCATTGCATAAGGTATCTTGCAAGAAGGTTGTTCATAAGAGAACTTCTGATGTTCGGTGTTATGAATAACATAAGGGCCATACTTTCATTATGAATGAGATGTATGTTATGAATGTTGATAATAAAATATTACCTCTGTGATTACTTTCATAATTCATTTTAGAGTTTCACACACTCTAGCCATTGCACAATGTTTGATGCAAGAGGGTTGTTCAGAAAAGAACAATTGTTGTTCAGAATTGTGAATAACATAAGGGCCATGCTTCCATCATCGATGGGATGTATGTTATGAATATTGATGGTAATATGATACATCCATAACACTGACGCTAAATGTCGCATGACTAAAAGAATACCACACATGTGTGGCACTGCATTTGGTCACATTGGAGAAACCCGCATGGAAAATTCCATTATGATGGATTTTGAAGTCGTTTGATTTTGGATCATCTGACACTTGCAACTTTCCTCCGAAAAGTGAAGTGACTAAAATACCGTTCACAGGCCATAAGGAACGAGCAAAGAACTTATTGGTAATCATACATTTTGATGTATGTAGTCCGATAAATGTTGTTGCAAACAGTGGATTCATCTATCTTCAGAAATGACTCAAGTAGATATATGGATATTTACTTGATGAGGCGTAAGTCTGGATCTTTTGAAATCATTCGAAAGGTTTTCAAAAATGAAGTAGAAGTTATTGTAACAAGAAAATTATGTTTCTACAATTCGATTGCAGAAAAGAATATTTGAGTTACAAGTTTAGTGAATGTCTGATGAGTTGTGAAAGGGGTTTCATAACTTGCACCTCTCGGAACACCACTGCAAGTGGAAAGTCCGTGAAGATGTAATCGAACCATTTATGACATGGTACGATCAAAGATGACATAAATAAATTTGCCATTATCCCTTTTAAAAGGTGATGCGTTAGAGACTGCGGCTTTTACACTGAAAAGAGCTCCATCAGGTCTGTTGAAATGACGCCATGGTATGGTACGCCCAACCTTGTTATATCTTTTCTTAAACATTTGGAATATGGGGCTTGTGTAAAAGGTTACAAACCTATTCCAAATCAGACAAGTGCTACTTTGTAGGTTATCCCAAAATGTTGGGTATTCCTCCCTCACTATGCCGAGGCAAATAGGTTTGCCACAAAGAACGGTATGCTTTTTGAAGAAAATGGTTCTTTCAAAAAGGTGAGTGGGAGAATAATGCAACTCGACGAGATAAACAGTATCTTCGTCATCAGATCAAAGAAAAGGAACCTTGGAAGTGGTTCCGGAGTTTCCTACTGCGACTGATACGGAAGTCTCTACAATAAAATGTATGGACTTCGGTCAAACTTGCAGCTGAACCACGTAGGCAAGGCTCGTGCAAACCTCTCAGGTGCGCAAACGAGATATTGTTGTTAGACAATAGTATACCTACGATACACAAGGAAGCATTGATGGGCCCTGACTCCGGAATTGGCTAAATGCCAATACAACCCGAGTTAATTTCCATATAAGTGATTCAAGATTAAAACCTTGATACACCTTTCGGAAGACTTAGAGTCTAACAAATATTTATGGAACTTAAAACTGATACGGATAAAAATGCTTTATCCATAAATCTCGACTTGTTGCAATAACAAGTTCAAGGAGTTGACTACGATGAGATTGTCTCACCGTAGCGATGCTTAAAGTCGGTTCAGGTTGAACTAGCAATTAATACATATTTCAATCATGAGATATGAAACATGGATGACAAAAGGATTTCCATCTGATGGAAATAAAACCTAGGACTTGTATGTGATACAGTCCAAAGTAATTTGTCAATCCAGAGGATGCTAGTAGGTATGCAAACTTCAGAGTTCCTGCGATGGACAGAAGAGAGCAAAATGGAGTTGGAATCTTCGTGTTTTGATGAAATGGTCAAAAAGGGTTTTGACTTCATCAATGGGTCACGAAGATGCTTGTAATTCAAGAAAGTAAGTGGGAGCATAATAATATTTCTAAAAACCTTGTGTGCTTGACACATTGGTAATTGGAAATAAATTTCTTGACACGAATTAGGACTTCATTTGAAAATAGTTTTTTCGATAAAGTGCTTGGGCTAAATAGCCTTGATATTAGGCATGATAATCTATGGAGATAGATTTACCTAATGGGGCTAAGCAATGAATACATATTGACAAGATGCTAAAATCTTTTAGCATTAAAAGGCCAAGGAGTGATTCTTGCCGAAGTCACATGGAAAGAGTTTTTGCAAGACTCGGTGTCCCAAAACACTGATGAGCAAAATACATGATGGAGATTCCACACACTTGTGTTTGGATTAATCATGTATTCCATGGTATGTAAAACAACCAGATATGTCCGATACTCCCAAGGTGTTGCGAGTATAGATACCAAAGTGATCAAAAGTACTGATCATAGAACAACAGTGAAAAAGGGTCATTGAGTGCAACAGTGGTACTAATGACAAGTTTTCTCGCAAACGGAGATCATGAAGAGTTCGTTGTAAAAGGTTACATCGATACAGTCTTCATCTTTTCTCCATGCGATCTTCGATTTAATTTGAGGGTTTTTGTGTTATACACGATATGGTGGCACAGTTAGTTGGAATTGTTCAAACTAGTTACTGTGGCAAATTCTATAACAAAGGGTAAGTATGTTGACGCTTTAGAAGCGACAAAGAAGATGTTGAATCATATAGTTCATTCACGAACTTAGTATGGTTCCAAGATGGCTTTTGTCAATGGGACACTACTGCAGGTAGCTGCTCCATAACTCAGTCTGAGGAATCCAGGTTCAACCTGTGATTCACATACATACAAAACCAAGTCCACACAAAATATGAATTTTGTGAAAGCATGAAGACGCGAGGATATGCAAAGATACACACGGAGCTGAAGTCGTCAGATCCGTTGGACATCAGGCTATACCACAAGCGAAGCATATTTACACCAATGTGTCATAGGTGTAAAGTGCATAGCATTGACTAGATATTGACTCTAGTGCAAGTGGGAGTCTGTAGGAGATATGCCCTAGAGGCAATAATAAATGTTATTAATTATCTCCCTGTTCATAATTAGGTTTATGTTCCATGCTATAACTGCTATGGTTCTCGAGTCTACAAATAAAACGAGGCTTGGAGGAAGACTCATATGCACGTGTGGAATAATAAACGGTAAAATGTATTCCTAGTCAAGCCTCTATGACTGGCTCAAGTATTGCATGATGATCCTGTTTTCCTGATCATGGGCATGACTATGCCGGCAATTTTGAGGGCACAATGTTAGCAGAACATTTGTGTTGAATCGACCCAAATTGACGTTATGCTATGAGATTCTTTCGTCATAAGTTTATGGTTAATAACACAGAGATGGTTAACGTTTGCATAATTCCTTAGACCATGAGAGTATCGAGTTTCTTCATGCTTGATTCATGAACTTTGGGGTTTGTTAAACGTCATCCGTAAATGGATGGCTATTACGGCGGCTTACGGGTTCATGGGAAAGTATGTCAAGTAACTTGATAGCTCAAGATTGGGATTTGCTCCTCCGACGATGGAGAGATATCTCTGGGCCCTCTCGGTGTTACGGTATCCATCATCGTCTGGCCAGACACTTTGTGATTTGATCACGGGGATGCCAGAACACGGTAACGTGAAAAGAGAACAATACCGGTAACGAGGTAACTAGCATAGTGGACAAGTTGTTGATCCACGGGAATGCCAACATGTCTCACCTCGGGTATTTCTAACATATCGCGAAGCAACAAGAATAGCACACGACAACTGGAGGTTCACTCGAATATTCATTCGTGTGGGTATAGGGGTCAATATGGGTGTCCACGGCTCCGATGTTGATCATTGATCGGAAGGGGTTCCGTGTCATGTCTATACTTCACCGAACCTATAGGGTCACACGCTTAAGGGTCATCTATCTGCTGAATACTAGACAGGGAGTCTGAGAGAAAATCACCGAAAAAGTTTCGGACACCGAAAAAGTTTCGGACAGCGGAAAAGTTCCGCAGAGAGAGGTCACCGAATGAGTTCCGGTGAAACTGAAAAGTTGTTTCAGAGGATACCATAAAGTCAAATTGGTTTCGGCACATGCTCGATAATTCTTGGAGGGTGCCAGAATCATTCTGGAAACTTTTGGGAATTTTCTGGAAGAAAAAACGGAAATGTTCCGGAGCTGCCGGAACCACTTCAGATGCTTTTCGCAGATGAAAATCACTAATCTGGAATTGTTCCAGAACGCGTTGAAAATTATTTTAGTGGGTACTGGAAATGTTCTAAGCCCACATAAATATTTTCAGTTCGAACGGACGCTGAAAAATGTCGTCGTGAATAGTGAAAGTGCTTTTTGGGTGGCTTCTTGGAGAAGCCACCTTGAGGGTCCTTTGGTATTTTTCCCCTTGGCTTCTTGGAGAAGCCACCCTTGGGCTTGGCCTATAAATAGGGGTGGAGGGGGCTGCCTAAAGACTCACTCCTTCTCACATACATGTGCCATTGCAATGATCTGGCTTCTCTCTCCCTCCCCGCGAAATAGTTTCGTAGAGCCGAAAGGCTGTCTGGGTTCCGGTGGGAACTAGTTCTGGACGGCGAAGCCCTGCCGGATAGATGACACCGTATGTGTGCAACTCTGTAGAGAGGTCGTAGTTTCGATCTTAGTGCCCGAGGGGCTGTTCGAGAGTGCCTCCCGAAGGGCTGTCCAAGTGACGGTCCATGTTCTGTGAGTCCTCCCGAAGGGCTGTCCGAGTGACCGTTCGAGTTTCGAAGGTCCTCCCGAAGGGCTGCCCGCGACACCGTCTGGGGGACTGTTCGACCGCCTCCCGGAGGGCTGTCCGAAGGGAAGACGAGGGTATACATCCTCGCGGTTGGGAGGTTGTAAATCCTAGCTGCGGGGATCTGCACCGCCGATCGTCATCGACTCTACTTCCGCTGCGCTACGAGTCGGTAACGAAAATGATCAAACCTTGTATGCAGTCTCCATAGTGGTCCTGGGCTGGTGTGTAGGTCAGAAATTTTTTGTTTTCTGCTGCGTTACCCTACAGCATGGCCCTTCATGTTATTCACAATACTGAACAACAATTGTTCTTTTATGAACAACCCTTTTGAAAAAACATTTTGCAAGGGGCTAGAGTGTAAAACTCTAAAATGAATTATGAAAGTGAATCCATAGGTAATATATTATTATCATTATTCATAACATACATCTCATTCTCAATGAAAGTATGGCCCTTATGTTATTCATAACATCGAACATAAAAAGTTCTCTTATGAACAACCTTCTTGCAAGATACCTTATGCAATGGGCTAGAGTTTGTGAAACTCTAAATGAATTATGAAAATAAATACAGACTGTAATACACCGATGGAAGGTATAGTAACATTTACTATGTTCCTTGTGTATACCTAAACCTCATCCCTGGCTAGTCTTTTCGGCCATAGTAGTTCTTACATCGAGTTGCAACAGAATGCAATCGAGCGGGTATATTTGTGATTTAACTCACAATACCCAAGAATCAGTGGCTAACAGTTTAATCACAATTCTCAAGAACTATTTTTTTGACCAGCCTTCTATACATCAAAAACTTGTATGACATTCATACATGAGCTGGATATTCCAGTCTTCTTTCTTTTTGCCTTTATACTTCTAACAGTTTAACTTTTAGTATTTCTCCTACTCTCAGAAGAAGCACCCAACTTAAGAGTGGCGTTAGCCCCGGACTTCCTAGGCGTGAAAGTTTCACTAACACCCTTCGGACACTTCCTTTCTCTTTAAGTTGTTGTTTTATTCACCTTTCATCATATGACAGGCGTTCTTCTGGATCCCTCTCTTATCAGTCTAATGCATAGTAAACTCCTTTACTAATAGTTTGCAAACAAACATTGCTTTGGATATCTCATATCTTTTAGCCTTTGTCTGTCTCTGAAAATGATTTTCAGATTCCATGAATATCACATAACTATCCAAACTTTCGGAGTTTGGGTCTCATGGAAGCAAATGTATTGCACTTGCCTGAAAACGGAATTCTAGCTTTTGGATCGAAGGACGAGAGTCACATGATCCATAGCATAAGCCAGAGAATACCGAAAGTATGCGATAGGACAAAGTCCTTCTTGGCACTCTTGAGGACAATCCTCACATTATGTTACCAACCGTAAAGTTTTAACCAGATATTTAACAGCTATTCAATTTTAATAGGGAAGGTGGAAACGCGAGCCATAATTCAACAACTATTATGCAAATCACACTTTAGACAGTGTTCAAAATTAATTGAACTGAGAATTAAACAAGTTAATTCAATAGTGCACTCCCACTCAAATCAATATCTCTCATAATTGATTGTGAGTGATTCAAGATACGCATTTCAATTCGACGCCATTGACGGGTTCATCACTGATGACGTGAATTTCAATCGGTAGGCCAACTTGCCAATCACATCTCTATGTGACTCTTGTCCATCTTTCGATGCGTGTGTTCCGAGCTCAGGACTGTCCTGCCTGAACGTCAAGACAACCAAGTGATCACGCAGTGAGGTCTGACCTTCACCCGCCTTACACCTCTCTAATCGTTCGTGCTCATGTGTACATGGCGCACCCCGAAAAGATACGTGTTGTAGACGGTGCTACACTTGGGAGAACACTAACTACTTGATATTTTTGTGAGAGATCACCCTAATAAAAGCGACTACCGCGCAATCAAGGAGGGTGCATCATAAGGGATAAACATCTCAGTCAATTCATAATAGCATGATATGGTATAGCCCTTTCTGACGAAGAAGTCTTGTATTTCTTCGTCTTTGGCATTCGCGTCGGTGTTCACCTTCGCGAAGATTGCCACCACCTTGTCGATGCACCAGATAATATTGCTATCTCTATAGCTAATAAAATAATGCATTACAACAAGGTTGACACGCAGGTCATTTAAAGTGCAATCATATGGCTCCAGCCATCATGCCGAATCATGACACACAGGTCATGTTAATTAATTTACATCATATAGTCATCTCATACATAATCAAATTATTATGAGCACTGCTATACCACATCAAATGCACATGCAAACCCTCCTGCAAAACCAAGTTAGACGTCTCTAATCGGTTCATGCAAAAACTTGTTTTACGTGGCTTCTAAGGTTTCGAAACAAACCAAAGCTACCAACGTCCATCATCAAGTATGATAATTCAAGTCGCTAGATTAACTTTCCAGGGTGTATGAAAACCGAGATAATAAAATATCGAGCCCCATACTAAACTTCGTCATACGCATGACCCCCGTGCAGATCATATCTGCATTGCCCTTTCGTTTGTGAAATTTCATCTTTCTTTTTAACTACGGTGGAATTCAATGGACTGTTAGCACTTCGTTAATCAGGATCGCGGATTGCCAGAACATTGAAAATCCACCATGCTGTTATCAAGATCAGAAATATGCAAATTCCAGGGAAGCAACAAGAACATCGGGTAGCAGATTCCGCACAAATAATTTTCAGTAATAGAACTCATCTACTACCTAATTATATTGTGCAACACACATACATCTCCATGTATTCTAGATCACAACCTGCATCTACGCATAGCACGGCTCATGATGCCACTGTAGGGTAACACAGCAGAAAACAAAAATTTTCCGACCTACACACCAGCCCAGGACCACTATGGAGACTGCATACAAGGTTTGATCATTTTCGTTACCGACTCGTAGCGCAGCGGAAGTAGAGTCGATGACGATCGGTAGTGCAGATCCCCGCAGCTAGGATTTACAACCTCCCAACCGCGAGGATGTATACCCTCGTCTTCCCTTCGGACAGCCCTCCGGGAGGCGGTCGAACAGTCCCCCGGACGGTGTCGCGGACAGCTCTTCGAGAGGACCTTCAAAACTCGAACGGTCACTCGGACAGCCCTTCGGGAGGACCCACAGAACTCGGACCGTCACTTGGACAGCCCTTCGGGAGGCACTCTCGAACAGCCCCTCGGGCACTAAGATCGAAACTACGACCTCTCTACAGAGTTGCACACATACGGTGTCATCTATCCGGCAGGGCTTCGCCGTCCAGAACTAGTTCCCACCGGAACCCAGACAGCCTTTCGGCTCTACAAAACTATTTCGCGGGGAGGGAGAGAGAAGCCAGATCATTGCATGGCACTTGTATGTGAGAAGGGATGAGGTTTGTGGGCAGCCCACTCTCCTCTATTTATAGGAAAGCCAAGGAGTAAAGATGTCATACAAAAAAACCCCAAAGTACCCCCACTTTATGCCTTTTCATAAAAGAATAAAGATAAAAGGGGTGCCATGTGGAGCTCCAAGGAGCTCCACCATGCTTGGTCGGCCACCCCTTGGGGGGTCCCCCCAAGGGGGCTTCCTTAGTGCCCAAGGCTTCTAGAAGCCTTTTGAGAAATTTCCCAAAAGGTGCTTTCCATAAAAATTCCCAAAAAGCACTTTCACTATTCACGACGACATTTTTCAGCGTCCATTCGAACTGAAAATATTTATGTGGGCTTAGAACAATTCCAGTACCCACTAAAATAATTTTCAACCCGTTCTGGAACAATTCCAGATTAGTGATTTTCATCTGCGAAAAGCATCTGAAGCGGTTCCGGCAGCCCCGGAACATTTCCGGTTTTTTCTTCCAGAAAATTCCGAGAAGTTTCCAGAATGATTCTGGCATCCTCCAAGAATTATCAGGCATGTGCCGAAACCATTTTGACTTAATGGTATCCCCTGAAACAACTTTTCAGTTTCACCGGAACTCATCCGGTGACCTCTCTCTGCGGAACTTTTCCGCTGTCCGAAACTTTTCGGTGTCCGAAACTTTTTCGGTGATTTTCTCTCAGACTCCCTGTCTAGTATTCAGCAGATAGATGACCCTTAAGCATGTGACCATATAGGTTCGGTGAAGTATAGACATGACACGGAACCCCTTCTGAGCAATGATCAACATCGGAGCCGTGGACACCCATATTGACCCCTATACCCACACGAATGAATATTCAAGTGAACCTCCAGTTGCCGTGTGCTATTCCTGTTGCTTCGCGATATGTTACAAATACCCGAGGTGAGACATGTTGGCATTCCCGTGGATCAACAACTTGTCCACTATGCTAGTTACCTCGTTACCGGTATTGTTCTCTTTTCTCGTTACCGTGTTCCGGCATCCCCGTGATCAAATCACAAAGTGTCTGGCCAGACGATGATGGATACCGTAACACCGAGAGGGCCCAGAGATATCTCTCCATCGTAGGAGGAGCAAATCCCAATCTCGAGCTATCAAGTTACTTGACACACTTTTCCATGAACCCGTAAGCCGCCGTAATAGCCACCCATTTACGGATGACGTTTAACAAACCCCAAAGTTCATGAAGCAAGTATGAAGAAACTCGACACTCTCATGGTCTAAGGAATTTTGCAAACATTAACCATCTCTGTGTTATTAACCATTAATTTGTGACGAATGTAACTCATAGCATAACACCAATCGGGTCGATTCAACACAAATGTTCTTCTAACATTGTGCCCTCAAAGTTGCTGGCCTAGACATGCCCATGATCAGGAAAACAGGACCATCATGCAACACTTGAGCCAGTCATAGAGGCTTGACTAGAAATACATTTTACTGTTTATTATTCCAAACGTGCATATGAGTCTTCCTCCGAGCCTCGTTTTATTTGCAGACTCGAGGACCATAGCAGTTATAGCATGGAACATAAACCTAATTATGAACAGGGAGATAATCAATAACATTTATTATTGCCTCTAGGGCATATCTCCTACAGTTGGAACCAGTGGCTGCCATACGCGGACCTACTTCCTCCTGTTAGCCATCACTTCCCGTGGGCCGTCCTACATCCTCTTGCTGGCCTTCACTGCACGCGGCGCCGTCCTCCTTGGGAAGCTCAGACCCAACATCTAGATCCTCGCCATCTCCGACATGTTCCCGTGCCCACGCACCGCCTCTCCTCTGTGCGGCCGCCCACTCCCGGAGTGCCCTAGTCGGAGCAGAACATGAGGAAGGCGCACCAAATCTATCCCGCCCGTGGCTGCCCCCAATCTTCTTGGCCCGATTGGGGCAGGTGAGGCCCCAACCTCTTAATCCCACCGCAACCTCAGTGCCAGGATGTGGTGGGCAAGGCCCAAGCTTGTCATGCATGTCCGTGGTGGCGGCGCTCGCCCTGGATCGGGGTGTGGTGACCACGAGGGGGGAAGGAGGAGGATGGGAATGGGACGGAGGTGTAGGCAGTAGTTTGGCTCGCGTTGGGTGGGCGGCCTCATAAGGAGGAAGTACTCCCTCCGTCCCATAATATAAGAGTGTTTTTGACACTAATAACATAAGAGCATTTTTGACACTAACGCTCTTATATTATGGGACGGAGGGAGTAAGTTGGAGGTCAGGCGGCAAGGAGGAGTGCTGTGATGCGGGAATGGAGCAGCAGTCAACGCGACAACACCGAGAGAGATAGATGAGAGAGAAATGGGTTTTTTCTTGGGTGGATCCCATATGGAAGGGGCGGTTAAAAGGTGACATGGCACTGCTTAGTCAGCGATCAAGGCAGTCAAAACTGCTTGACTGAGTTAAAACAGGGATGCGGGTTGATTTCTGGGCGGCGTAGTTAGTTAGGATACCGGTCGACTGGCTTTGTAGTTAGGGGTAGAATATTATACCTCGTAGTTAGTCTGGGGTTGAAATGTGGACTTTTCTCATCTTGTTTTCCTTTGAGATGCCAGCACACACTCACATTGTCCTCTCATTTTCATCTTAGCAATTTATTCACCTTTGAAATATGAAACTGAAGTCTCGGGATGCGTGATGAGCTAAGTCAGCTCATGCCATTAACTCAGCTCATGGGCTAAGTCAAATGCAGTGTGGCGTGTTATTTTCATTACCCAAATTATTTTTTCGTGATATACGTACGAAACAAAAGAAAATTACTAACCACTAAGTCATGTGGGTACGACATCCTAAAAAATGCACATTATAACACCCGAACGTGAGGTACGAGCATATGGCAACACTAAATGTTTTCGACGGCAAGTTTACTTACGCGAGGAGGACAACTTTAATTGGATAGCATGGCAATTTTCGTGCTTCAGGTTAATTTTAACAGAAACTTGCCGTATTTCACTAGAATTTGCCATCCTTGCGTAAGTGGAATTTCCATCGAAGTACGTTAGGACTAGGACGCCATACACGTGACGTGTCACACTTATCATTTGGGTTAATTTGGACAACTACTACAAGGTGCTGCCCGCTCAATAATTACAGCCGGGCGGTTACATATATAGAAGCAGCTGCTAGCTAGGTTTGGACATGTAGTTGGCAATATATCCTTTCTTCACTTGAAGAGTGAGCTAGCAGCTCCACAATTAGCCCATAAAAAAGGAAATGGTGTACGTCAGTTGAAACCTCATGTGATGTGTAGACTTGATTGCTCTGCCTTGCGGCACGCTTAACCATGAGCTTGGGATTGGGAGGCATCATGAATTTCAACATTCCAGGCTTCTGCGCGTATGTAGCTCGGAGTGCACGAATCTGTGCATGATTGTCAATTTTCCTTTGCCACGGGTGAACAATTTCGAACGTCTGAAGACATTGGTTAGCTACCCAGTTTTACAAGTCGTCGTTCAATTGTTTACGCTGAAGGTGGCAACGTAATTAAACGGCTGCCGCAAGCATCTCTTCTCTGCTGCTGTGGCGAAGATACACCTCCTTCGAATTCGCAACTGCTAAGAGTGGCTTCCGCTCTCTCCCTACCCCGACTAGAGCATGCTCACGCGAGTAGCTTTGCATCATTCGGGGTTGATGCGGTGCATCGCTTATTGGCTATCTCAATTGGAATTGGAGTGGTTTGCACCATCGAAGCCAATGTGCTTCCTTCGTCCCATATTAGTTGACGCTTAAACGGATGTATTTAGCACTGGAATACGCCTAGGTACATTTATTTTAGTATCGACTAATATGAGAGTATGAGACAGAGGGAGTCACTAGTAGGAAAAAAAGGCTAGTAGCGGCGTCACGAAAACGTAGACGCCGGTAGTATAACACCAGTGCTATGTCTCAGCACTGGTGTCAATTTCCGATGCCGCTGGCTTTTGTAATACCACCGGCATTGGAGACAGTGCTATAGTAATTACCGCTGGCGTTGAAATACAAGGCGGAAGAAATATGTTACGTGTTAGTGGCGTCTCCTTCACCTAAACGCTGGTAGATTATCATTAACACTGGCATTGGGCCTGACACCGCTGATGAATGCTGATGGTTTAAAAAAAATGCTGCCCTAGCCAGCTTTTTTGTGATTAATACATATGCTACTACATAACCTGAAGTAATGTGACAAGTAAATCATAGTTATGCTTCCACATCAATTAGTAATTCATATTACCAGTAGTACTTGTTACCAACAACTGCAAATATAATGGCATACAACCCAGCTAATATAAAAACAACACTTAATAGCATGGCGTCCTTAGAACTGAGCTGCTGCTTATGCATTCTAGGAGTAATCTTCCTCTCCGTCTTGAATCTTTCAATATCAGACTCTTTATCTCTTAGTTTTTGCTCAAGCATGAGCTTCTGGTTGGCAAGCTCGGTGATAACACTTCTAGACCTCCCCTCCCATTCTTTGTCAACCCATCTTATATCTTATATCTTATATCTTATATTTACTAATTGGAAGCACCTTTCAAGCCTTCATGTTAATCCTCAGAAACTAAGAAAATTAACCATCCGATCTTCGTATTAACGATCTACAGCCGTCTAATCAAATAACCAAGAGTCCTCAACCAATATCCCACCTACACGCAGAAAAAAAACTGTTCCAAGGTATATGACGTAAACAGCTCCCTTAGCCCTTGCAAACCCTTCCTCCAGCGATCAGAACCCTACGAGGAGGCACCGATCTGTCATAAAAAAACTTTGGCCCCTCCTCCTCTTGCAATCTTTCAATCTACAGCTGAAGAACGACGCCCATCCCTAACCTGAAGCAGCCCCGTGCGAGGAGGAGGCACCAATCTGTTATCAACAAACCCTATTGGACGCTCTTCATCACCCTCCTCTTGCAACCTTTCAATCTGCAGCCCTAAGAACGCTGCCCATCCATAACCTCAAGCATCACGGCGACGATGTTGTGGGCATGCGGCAGGCAGCGCAGCATAAGGGGCGGAGCTCTGATAGCAGTAAGCCGCATGGCAGTGGCGAGTTGCACGGCTGGGATGGCCCCGTCCTCCTACGATTCAAAAATTACTTCAGCAAGGGTAGGTTCCAGGTCTTCTTCTATTTGTCGACCTAATAATCAAAGAAAAGGAGTATCCGGCTCTGCCTTATCCTTTGTATTTTGTTCTATGTATTTTATACTGCAGTAAATTAGCATTGTTTATTGACAAATACTTGCACTACGGTGTGGGAGATGGGGCTAACGTACGAGAAATACGATACACAAGCACCAATCATATATGCATGCAGACTGTACCAATCCCGTTCATCAGTTATATATATACACACACACATGACCAAAAAGTGTTTCTGAAAATTTACATGTACAAGTACACATGGTGTTTTCTGAAACTTTAACCCAATTAGCTGGATGCTACATGTTGATTCTCCAGGTTATCAAGATTTCTCCATCCGGTCAACCCAGGATCCAAGTTTAGCCAGAGGATGAAGAAGCATAACGACGCCCTCCTGTCACAGCGGTGTGAGGTACATGAAAATTGTCCTTTTTGTCTCCTTTTTCCATGGAAGGAAAAATAAATGAATCTCCAAACTTCGCCTTCTCCTTGATCTGGTGGTGACAATTTTGATATGGCAACCACATCTCACCTATCTCTGACTATTTCGTTTTTATGGCGGGCGAGGAAAAGCAATATGTACCGTTTAGTATGCTGAAGTATGCGCTATCCCTGATGCAGAGTAATCCATTGGAGTTTCTGCGATCGGTGCTCTACTCGCCTCTGAGTTCGAGTTCGCTAATCTCCTGTTTTGTTTTCTCTGTATTAAATAAAGTGGTTGAGGATATTTAGTAAATTGATGTGGCAGGTTCTCAGTTCATGGAATCATTGTTTGGATCTTCTTCCAATGCCACAATACGTGGATGCACACTCTGTAGAAAAATATGTGAGGCGTTATGCTGCAGTCAATCCATACTGCCCAGCGCATGTTGTAAGTGAAGTTTCCTCCGAGATTGTTGACAGTTTAGTGAACGTAATTTCCCAGTTTATTCTGTCCCTAAAACAGATGTTGATGAAGAATATGTTGTCGCAGAGTAGATAGATAAAGCGGTGTTGTAGCCTAGAAGCAGACACATAATCCACGACAAACATATCAATTTTTCCTTAAGAACGTTGCAAGTGTCATCTGGATTGGGAGAAATTTATCCGAGTTATACTAACTCCATCCTTGGTTTCCTCATATATTTTTGGTGTTTACCTTTTTCTTTCTACAACCACCAGCACTCAAATTTCCCATCTAGACATGTGTATACTCCATGTTTCATTGAATAAACAAGAGAAGAACCATATACTCACTGGCAGGTTCTTATCTTTCTTTTTTGTTGAGAAGGAGTGCATGCTTATGATAGAATTTGGCGAGCTTCATTGACAATGACAATTAGTATTAGATGCAATTCAGGAATATATCTTGACCGAGTGAATTTTCTTAAATTATGGCATTATGAACTCCTATACTTTTAAGGATTTGGTTTTCCCAACATTACACGCTATACATGCATGTTTGTCACCTGCATCTAATTTACATATTGTATGCATTGCCACTTGGCACTTCTACCCTTTTTCTATTCTCCATATCGCGTAGCTATTGTTTTCTAAATTTGTCCATGTATGCAGATAGCAGCCAATTAATAGAAGCTATAACTAACAAAAGTAACAGCAGCCTGTTGGTACTCTTTTATGATGTCTACTTCCGACTGAATATTGGTTGGCATAACAAAGCAAGGTAACATTTATATCTTCACTACTCACATAATTTTTAATATAGATCCAATATTTTTGCATCTCAAATTGCTCTTAGCTTACATGTAAAGATACTTTAAAGAAAAGCCTTCTCTTTCTTGCTATGCATCTTATGACACCATGGAAATTTATCCCTGCTACAAATTTGTTCATATATGAGTCCTTTGTTTGCCGAATTTGGCAGCGCAGATAGTGCAAAAAAAGATGGTGCAAATCTTTTCCAAGTTCGCTTATAGTACTTTCCCTTGGCCGAGTTCGGAGAAATACATAGCTGCTGGACTGAAGGAGGAGACAATACTTGCATAAGTTTGTATTTTGCACTCCCGATTTTGATATCCATTTCAGTTTCATAAAACAAAATGTACCAGTTCAGTGAGCTTTTTTCATTCAAAGGTACCAGTATGAATGAGTAAGTCGATCTACCCGGATAAGAAAATCATAGAATCATTGTGTTCAGTCTGTAGTATCGAGCAGCAAATCCATCAAATGGGAAAATATTGTTCATTTGTTGGCATGGTTTACATATGTTTTCGTACTATATCAGTCATTAAAGTTATGCACAATATCTTTTTAAACTGTAGCACGACATTGTTTTCCATAGTAATATCTAAATGCTACAACCACCCAAAAATACATGAGATGTATAGGTTTTGTCCTAAATCAAAGGTGTTTTTGTTTGATAAAGTTTTGCAAAAAAAAAAACATATATAGTACTACCTCTGTCCCGTATTTACTGTCGCTCAAACGTATGTATCTAGAATTAAAATACATCTAGATGCATCCAATTCGGCGACAATTAACATGGATAGAGGGAGTACGAAATAAATATCAGTAGAAGAACCATGGTGAAATATGTATTTTTCTGTGAAGTTGATGTCTAATATGTGGGCAAGGAGGGAGTATTTATTTCCCAAAAAATATTACAGACATTAATAAAAATGTGTTTCCTTCTTTGTAACTTATTTATATAATCAATGCACCTACTAGGAAAGTGAAGAAATGCAGGAACATATTGAAAAATCTAAGAAATTTGAACTTTTTCACTATAGCGTATGCTTTTGGCGCATGTAGAAGGAAATATTATGGTTTTAGCATGTGATTTTGTCACATGTAGAAGGAAATGAGCGCTTTTTTGGTGCCAACTATATCTATTTGTAAATGCACATATACAAAATATTTTCCAAATCTATTTTTATTGGTCTACTGTCCAAAAAACTAGCCCGTGCAGACGCACGGGTTGATGACTAGTATATTTACTAATCGGAAGCACCATACGAGACACCACGCTAATCCTAGGAATTAACAACTTTTAGCCATCCGATTTATTTGTTGAGTGTCTATAGCCGTTGGATGAAAGCTCTCCTATTTTTTCCGCAAAAAAAAAAAAGCTCTCCTATTTCACGTACACCAATCGTCATCTCCTTGGACTCTGTGTATTTCCTTCGATGAAAAACAGAACCTCTCCTATCCCACGTACTTCAATCGTCCTCCCCTTGGTCTCTCTCTAATATCTATTTTCCCTCAAGAAAAAAAAAACAGGAACCTCTTCTATCCCACGTATGCCAATCATCCTTCCCTTGGCCTCTCTCTATTTCCCTCGAAAGAACATATATGAATCTATAATCTGAGCGTCTGTTTTCCTAGATTAGTGCGTCGTGGAGATTGGACAAAGTCGTCTCTGCCTCCCCATGGCTTCTAAGGCAACGCTTTGGCAGCATGCACCGGCAGCGATCTCTGCGGCAGCAGCATCACGTACGTGTAGGAAGGACAAGGTGAGGATCGCGAGCACATCCAGCTCCCTATTTGCATGGAAGCGTGCGGTGATCGTGTCGGACCTCTTCCATGCCAGGTTCAACGCTGATCTTAAGTGGAGAAAGCCCATCTTCAGCGGTGTTACCAGGGAGGACCGCCTACAGATCTTTCTTGGCGTCAGCACCATCCTTCAGCCCACGAATGAGTACGAGGATTTTTTGGTCGTCTACTTGCCCTGGAGACTCCAAGGAAAGGATCAGACAGTTTATCTTTTGTACCGTCAGTCAGAAGCCTGTACCGTCAGTCAGAAGCCTGCAAAACAAGGTTCACTAATCTCACGTAAGCAACATGATCTCTTCTTTACCATCTATTCCATAAGTTGATTTGACCTTGGTAAAGAGAAACCACGTATTGTACTATTCTTATACGTACAATCAAAATAAACTAAGAATTGGCTGCATCCAAACAACTAGGTGATCTTCTTGGATTTTGACTTGATTGATAATCAGTACTGGTATGTGTTATTGCTTGCAAGATAATCTGGAGCTCTGATCAGTGTTGCATCACCATTCGCAATATTATCAGATATTGAGAGGTATGGTATAGTGTTGTCCAGTGCTTCTCAAAAAGAAAATTTGTTATCCAGTGTTGGATTTATTGCGACTATTTCTAAGCATTTTTGGTGCCTGCTCTCCAGACCACCGTTCACGAATTGGTTTATCTCAGTCATGGTGGCATACAGTTAGGTTGTGCTCAGTATTCTATATATATTTTTGCTAGCATGAAGCATTAATGATTTTAGGTGTTCGATGCATGCATAAAATCATTAGTTTCCATTCCCATGTGCATTAAGCACTAGTAGAAAACAGGGTACTAGTCCCGGTTCCAGAGGGTCTTTAGTCCTGGTTCTGGAACCGAGACAAAACAAACGGGACTAAATCCCAAAACCTTTAGTCCCGGTTTGCTTACGAACCGGGACAGAAGGGGCTCCACGTGGCCGCTGCGGGGCGCCCAGGCAGGAGGACCTTTAGTCCCGGTTGGTAACACCAACCGGGACCAAAAGGCAGCCACGCGTCAGCAGCTCGCAGGCGCTGGGGTTTTTTTTTTTTTAGGGGGGGGGGGTTAGGGGTTTTGGAAGGTTAATTTAGGGGTTTCATATTGTGTTAGCTAGCTAATAGAGAGAAGTGACCTCTCTTTCTTCGTGCTTGGTCGACGCTAGGTACTATACATATAGAGAGAACTCGACACGCTAGCTAGTAAGCAAATAAAGGAACCGTTAATTACACAAGATCGTAATGAACATATACAGAGAGAAGTGACCTCCCTTTCTCCGGGATTGGTCGAACAACAAGTTTTCGTATATCTATCCGATGCTACTACATATATACAATATAACATCTCTTACAATCCCTAACATCTAAAATCCATTTCAATTTCCACATGGTATTCTCCGTCTTTATGTATGACGTGGTCAAGAAAGAATCCCACCAATTCCTCTTGAATTGCTCGTATGCGATCATGTGGTAGGAGTTCATCCCGCATCTGCCACATCTAATTTAAAGAAGGGGGTCAATACATATATATGAATGGAACTCAACACAAATGATGGTAATAAAATAAAAGTGTGAATATTATTGTTTACGTACTTCATATTATTTTTCAGAGTAGCCCCGCTGAGAGGTCGCGTTGTAGATGAACTCGCAAACGTAGTATCCACATAAATTATTTCCGTCTTCCTGTCATAAGCACTTTACGAGAAATAGAGTTCAATCAAACTGATAATCAAGCATGATAAATGGTATTGATGAAACTAGAACCAATGAGAGATGCGCGGAACTAGCTAGTGCTACTTACTTTCAGGCGTGTAAATCGCAGCTCCCTCGGCAGTCCCAGAACCATTCCGGTGAACTCTTTCCAAACCCTGCCAGACAAAAAAAATAATTACTTGATATCAGGAAATGAACAAAGTTGCCGATATGGTGCGATAATGATCGATTGAACTTACTTCTGAAGCATTGCAGTCATGTCCGCTTAATCATTGGGATCTTTTTGTCTCGAGTCTAAGACAGTTACTACTCCCCGGTGAAGCTTAATCTCTAGCAGAATAAAGTGGAATCTACGCACACATAACTCATCAATTAGATTACTATAATCTCGAGTAAGCGAAACCGAATATGCACAAGACTGTAACACTCACTTGAAGTTGTAAGGAAAGATTATTTTCCCTTTGTTTTGATTATGAAGTAATGATTGTAGCAAGTTGTCCTCAGTATCTTTGATTCTGTTTTTAACCGACCATTCATTTACGGTATTTGGGTTAATGAACCCAATGTCATAGATTTGTGCTTTTTTGCATTCGACCGTCTTCAATCTGCATAATAATATATATATATATATGCAATGAAAGAGCTGAGCTATAGAGACTTAATTACAGAAGTAATACTTACAGACAGTAGCAAGTCATGAGTTGTTTGTCGAGGGATCTTGATTGAATAACTGGAATAACTGCACAAATTCAACAGGCATCACCTCAACTCCAACGAGGTCGTGCTCCTCTTTAATTCTCAGCAATATACTGTCGGTCCCAGACTTCCTGCAGGTATCCATGTACCATTCATGCAATCTTCGCATCATCGTTGTTAGAGGAGGATGATCAGGTTTGACGAGAGACTTCGCGTACTCGTATCTGACGATCTCTACTACCTCTAACATTTCAAACTGTACATCATCGCCCAGGTAATCAGCAGGATTAGTACCGGGCACTAGCCCCGGATGATTAGCGATGATATCACTAGACACCTTGAGCGGGGGGTACGATTGCTTCACCTGTTCGCCGAGCTGGGGAATTGTTTTCCCACTTCTTCGTTGTGCTAATCTTGCATCACTGGAAGTACTTCCCAACCGCTGCGCTTCATCATATGTCTTTTTAATAAAGCGGACATAGTTGGAATCCGGCGGAGGCGGTGGTGGTCGCTTCAGGGCATCCAGATCTACCGTTTCCTTCGGACTTGGAGGTTTCCATTCAAAATGGGCCCTCACTTTGGTAGCACTGATGTCCGCGTTTTCCTCGTCGGTCCTCTCATATGGTAACTTTGGAAGAGGCTTCAAGCTTGGACCAGCTTTGAATTTCTTCCCGCCTCTTGTACTGCTAGCCGCCGGAGCGGTGGCGTCTCTCTTCCGCCGACACACTGGAGGAGGCGGAGGAGGAGGCGGAGTGCTCCGACGTGCCGGAGGAGGCGGAGTGCCCTCACGCGCCGGAGGAGGCGGAGGAGGAGGCGGAGTGCCCTGATCACTCGCCGGAGGAGGAGGAGGAGGCGGAGTGCCTTGACTCGCCGGAGGAGGAGGAGGAGGAGGCGTCCAGTTTGGAAGCTTGATGTACACCTTCCTCCATAGACAGGTACTCCTTAAAGCATAAACCAGATGATTCTCCCCTTCACCTGTACGGTAGTCAAGCTCCAGCTCCTCAAATCCCTTCATTATTTCATCCACCGTCACAACAGCATAGCCATGTGGAATCGGACGGCAATGAAAAGTTCCCTCAGCTTGAGGAGGTACAACAGTGCCGACCGCCGCCTTCAAAGTCAAGTTCTGGCATTTCGTCATTAGCTCGCAATGTTCAGCCTCCGTGATACTATCCACGGGGTAGCGAGGAGCCGTGAAATCAGGCTGAACAAGCTCCGTGGAAGCCACGCTGCTTCTCCGCTGAGATGGTGGGGTAGCTTCTGGGGCAGCATCGAAGCAAGGATCTTCGTGCCGCTGAGATGGTTGGCCGGTAGCTTGTTGGCTCTCAAGTTCCTCTAGCTTTGCTATTCTTGCATTGAGCTTCTGCATTTCGCTCGCTTCCACTTTCCTCTTTCTCTCTCGGCTTCTGTAACCACCGATGTCGGGAAACCCATGCACCCACGGAACGGAGCCTGGTGTGCCTCGTGTTCGTCCAGGGTGCTAAGGATTCCCGAGGGCCTCTGTCAGCTCGTCCTTCTCTCTATCGGGAATGAACGTTCCTTCCTGCGCTATCTTGATCGCTGCCTGAAGCTTCTTGATGGGTATTGCAAGTTGCTCGTCCGTCCAACGACACTCCCCTATTTCTGGGTCCAAAATTCCCCCAACCCTGAAGAACCAAGTCCTTGAACGATCTGGCCAGTTCAATGTCGTTGGTTGAACCCCTTTAGCAAGCAGGTCTTGCTTAGCTTTGTCCCACAACGGTCGGGCTTTGTAGTAGCCACCTAACCCCGTGTGATGGTGATACTTCTTCTTTGCAGCATTTTTCTTGTTTGTCAGTGACCTTTTCATACCCTTCTCCGATTTCTTGTAGGCCACAAATGCGGGCCAGTGATCTCTTATCTTCTCATATCGACCGATGAATTCTGGAGTCTTCCCTTTGTCGACAAACTTTGTGTTCAACTCTTTCTTCCAGTTCCTTAATAGATCTGCAATCTTCTTAAGAGCAAACACCTTGACCTTTCGCTCTATAACTGGGTTATTCGGATCCTCCGGCGGTAGGCTGAAATTTGTCATCATCGAGGTCCAAAGATCATCTTTCTGTCTATCCTGGACATAAGAAACTTCAGGGTCCTTATTCTTATTCCATTGTTGGGCGCTGATCGGGACGCTGTCCCTAACAACAACTCCGCACTGATGTACAAATGCACCCTTGGTCCGCATGGGAGCAATCAGTTGACCATCGTTCGTGACTTCTGCGATCATGAACCTTTCTTCCTGGCGCAACCTTTTCTTCAGACCTTGTCTCCTTACGGAAGTTTGTGTTGGAAATATGCCCTAGAGGCAATTAATAAAGTGTTTATTATTATCATATTTCTCCGTTCATGATGACAGTTTATTATTCATGCTAAAATTGTGTTTACCGGAAACAAAATACATGTGTGGATGATAGACAAAAACGGTGTCCCTAGTATGCCTCTACAAGACTAGCTCGTTGATCAAAGGATGGTTATGGTTTCCTGACCATGGACATGAGTTGTCATTTGATGACGGGATCACATCATTAGGAGAATGATGTGATGGACAAGACCCAACCGTTAGAATAGCACATGATCGTTCAGTATACTGCTATTGCTTTCACTATGTCAAATACACGTTCCTCTGACTATGAGATTATGCAACTCCCGATTACCGGAGGAACACCTTGTGTGCTATCAAACGTCACAACGTAACTGGGTGATTATAAAGATGCTCTACAGGTGTCTCCGAAGGTGTATGTGGTGTTGGCATAGATCAAGAATAGGATTTGTCACTCCGAGTATCGGAGAGGTATCTCTGGGCCCTCTCGGTAATACAGCATCACACAGAAGCCTTGCAAGCACCGTGACTAAAGAGTTAGTTGCAAGATGAAGTATTACGGAACGAGTAAAGAGACTTGCCGGAAACGAGATTGAACTAGTTATCGGGATACCGACGATCGAATCTCGGGTAAGTAACATACCGATGACAAAGGGAACAACGTATGTTGTCATATGAGGTTCACCGATAAAGATCTTCGTGGAATATGTAGGAACCAATATGGGCATCCAGGTCCCGCTGTTGGTTATTGACCGGAGAGCCGTCTCGGTCATGTCTACATCATTCCCGAACCCGTAGGGTCGGCACACTTAAGGTTCGATGACGTAATAGTGTTATATGAGTTAAGTGATTGGTGACCGAAGTTGTTCGGAGTCCCGGATGAGATCATGGACATAACGATCAGTCTCGGAATGTCCGAGAGGTAAAGATCGATATATTGGAAGGCTATATTCGGACGTCGGAAAGGTTCCGAGTGACTCGGGTATTTTTCGGAGTACCGGGGAGTTACGGGAATACGGGGAAGAAGTATATGGGCCTTATTGGGCCATACGGAAAAGAGAGGAGCAGGCCGCAGGGGCTGCTGCGCCCCTCCCCTTGCTGGTCCGAATTGGACAAGGGATTGGGGGGGCGCAACACCCCTCTTTCCTTCTCCCTCTTCCCCTCTTCCTTCCCCTCTTGGTGGACTCCTACTAGGAGTAGGATTCCTAGTAGGAGTCCCCTATTTGGTGCGCCACCCATAGGGAGCCGGCCTCCTCCCCTCCCTCCTTTATATACGGGGGCAGGGGGCACCCCTCTAGGCACACAATTGACTTGATCAATTAGCTGTGTGCGGCGCCCCCCTCCACCGTTTAGAGCCACCGTCATATTTCCGGAGTGCTTAGGCGAAGCCCTGCCGGAATCACTTCACCGTCACCGTCGCCACGCCGTCGTGCTAACGGAACTCATCTACAACCTCGACTACTAGCTGGATCTAGAAGGCGAGGGACGTCACCGAGCTAAACGTGTGTTAGAACTCGGAGGTGCAGTACGTTCGACACTTGATCGGTGGAGCTCGAAGGATTGTTCGACTACATCAACCGCGTTGTGAGACGCTTCCGCTAACGGTCTACAAGGGTATGTAGACACACTCTCCCCCTCGTAGCGATGCATCACCATGGATAGATCTTGCGTGAGCGTAGGAAATTTTTTGAATTACACGCTCCATTTCCCAACAGTGGCATCATGAGCCAGGTCTATGCGTAGATGTGTTTTGCACGAGAAGAACACAAAGGAGTTGTGGGCGTGGGTGTATACATATTGCTTGCCGTTACTAGTTGTTACTCGGTCAGCGGTATTGTGAGATGAATCGGCCCGGACCGACATTACGCGTACGCTTACGCGAGACTGGTTTCACCATTGGCGCACATAGCTGCGTAAAGGTGACTGGCGGGTGTCAGTTTCTCTCACTTTAGTTGAACCGGTTTCAATGAAGAGGGTTCTTTTAGAAGATCAAAAAGCAATCACTACACCACGTTGTGGTTTTGCGTAGGTAAGAATCGGTTCTTGCAAACCCGTAGCAGCCACGTAAAACTTGCAACAACAAAGTAGAGGACGTCTAACTTGTTATTGCAGGGTATGCTGGTGATGTGATATGGTCAAGACATGATGTGATATAAGTTGTTGTATGAGATGATCATGTTTTGTAAGTTATCAGGCAACCGGCAGGAGCCATATGGTTGTCTCTTTATTGTATGCAATGCCAACACGATGTAATTGCTTTACTTTACCGCTATGAGTTAGCAGTAGTAGTAGTAGCAATAGTCGGCGAGACGACCACGACGCTACGATGGAGATCAAGGTGTCACGACGCTACGATGGAGATCATGGCGCCAACCCCGTGACGATGGAGGCCACGACGGTGCTTCGGTGATGGAGATCAAGAGCACAAGACGATGATGGCTATATCATGTCACATATATATTGAATTGCATGTGATGTTAATCCTTTTATGCATCTTATTTTGCTTAGGACGACGGTAGCATTATAAGATGATCCCTTCACTAAATTTTAAGATAAGTGTTCTCCCTAAGTATGCACCGTTGCTACAGTTCGACGTTTCTAAGCACCACGTGATGATCGGGTGTGATGGATCCTTTCGTTCACATACAACGGGTGTAAGCCAGTTTTACACACGCAGAATACTTGGGTTAAACTTGACGAGCCTAGCATATGCAGATATGGCCTCGGAACACGGAGACCGAAAAGTCGAACATGAGTCATATAGTATATATGATCAACATGAAAGATGTTCACCTTTGATGAACTGATCCACCTCACGTGATGATCGGACGTGGATTAGTTTGATGTGGATCATGTTACACTTAGACAACTTGAGGGATGTTAATCTAAGTGGGAGCTCTTAAGTAATTTGATTAATTGAACTTTAATTTATCATGAACTTAGTCCTGGTAGAATTTGCAAATTCTGTCGTAGATCAATAGCTCCCGTATAGCTCCCCTGTTTTATTTTTGATATGTTCCTAGAGAAAACTAAGTTGAAAGATGATAGTAGCAATGATGCGGACTGGTTCCGTGATCTGAGGTTTGTCCTCATTGCTGCATAGAAGAATTATGTCCTTGATGCATCGCTAGGTGACAGAACTATTGCAGGAGCAGATGCAGACGTTATGAACGTTTGACAAGCTCGGTATGATGACTACTTGATAGTTTAGTGCACCATGCTTTATGGCTTAGAACCGGGACTTCAAAAACGTTTTGAACGCCACGGAGCATATGAGATGTAACAAGAGCTGAAATCGGTATTTCAGACTCATGCCCGTGTCAAGAGACAAATACGTTGCCTACAAAATGGAGGAGAATAGCTCAACCAGTGAGCATGTGCTCAGAATGCCTGAGTACTACAGTTGCTTGAATCAAGTGGGAGTTAATCTTCCAGATAAGATAGTAATTGACAGAATTCTCTAGTCACTATCACCAAGTTACTGGAACTTTGTGATGAACTATAATATGCAAGGGATGACAAAAACGATTCCCGAGCTCTTCGTGATGCTGAAATCAACGAAGGTAGAAATCAAGAAAGAGCATCAAGTGTTGATGGTTAACAAGACCACTAGTTTCAAGAAAAAAGGGCAAAGGGAAGAAGGGGAACTTCAAGAAGAATAGCAAGCAAGTTGCTACTCCCGGGAAGAAGCCCAAATCTGGACCTAAGCCTGAAACTGAGTTCTTCTACTGCAGAGGGACTGGTCACTGGAAACGGAACTGCCCCAAGTATTTAGCGGATAAGAAGGATGGCAAAGTGAACAAAAGTATATTTGATATACATGTTATTGATGTGTATTTTACTAGTATTCATAGTAGCCCCTGGGTATTTGATACTGGTTCAGTTGCTAACATTAGTAACTCGAAACAGGAGTTGCAAAATGAACAGAGACTAGTTAATGACGAGGTGACGATGTGTGTTGGAAGTGATTCCAAGGTTGATAAGATCACCATCGCACACTCCCTCTACTTTCGGGATTCGTGTTAGACCTAAATAAATGTTATTTGGTATTTGCGTTGAGCATGAATATGATTGGATCATGTTTATTGCAATACGGTTATTCATTTAAGTTAGAGAATAATTGTTGTTCTGTTTAAATGAATAAAACCTTCTATGGTCATACACTCAATATAAATGGTTTATTGAATCTCGATCGTAGTGATACACATATTCATAATATTGAAGCCAAAAGATGCAAGGTTAATAATGATAGTGCAACTTATTTGTGGCACTGCCGTTTAGGTCATATTGGTGTAAAGCGCATGAACAAACTCCATGCTGATGGGCTTTTGGAATCACTTGATACTTGCAAACCATGCCTAGATGACTAAGACTCCGTTCTCCGGAACAATAGAGCGAGCAACTGACCTTTTGGAAATAATACATACTGATGTATGCGGTCCGATGAGTGTTGAGGCTCACGGCGGGTATCGTTATTTTCTGATCTTCACAGATGATTTGAGCAGATATGGGTATATCTACTTGATGAAACATAAGTCTGAAACATTTGAAAAGTTCAAAGAATTTCAGAGTGAAGTAGAAAATCATCGTAACAAGAAAATAAAGTTTCTGCGATCTGATCGTGGAGGAGAATATTTGAGTTACGAGTTTGGTCTTCAATTAAAACAAAGTGGAATAGTTTCACAAACTCATGCCACCTGGAACACCACAGCATAATGGTGTATCCGAACGTCATAATCGTAATTTATTGGATATAGTGCGATCTATGATGTCTATTACCGATTTACCACTATCGTTTTGGGGTTATGCATTAGAGACAGCTGCATTCACATTAAATATGGCACCATCTAAATCCGTTGAGACGACACCATATGAACTGTGGTTTGGCAAGAAACCTAAGCTGTCGTTTCTTAAAGTTTGGGGCTACGATGCTTATGTGAAAAAGCTTCAACCTGATAAGCTCGAACCCAAATCGGAGAAATATGTCTTCATAGGATACCCAAAGGAGACTGTTGGGTACACCTTCTATCACCGATCCGAAGGCAAGATATTCGTTGCTAAGAATGGATCCTTTCTAGAGAAGGAGTTTCTCTCGAAAGAAGTGAGTGGGAGGAAAGTAGAACTTGATGAGGTAATTGTACCTTCTCCCGAATTGGAAAGCAGTTCACCACAGAAATCAGTTACAGTGATGCCTACACCAATTAGTGAGGAAGTTAATGATGATGATCATGAAACTTCGGATCAAGTTGCTACCGAACCTCGTAGGTCAACCAGAGTACGTTCCGCACCAGAGTGGTACGGTAATCTTGATCTGGAAATCATGTTACTAGACCATGACAAACCTACGAACTATGAGGAAGCGATGATGAGCCCAGATTCCGCGAAATGGCTTGAGATCATGAAATCTGAGATGGGATCCATGTATGAGAACAAAGTGTGGACTTTGGTTGACTTGCCCGATGATCGGCAAGCCATTGAGAATAAATGGATCTTCAAGAGGAAGACAGACGCTGATAGTAGTGTTACTATCTAGAAAGCTTGACTTGTCACAAAAAGGTTTTTGACAAAGTTCAAGGTGTTGACTACGATGAGATTTTCTCACTCGTAGCGATGCTTAAGTCTATCCGAATCATGTTAGCAATTGCCGCATTTTGTGAAATCTGGCAAATGGGTAAACAAAAGTGCATTCCTTAATGGATTTATTAAAAAAGAGTTGTATATGATGCAACCAGAAGGTTTTGTCAATCCTAAAGGTGCTAACAAAATGTGCAAGCTCCAGCGATCCATCTATGGACTGGTGCAAGCATCTCGGAGTTGGAATATACGCTTTGATGAAGTGATCAAAGCATATGGTTTTATACAGACTTACGGTGAAGCCTGTATTTACAAGAAAGTGAGTGGGAGCTCTGTAGCATTTCTGATATTATATGTGGATGACATATTGTTGATTGGAAATGATATAGAATTTCTGGATAGCATAAAAGGATACTTGAATAAGAATTTTTCATAAAAAGGACTTCGGTGAAGCTGCTTAAGTATTGAGCATCAAGATCAATGGGGATAGATCGAGACGCTTAATAGGACTTTCACAAAGCACATACCTTGACAAGATTTTGAAGAAGTTCAAAATGGATCAGTCAAAGAAAGAAGTTCTTGCCTGTGTTAAAAGGTGTAAAACTGAGTAAGACTCAAAACCCGACCACGGTAGAAGATAGAAAGAGAATGAAAGCCATTCCCTATGCCTCAGTCATAGGTTCTATCAAGTATGCCATGCTATGTACCAGACCAGTTGTGTACCTTGCTATGAGTTTAGCAAGGAGGTACGATAGTGATCCAGGAGTGGCTCACTGGATAGCGGTCAAAGTTATCCTTAGTTACCTAAGAGGACTAAGGAAATATTTCTCGGTTATGGAGGTGATAAAGAGTTCGTCGTAAAGAGTTACGTCGATGCAAGCTTTGACACTGATCTGGATGACTCAGAGTCTCAATCTGGATACATATTGAAAGTGGGAGCAATTAGCTAGAGTAGCTCCATGCAGAGCATTGTAGACATAGAAATTTGCAAAATACAAACGGATCTGAATATGGCAGACCCGTTGACTAAACCTCTCTCACAAGCAAAACATGATCACACCTTAGCACTCTTTGGGTGTTAATCACATGGCGATGTGAACTAGATTATTGACTCTAGTAAACCCCTTGGGTGTTGGTCACATGGCGATGTGAACTATTGGTGTTAATCACATGGCGATGTGAAATAGATTATTGACTCTAGTGCAAGTGGGAGACTGTTGGAAATATGCCCTAGAGGCAATTAATAAAGTGTTTATTATTATCATATTTCTCCGTTCATGATGACAGTTTATTATTCATGCTAAAATTGTGTTTACCGGAAACAAAATACACGTGTGGATGATAGACAAAAACTGTGTCCCTAGTATGCCTCTACAAGACTAGCTCGTTGATCAAAGGATGGTTATGGTTTCCTGACCATGGACATGAGTTATCATTTGATGACGGGATCACATCATTAGGAGAATGATGTGATGGACAAGACCCAACCGTTAGAATAGCACATGATCGTTCAGTTTACTGCTATTGCTTTCACTATGTCAAATACACGTTCCTCTGACTATGAGATTACGCAACTCCCGATTACCGGAGGAACACTTTGTGTGCTATCAAACGTCACAACGTAACTGGGTGATTGTAAAGATGCTCTACAGGTGTCTCCGAAGGTGTATGTGGTGTTGGCATAGATCAAGAATAGGATTTGTCACTCCGAGTATCGGAGAGGTATCTCTGGGCCCTCTCGGTAATACAGCATCACACAGAAGCCTTGCAAGCACCGTGACTAAAGAGTTAGTTGCAAGATGAAGTATTACGGAACGAGTAAAGAGACTTGCCGGAAACGAGATTGAACTAGGTATCGGGATACCGACGATCGAATCTCGGGTAAATAACATACCGATGACAAAGGGAACAACGTATGTTGTCATATGAGGTTCACCGATAAAGATCTTCGTGGAATATGTAGGAACCAATATGGGCATCCAGGTCCCGCTGTTGGTTATTGACCGGAGAGCCGTCTCGGTCATGTCTACATCATTCCCGAACCCGTAGGGTCGGCACACTTAAGGTTCGATGACGTAATACTGTTATATGAGTTAAGTGATTGGTGACCGAAGTTGTTCGGAGTCCCGGATGACATCATGGACATAACGATCAGTCTCGGAATGTCCGAGAGGTAAAGATCGATATATTGGAAGGCTATATTCGGACGTCGGAAAGGTTCCGAGTGACTCGGGTATTTTTCAGAGTACCGGGGAGTTACGGGAATACGGGGAAGAAGTATATGGGCCTTATTGGGCCATACGGAAAAGAGAGGAGCAGGCCGCAGGGGCTGCTGCGCCCCTCCCCTTGCTGGTCCGAATTGGACAAGGGATTGGGGGGGCGCAACACCCCTCTTTCCTTCTCCCTCTTCCCCTCTTCCTTCCCCTCTTGGTGGACTCCTACTAGGAGTAGGATTCCTAGTAGGAGTCCCCTACTTGGTGCGCCACCCATAGGGAGCCGGCCTCCTCCCCTCCCTCCTTTATATACGGGGGCAGGGGGCACCCCTCTAGGCACACAATTGACTTGATCAATTAGCCGTGTGCGGCACCCCCCTCCACCGTTTAGAGCCACCGTCATATTTCCGGAGTGCTTAGGCGAAGCCCTGCCGGAATCACTTCACCGTCGTGCTGACGGAACTCATCTACTACCTCGACTACTAGCTGGATCTAGAAGGCGAGGGACGTCACCGAGCTGAACGTGTGTTAGAACTCGGAGGTGCCGTACGTTCGACACTTGATCGGTGGAGCTCGAAGGATTGTTCGACTACATCAACCGCGTTGTGAGATGCTTCCGCTAACGGTCTACAAGGGTATGTAGACACACTCTCCCCCTCGTAGCGATGCATCACCATGGATAGATCTTGCGTGAGCGTAGGAAATTTTTTGAATTACACGCTCCGCTTCCCAACAGTTTGGCTCCATCCGGAGGGCTAAACGAAGAAAGAAGCGTTAATATATGTACATACCAAAACAATTAATGCATCAAGTCAGCACAAGCTTAATTAATATATATATATACCTCGCCGGACTTTGCAACAGCTTCCTCCTCCATTCGGTCACCAGAGCCGTCATCATGATCTTCCTCCACCATTCGCTCGCCGGAGCCGTCATGATCTTCTTCCTCCTCCATTGTTTGATCACCGGAGCCGTCATCCTCTCCTTCCTGACCATCAGTGTCGTTGAGAAACGACAAGGGATCACCTCCGGCGAGGATTATATTCACCAACAACTGTTCTTGTTCTAAGTCTCTTTCCATAGTTTCTACAAATATTACAACATCGCAATATACAAACATGAGAGATGGATTAGTGGCAAACATAGACCTAGCTAATTAATCACAACAAGGAATCATATGCATATATGAGCAATGGATTAGTTGCAGACAGAGTCTCTCATGCATGTCCGACGTCTCCCCTCATATCGAAGTTATCGGGGTTATACTTTCAGGAGATGACACTTTGCAAAAAATAATCGCTATGCAGGGAGGGGGTAGATCGACAATGCTCTTTCTTCTAGGGTTTGGGTCGCCTCGAGAGTTGGTCGGGTGAGCGGACCGAGAGTAAATTAGTAACTTTGAACTTGGTAAATTTGGGTGGCCTCGACAACAATCTTTTAACTCATTTAACTTGGTAAGTTTGGGTGGCCTCCACAACGCTTCTAGCATTTGGGGTGGCCTCGACAACGCTCTTTTAACTTGGTAAATTTGGGTGGCCTCGACAACTCTTCTAGGGTTTGGGGTGGCCTCGACAATGCTCTTTTAACTTGGTAAATTTGGGTGGCCTCGACAACGCTTCTAATGTTTGTTGTGGCCTCGACAACGCTTTTTTAACTTGGTAAATTTGGGTGGCCTCGACAACTCTTCTAGGGTTTGGGGTGGCCTCGACAGCGCTCTTTTAACTCATTTAACTTGGTAAATTTGGGTGGCCTCGACAACTCTTCTAGGGTTTGGGGTGGCCTCGACAACGCCCTTGGTCGGGCGAGAGGGGGTTGATCGACGTCCCCCCTCATGTCGAAGTTACCGGAGTTTTCTATGAACAAAAAAATTGGTCGGGCAGGGACGGCGTCGGGGGCAGCGACGAGGAGCTACAGAAAAAAATTGACCAAGTTTTCATACATCATCATATCATCAATCCATCCATCCATCATCATCTAAAAATCATCATCATCTAACAATCATCTAAAGAAAAAATAATCTATATATCACCATAATGAAAATAATCTATATATCACCATAATAAAAATCATCTATATATCATCATCGTCATATCATCTATATATACTACAGAAAAAATTATCTAAAAAAATTACAACAGAAAAAAACATGCCGCATCGTTGTGATCCGCGGACAGTCCGTCCTGGTGCTGCGGTCGCTGGCGTTGTTGCGCGTCTCCTCAGATCGGCGGCGGTTGCGGCTTGCGTCTCGTCGCGGGAGAGGAGTAACGGCATGATGTCGTCTGGGGCAGCATTACCGTGGTGTGGAGGTGGGACGTAGAAACCGGACGAAAAAACCCAGTGCACCAGGCTACCAACTCCACCTTTAAGTAAGATGAGTGTAAAGCAATTAGCTTGTTTGCTGCGCTTCGTAGGATTCCACTGCTTGCGATTACGTGAAACTAGTTCAACAACCCGTGCCACTGCACGGGCTAGGGTTTTTTATGAGTTTTAACATTATGGTATTATCATAATATAATGTGGAAACAAAAAATTTAAGTAAAGTATCATATGTTTAAAAGAATCATTTCACCGGTATCACATTAGTATATGCTCCCAAAAGGAAAATACGGTGGTAAATTTCAATAGTTAGGAAATACAAACAGTAAATTTTTCTATAGTTTTGAAATTGGGACAATTATCTGAATTTTTTAATCCAACCATTGAGTTATTTGAAAGGTTTTTAATCTCCATCGTTAATTATTTACTTTTACATTTAAGTTCATAAATTAAGAAGATAACACATCGTTTTAAAATTTGCAAAAGGTCCCTTCGCTAACAAAAGAAATGAAGTTATACGTACAGTGTTTCACTAAGTTTCCTTCATTTTTCGTCTCTTACACACATTTGTTTGTGTTATCGATCAAGAAAAACACCAAGACAATCAGTACGAAATAACTATCGAAACAATTGGTGTGATAGCATTGTTCTTGTAAAAGAATCCAGTCTAATGATTCACAACTGAAATTGCCCATAGTGAATGCTATGTTGACAGGGTTGATCTAGTGGAAGATTCACCTTGCAGATGCAATTGTGAAAGGCTAGTTCCATGACACATTGATTCAGAAAATCTTGCAAATACTAACTTCGTCTACAAAAAGAGATTTCTTTCTTTCAAACTCCGAGATGCTAGTACTCAGTTTTTCTACATGTAATTACCAAATAAGAGTAAAAAAAAGAGACAGCCTTCCAAATTTTGTCAGAGCATATCCTGAAATATCACTATATATTGGGAAAATAGAAGATGTAAGCAGGAGGTCATGTTAGTCCACCAGAAAAAACACATAAAATCAACCCATATTTTTAATATAAACTAAAGGTGATATTTTTATCAACCACATAGAGATTACTTTTGAAGAGTATTGAGAGTAAAATATTAAGCGAACCACATAAGTCTGGAAAGAGGGAAAATTTATTGTATATGTCGCATCTGACCACGGAATTGAGATTTGGTTTCTGAATGTGGTATCAATATTATTTGTATATAAACTACGTGACAAACTCTATTTAAATAGAAAAACCAAAAGCTCAACTATAAAAGGTTGAGTTTTTCATAATTAATTGTTCTTGGATGTAGGCTATGCATATGCATGAGCAAAGCTCTTGTGTCCTGGGTAAATGGATGATATACAAGCTAACAAATCCAATGGCCAAGAACAATTTTCATATGATTGGAAGAACGCATGTGCATCAAATAGCTACTTAGTATGGGTAGTGAGATTTGTCTATAGATATAAAGATCGGTCAACTGGAAGAGTAAAATTAGTTTCCACGTTTACTAATGAAGTAGTTGGTTATTACCTTCACCATGCAAAAATTAGACATTACTTACATCTTGTGATCCTAAATGTAAGTGTGCATAACTAATAAAAGTTGGCCAATCGAATATAAGGTTAACTTGGAACTTACTATAAGTTTTGTCAATTATTATGGTGCTCCTCTGCTGGCCTGTGCGTGTCCCATACAAAAGCTGAACAATTACTCAAATAGACATCCAAGTTCTTTGAAACCGAAAGAACAACATATGAAAGTTTGGCAAATACAACGCCATAGTAGATGTTTTCCTCCATATGTATTGTACATATATAATTACATCTTTATCTTACTTCTTCTGAACGGGGAGAACTTCATAGATCGACCAAATAGGTTCTTAGGATCACACAATGCCAAGTGTAACACGCAGGTCAGGAGCCAAATTCCTCTTTCTCCTAACTGGCCCAACCCTTGTATTCCTTGTTATTGTTATGGCAAACATGCAAATAAGATTTTCTGCGGACGTCCAATTAGATTATGGTAGCATTATCAATTTCACTGAATTATAAGAATAAACTTCACTAGTAGAAAACAGGGCTTTGGTGTGAGGCCAGTATAAGGGCATTAATCCTGGTTCACTCACGAACCGGACCAAAGGGTGCATCAGTTCCCAGTTCGTGAGGCCAGGTGCCGGCCAGGCCTCGGGGGCCATTGGTCCCGGTTCGTCTTACCCCTTTGGTCCCGGTTCCAGACATGAACCGGGACCAATGGGCCTCGCTGCTGGCCCAGCACCTTTAGTCCCGGTTGGCTGGACCGGGACCAAAGGACTTTAGTCCCGGTTCTAGCCACCAACCGGACTAAAGAGAACTATATATACCCCCACCCCTGCCCGCGAACAGAGCCACTGCTCTGTTTTCTTCGCGCCGTTGAGAGGGTGTGTTGCTCTAGCTCACCTCCTATGCACATGAGGTGTTCGATGAAATGCCCGAGCCACACTTAAATTTCTCCTCTCCAAGCTCCTTGTCCAAGCTCCATTGTCCTCAGATTTGTCTAGTTTGGCGGTCCGTCCTGTCCCATCCCCGTCCTCACCGCCGTGGACCGCCCCGCCGATCTCGTCGCCGGGCACCACCGTGGTGAGCCTCTTGTTCTTATCTTCTTTCTAGAAGAAAAGAAATTCTTACTTGTATGATTTAGATAGATACTTGTATAATTTTCTTACTTTTTATTATTGTTTGTTATTATATAGTGCGATGGTTTTGGTATCCGCCCCCTTCGGCCCTCGTCCTATCTATGGTTCGATGTGGTATATTTATCTTTTATAAACTATTTGTTTCATTTGTGTTTTGACAATTATGCCGACCAACGTGACATAGATTTTTTTATCTAGGAGGTATGTGAACCGGAAATTCCAACCGACCCTATTTACGAGAGGTAAATTTAGTTGAAAAAGAAAACAATTACTTGAAGAAAAAATTGAAAAGAATTGAGGAGGAGAAGATGAAATTGGAGTTGCATGTTGCGGATGACATCGATGATCACAGATCAAGATGGATGCAATGCGCTTGAAGACTAGAAAGATTAGAAAATATGCCATTCATACTGAGGCTTGGTATCATTATGCCTTGGATCATTGTTACCTTAGTTGCGATTATGATCGCATTTGTTGTTGCATTGAAAGTTTTACATAGTTTCAATGTATGGTTTAATTAGATGCTCTAGAAAGCTATATGTTGTTCAATAGAACTATGTATGAACTTTTTTATTTATTTTTTCAGTAAAACATTTGATCACTACTGTACTTTGGTTTTAATGTGATGATGAACTTCTATTAATTTGGTCACTTCTCTATTCATGATGTTCTGTAATGGTTTTGACACACTTAATTATATATAATGCACACAGATGACCCGGCAATGGATGTACGGTGACAGACACACACCTCCGAGTACATTAAGGGCGTGCATAGTTCTTGAAGTGGTTGAGGCAAACAAGCAGAATGGTTTTATGTGTTGTCCATGCCCTATCTGTGGGAATACGAAGTCTTACTCTGACTCGAAAAACCCTTCACATCCACCTGCCTGAGAAGGTTTCATGCCACACTATAATGTTTGGACCAGAGCACGGAGAAGAGGGGTTATATGGAAGACAATGAAGAAGAAAGGATGATGACAACTATCCGCCCCCTGAATACGGTGATGCTGCAACGGAGAACTGAAGATCAAGAGGAACCAGACGATGTGCCCGATGATGATCTTCGCCGGGTCATTGTTGATGTAAAGAGACAATGCCAAAGTTGAAAGGGAGAAGTTGATGTTCGATCGCATGTTAGAGGATCACAAAAAAGGGTTGTTACCCAAATTGCGAAGATGGCAACACAAGCTCGGTACCACACTGGAATTGCTGCAATGGAAGGCAGACAATGGTGTATTGACACAGGATTTGAGAAGCTACTAAAAATATTGAAGAGAAGCTTCCAAAGGATAACGAATTGCCCAACAGTACGTACGGAGCAAAGAAGGTTCTATGCCCTCTAGGATTGGAGGTGCAGAAGATACATGCATGCGTACGAGGATTTGAACGCATCCCGGTAGCGATGCATTGCGGTATAAGATCAGACGATGACCCTGGTGATGTTGATAGCGAGCGCCCCAGGAGAAGGGTTCCTGCCAAGGTGATGTGGTATGCTCCTATAATACCACGGTTGAAAACGTCTGTTCAGAAACAAAAGCATGCCAATTTGATGCATGGCACAAAGAGGACCTTAAGAAAGACGAAGTTGAGAGCACCCACTGACGGGTCGCAGTGGAGAAAAAATTGGAGAGAACTTGTGGGGACTTTGCAGGTGACGCAAGGAACGTATGGTTTGGTTTAAGCGCGGATCATTAATCCTTTGGGGAGCAGAGCACAATCATAGCACCTGGCCCGTGACTCTATGTATCTATAACCTCCCTCCTTGGTTGTGCATGAAGCGGAAGTTCATTATGATGCCAGTGCTCATCCGGCCCTAAGCAACCCGGCAACGACATTGATGTGTACCTAAGCGATTAGTTGAAGAACTTTACAGCTATGGAATGGAAAAGGTGTACGTGTGTGGGATGAGCACGACCAGAGAATTTGACCTACATGCGTTGCTGTTTGTACCCATCAATGATTGGCTTGCTCTCAGTAACCTTTCAGGATAGACAAACAAGGGATACCACGCATGCACGCACTGTTTAGATGACACCGAAAGTATATATTTGGACAAATACAGGAAGAATGTGTACCTGGACATTGTCGATTTCTTCCGACCACCTCAATGTCGAAAGAAAGGCAACATTTCAAAGGCGAGGCAGATCACCGAAAGAAGCCCACCGTCTGTACTGGTGATCACATACTTGCTATGGTCAATGATTTACATGTAATCTTTGGAAAGAGTCCCGGCGGGCTACTGTTTCAAATGACACTGAGGGACCCACCCATGTGGAAGAAAAAATCTATATTTTGGGACCTACCCTATTGGAAAGACCTAGAGGTCCGCTCTGCAATCGACGTGATGCACGTGACAAAGAATCTTTGCGTGAACCTGCTAGGCTTCTTGGGCATGTATGGGAGACAAAAGATACACCGAGACACGGGAGGACCAGCAACGTGTGCACGAAAAGACGGCATGCCTCCAAAGTGTAGGAGATATGCCCTAGAGGCAATAATAAATGTTATTATTTATCTCCCTGTTCGTAATTAGGTTTGTGTTCCATGCTATAACTGCTATGGTTCTCGAGTCTGCAATAACCCGAGGCTCGGAGGAAGACTCATATGCACGTGTGGAATAATAAACGGTAAAATGTATTCCTAGTCTCCTCTAAGACTAGCTCAAGTGTTGCATGATGGTTCTGTTTCCTGATCATGGGCATGTCTATGCCGGCAACTTTTGAGGGCACAATGTTAGAGAACACTTGTGTTGAATCGACCCGAATTGGTGTAATGCTATGAGATTCTTTCGTCACAAGTTAATGGTTAATAACACAGAGATGGTTAATGTTTGCATAATTCCTTAGACCATGAGAGTATCGAGTTTCTTCATACTTGCTTCATGAACTTTGGGGTTTGTTAGAACGTCATCCGTAAATGGGTGGCTATTACGGCGGCTTACGGGTTCATGGAAAGTGTGTCAAGTAACTTGATAGCTCAAGATTGGGATTTGCTCCTCCGGCGATGGAGAGATATCTCTGGGCGCTCTCGGTGTTACGGTATCCATCATCGTCTGGCCAGACACAGGGTGATTAAATCACAGGGATGCCGGAACAGGGTAATGAGAAAAGAGAACAATACCGTGAACGAGGTAACTAGCATAGTTGGACAAGTTGTTGATCCACGGGAATGCCAACATTGTTCACCTCGGGTATTTGTAACATATTGCGAAGCAATAGGAATAGCACACGACAACTGGAGGTTCACTCGAATATTTATTCGTGTGGGTATAGGGGTCAATATGGGTGTCCACGCTCCGATGCTGATCATTGATCGGAAAGTGTTCCGGTCATGTCTATACTTCACCGAACCTATAGGGTCACATGCTTAAGGGTCATCTATCTGCTGAATTCTAGACAAGGATCCGAGAGAAGTCACCAGGAAAAGTTTCGGAGACAACGAAAAGTTCCGGAGAGAACACCGAAAAAGTTTCGGTAAAACTGAAAAGTTGTTTCAGATAAAACCATTGATCCAAAAAGGTTTCGGCAAGCACCGGAATGTTTTGGAGGTTCCAGATTGGTCTGGTAATTTCTGGAATTTTTCCGGGGAAAAAAACCGAAAAAATGTTTCGGAGCTGCCGGAATTGTTTACCGGGTAAACGAAGATGGTTTTAAATTAAACCACCATAACGGAAATGTTCCGAAGCATGTCCAGATATTTAGAGGGTGCCGAAAATGTTCTGGGACCTTTTGGAATTTTTCAGAAGTAATAGTCGCGGAAAACATCTTGTCCCGCGTGAGGGGACAAGATCCCATGACTCGTGGGGGCTGTTTTGGGCGCCTCCCCTTTGGGGGGCAGCCCCTTGTGGCTGGGCAAAAGGTGTTTGGGGGCCCCCCATGGTGGGGGGCAGCCTCCACAAATGGTGGGGTGTTGGGAGGTGGTGGGGCCCCATGTTGGAGCACCATGGACAAGGGAACATGTTTTTCCCTTGTTTGGTGTGAACATTTTCTCCTGTTTTGTGGAACATGTTTTCCCCATGTTTAGTGGGCTGAATTTTCAGCCCCCTCCACCCCTTCCACCACTATATAAAGGAGAGGAGAGTGCTCTTCAAGCCCACTCCAACTCTCCTCACACAAGCCATGCATGATCTGGCATTCTCTCTCCCTCCCACGAAATAGTTTCGTTGTGCCGAAAGGCTGTCTGGGTTCCGCTGAGAACTAGTTCGGGACGGCGAAGCCCTGTCAGATAGATGACCGTATGTGTGCAACTCCGTAGAGAGGTCATAGTTTCGTCCTTTTGCCCATGGGGCTGTTCGAGTGTCCTCCAGAGGCTGTCCGAGTAACCGTCTGAGTTTCGAGGGTCCTCCCGAAGGGCTGTCTGTGACACTGTCCGAGGGACGGTCCGACCGCCTCCCGGAGGGCTGTCCAGGGGCCGATGAGGGAGTACATCCTCGCGGTTGGGAGGTTGTAAAATCCTAGCTGCAGGGATCTGCACCGCCGATCATCATCGACTCTACTTTCGCTGCGCTACGAGTCGATAACGAAAAGATCAAACCTTGTATGCAGTTACCATAGGTGTCCTGAGTTGGTGGTAGGTCAGAAATTTTTGTTTTCTGCTGCGTTACCCTACACAGCAGTATGAAGGTCCTGCCAGCTACGCCTTACCAAGAAGAAAGGAAATCTTCTTTGAATGCCTGGTCAGTATGAAGGGTCTCGTCTGACTCTCGTCGAATATAAAGTGAATAATAATATGGCAGAAAAAGTTTCAGAACCTAAAGTCTCAGTACTGCCACGTGATTATGACGCAACTGCTTCCGGTTGCTTGAGGGGGCTTCTACAGGAAAACGTTCGATTAGCCATGTGTAAGCTATGTGCATTCCTCATGCAATCTCTCAGAAGGTTGATCGATCCAGAAATCACTCAAGGTTAAGGAGTGATTTGGCGCATGTCTTGTCAGTTTTGAGCTTGTGTTCCCACCATCTTCTTCAATATCATGACGCACATCCTAGTTTATCTAGTCGACGAGATTGCCATTCGGGCACTGTATTTCTACACAATTTGTTCCCCTTTGAGAGGTTCAGGGAGTCTTAAAAGAAAATGTTCGTAACCGTGCTAGGCTAGAAGGAAGCATCTCCACGGGCCATCAAACAGAGGAGGTCATTGGATTTTGTTTTGACTTCATTCCTGACCTTAAGAAGATTGGTCTCCGTCAATCGTGGTATGAGGGGACTGACTGGAAAAGGCACGCTAGGACGCACTCAATAATATGGATGGACGGGCATTTTTGGTCTCAAGCACACTACACAGTCTACAGAATTCTCCTGGTGACCCCGTATGTCAATGAACACAAGAATATTCTATGCTCCAAACACCCGGAGCAGTGTGACGACTGGATTACATGTGAACACATCAGGACTTTCGGCAGTTGGTTGCAAACACATCTCATGGGTGACACACTGTTGCAGATGACTGTACCGTTGGCCAGGGGACCATCTTCGACTGTATTGACTTACAAAGGGTACGAGATAAATGGGAATACATTTTACAATCTCCAAGATCAAAAGAGCACCAACCAAATAGTGGTTTCCGCTTTGATGCAGCAACCAACAGGGAAAGCACACATATATGGTTAAATAGTGGACATATGGGAACTTGACTATGGACATGATTTTAAGGTCCCTTTTGTTTGTGGTGCAAATGGGTCAATCTGTCAGGAGGCGGGGTACAGGTAGGCCCGCGTACGGAATGAACAAAAGTGGATCTCAACACTTGGGTACACAGACGAACTATTCGTCCTAGCCAATGATGTGGCAGGTTTTCTATGTAAGGACATGTCTACCAAACCGAGAAAAGAAAAGATAAGAGCAATACATCATACGATGAGCCAAGCGCCACATAGTTCTTTCAGGGAAAAGAGACATCGTGGGAGTGGAGGGCAAGACAGACATGTCTGAAGATTATGAAAAGTTTCATGAAATTCCTCCCTTCAAAGGCAAGGCTGACCCAAGCACCCTGTTAATGATGAAGATTACCATGGTTTCGCGCATAACAAGGGACACACACAACGAACAAGTGAAGACTTTCTCTCCACAACTATTCTGATGATGCCTTTGATCTAGAATATCACTGCAGTTACATGTCAAGAAATGAAATGCCTTTTGTAACAGATGAGTCCTCGTCCGAAACCCTGATACTTCGAAAGAGATTGTCCATTTTGTAACAATGCAGGAAGAAGTGAAAGATGATACCATGCACATTTCAAACCTTTTCAGACTTCATTTGTAGTGCTTTTCAATTTCATGTCATTTAGCTCAAAAAAATCAGTAAATGCATGAAAAATACCAATGAAGTTAGAAAGGGTTGAAAATTTATGACGTCCGCTTTGAATGGTGCATTTTGAACACACAAAAGTCCGGAGTTCAAATAAGTTAAAAAAAAATAAATCCCTTTGTAACAGATGATTTTCGTCTGAAACCTTGATACTTCGAAAGTGATTGTCCTTTGTACACAAGTGCATCCAGTTTTTGCCGTAACCCTCTCAACTTTTTTGCACATGCTATGTGGGTGAAATGATGATACCATACCAACTTTCAACCTTTTCAACTTCATTTGTAGTGCTTTTCAATTTTAGGGTCATTTAGCTCAAAGAATGAACTAAAAATTTTCATAAAACTCTAATACAAAAAGAATGAACTAAAAAGAATCATTAAAATATTCCGTTATGATCAACTAAACAAAACTATAATATTCTTCAATAAAAAAAAATCAACTAAAAGCTTTAATAGAACTCTAATAGCAAAAGGATACAAAAAAGATACTTTTGAAACTAAATTATATAAAATTATGCACTAAAATTATCAAATTGAATATAATGATAAACACACTAATATTAAACAGCAGGAAAAGAATCACTCAAAAATCCATTTTAAAGTAAAGTTGTTCACAAACTAGTGATTCACACAAATTTCATAGAATTCAAATTTGAACTATTCAAATTTGAAAACTAATGGCACTAACAGAAGTTTATAATTTTTGTGACCTAAAAGAAAAGAATCACTCGAAAACTCTAAAAATTAATAAGCAAAAACCAAACAAAATACTGGATTTTTTTTTAATGCCGCCTACAGGGCCAAAACGGCCTGCATACGACTAGAACCCCAACTAGCTTAGTTGGCCAGGATGCAGCCCGCAGCAGGTCCAGTAGGCCCACAGGCAGAGGATTGTGATTAGGCCCGTAGGCCTGTATTAGAGAGGAGCTCGAGAGGGTTGGCGCAGCCGCGCTTATAAACCACTCTCGAGGTCTCTCAGCTAGCGAGGTGGGACTAAACATCCACCCGCCCGACGCCGTGCCAGCCGCAGACCTTTCATCCCGGTTCGTGGCACCAACCGGGACCTATGCCACCCTTTCGTCTCGGTTGGTGGCACCAACCGGGACCAATGCCCACCTTTCGTCCCGGTTGGTGGCACCAACTGGGACTAAAGGTCTCTGCTTCCCGCCCTTTGGGCTGCTGAAAATAGACCTTTAGTCTCGGTTGGTGGCACAAACCAGGACTAAAGGTGGGCATTGGTCCCGGTTGGTGCCACGAACCGGGACCAACGCTTCGTGTATATAAGCAAGCACTTAGAAATTTTTCAGTTTTCATCTACCAGTTGGCTCAAACCACGCCGACCTCATCGACGCCGCCAGGCTGCCCGTGCACGCCGTCGACGCCCTCGCCCTGCCCTGCCCAGCTCGCCGTCTGACGCGCCGCCCCCGCGCCCCTCCCTGCCCCGACGGTGCGTGCCACCCCGCGCTCCTCCCCGTTCGGTCCGGCGGCCGGCCCCCTTTCCTCCCTTGTTTTTGTCATGATTTTGTTGATAGATGAAGATGGTGTTGATAGATGATTGTTAGATGATGATGTATGCTTTTTTTTTGTTCATATGTATATAGATGATATATGCTTTTGTTTTGTTCATATATATATAGATGATGTATGCTTTTTTTGTTCATATATATATGATGTATGCTTTTTTTTTCATATATATATGATGTATGCTTTTTTTTG
>CM022302.1:29435109-29584267 GCA_011799875.1 Thinopyrum elongatum
GCATACATCATATATATATGAAAAAAAAAGCATACATCATATATATATGAACAAAAAAAGCATACATCATCTATATATATATGAACAAAACAAAAGCATATATCATCTATATACATATGAACAAAAAAAAAGCATACATCATCATCTAACAATCATCTATCAACAACATCTTCATCTATCAACAAAATCATGACAAAAACAAGGGAGGAAAGGGGGCCGGCCGCCGGACCGAACGGGGAGGAGCGCGGGGTGGCACGCACCGTCGGGGCAGGGCAGGGGCGCGGGGCGGCGCGTCGACGGCGAGCTCGGGGCAGGGCAGGGCGAGGGCGTCGACGGCGTGCACGGGCAGCCTGGCGGCGTCGATGAGGTCGGCGTGGTTTGAGCCAACTGGTAGATGAAAACTGAAAAATTTCTAAGTGCTTGCTTATATACACGAAGCGTTGGTCCCGGTTCGTGGCACCAACCGGGACCAATGCCCACCTTTAGTCCTAATGATATAGAATTCTGGATAGCATATAAAGGATACTTGAATAAGAATTTTTCATAAAAAGGACTTCGGTGAAGCTGCTTAAGTATTGAGCATCAAGATCAATGGGGATAGATCGAGACGCCTTAATAGGACTTTCACAAAAGACATACCTTGACAAGATTTTGAAAGAGTTCAAAATGGATCAGTCAAAGAAAGAAGTTGCCTGTGTTTAAAGGTGTAAAACTGGTAAGACTCAAAACCCGACCACGGTAGAAGATAGAAAGAGAATGAAAGCCATTCCCTATGCCTCAGTCATAGGTTCTATCAAGTATGCCATGCTATGTACCAGACCAGTTGTGTACCTTGCTATGAGTTTAGCAAGGAGGTACGATAGTGATCCAGGAGTGGCTCACTGGATAGCGGTCAAAGTTATCCTTAGTTACCTAAGAGGACTAAGGAAATATTTCTCGGTTATGGAGGTGATAAAGAGTTCGTCGTAAAGAGTTACGTCGATGCAAGCTTTGACACTGATCTGGATGACTCAGAGTCTCAATCTGGAACATATTGAAAGTGGGAGCAATTAGCTAGAGTAGCTCCATGCAGAGCATTGTAGACATAGAAATTTGCAAAATACCAACGGATCTGAATATGGCAGACCCGTTGACTAAACCTCTCTCACAAGCAAAACATGATCACACCTTAGCAATCTTTGGGTGTTAATCACATGGCGATGTGAACTGATTATTGACTCTAGTAAACCCCTTGGGTGTTGGTCACATGGCGATGTGAACTATGGTGTGTAATCACATGGCGATGTGAAATAGATTATTGACTCTAGTGCAAGTGGGAGACTGTTGGAAATATGCCTAGAGGCAATTAATAAAGTGTTTATTATATATATTTCTCCGTTCATGATGACAGGTATTATTCATGCTAAAATTGTGTTTTACCGGAAACAAAATACACGTGTGGATGATAGACAAAAACTGTGTCCCTAGTATGCCTCTACAAAGATAGCTCGTTGATCAAAGGTGGTTTGGTTTCCTGACCATGGACATGAGTTATCATTTGATGACGGGATCACATCATTAGGAGAATGATGTGATGGACAAGACCCAACCGTTAGAATAGCACATGATCGTTCAGTTTACTGCTATTTGCTTTCACTATGTCAAATACACGTTCCTCTGACTATGAGATTACGCAACTCCGATTACCGGAGGAACACTTGTGTGCTATCAAACGTCACAACGTAACTGGGTGATTGAAAGATGCTCTCAGGTGTCTCCGAAGGTGTATGTGGTGTTGGCATAGATCAAGAATAGGATTTGTCACTCCGAGTATCGGAGAGGTATCTCTGGGCCCTCTGGTAATACAGCATCACACAGAAGCCTTGCAAGCACCGTGACTAAAGAGTTAGTTGCAAGATGAAGTATTACGGAACGAGTAAAGAGACTTGCCGGAAACGAGATTGAACTAGGTATCGGGATACCGACGACGAATCTCGGGTAAATAACATAACGATGACAAAGGGAACAAAGTATGTTGTCATATGAGGTTCACCGATAAAGATCTTCGTGGAATATGTAGGAACCAATATGGGCATCCAGGTCCCGCTGTGGTTATTGACCGGAGAGCCGTCTCGGTCATGTCTACATCATTCCCGAACCGTAGGGTCGGCACACTTAAGTTCGATGACGTAATAATGTTATATGAGTTAAGTGATTGGTGACCGAAGTGTTCGGAGTCCCGGATGACATCATGGACATAACGATCAGTCTCGGAATGTCCGAGAGGTAAAGATCGATATTGGAAGGCTATATTCGGACGTCGGAAAGGTTCCGAGTGACTCGGGTATTTTTCAGAGTACCGGGGAGTTACGGGAATACGGGGAAGAAGTATATGGGCCTTATTGGCCATACGGAAGAGAGGGAGCAGGCCGCAGGGGCTGCTGCGCCCCTCCCCTTGCTGGTCCGAATTGGACAAGGGATTGGGGGGGCGCAACACCCCTCTTTCCTTCTCCCTCTTCCCCTCTTCCTTCCCCTCTTGGTGGACTCCTACTAGGAGTAGGATTCCTAGTAGGAGTCCCACTTGGTGCGCCACCCATAGGGAGCCGGCCTCCTCCCCTCCCTCCTTTATATACGGGGGCAGGGGGCACCCCTCTAGGCACACAATTGACTTGATCAATTAGCCGTGTGCGGCACCCCCTCCACCGTTTAGAGCCACCGTCATATTTCCGGAGTGCTTAGGCGAAGCCCTGCCGGAATCACTTCACCGTCGTGCTGACGGAACTCATCTACTACCTCGAATACTAGCGGATCTAGAAGGCGAGGGACGTCACCGAGCTGAACGTGTGTTAGAAATCGGAGGTGCCGTACGTTCGACACTTGATCGGTGGAGCTCGAAGGATTGTTCGACTACATCAACCGCGTTGTGAGATGCTTCCGCTAACGGTCTACAAGGGTATGTAGACACACTCTCCCCCTCGTAGCGATGCATCACCATGGATAGATCTTGCGTGAGCGTAGGAAATTTTTTGAATTACACGCTCCGCTTCCCAACGTTTGGCTCCATCCGGAGGGCTAAACGAAGAAAGAAGCGTTAATTATGTACATACCAAAACAATTAATGCATCAAGTCAGCACAAGCTTAATTAATTATATATATACCTCGCCGGACTTTGCAACAGCTTCCTCCTCCATTCGGTCACCAGAGCCGTCATCATGATCTTCCTCCACCATTCGCTCGCCGGAGCCGTCATGATCTTCTTCTCCTCCATTGTTTGATCACCGGAGCCGTCATCCTCTCCTTCCTGACCATCAGTGTCGTGAGAAACGACAAGGGATCACCTCCGGCGAGGATTATATTCACCAACAACTGTTCTTGTTCTAAGTCTCTTCCATAGTTTCTACAAATATTACAACATCGCAATATACAAACATGAGAGATGGATTAGTGGCAAACATAGACCTAGAATTAATCACAACAAGGAATCATATGCATAATGAGCAATGGATTAGTTGCAGACAGAGTCTCTATGCATGTCCGACGTCTCCCCTCATATCGAAGTTATCGGGGTTATACTTTCAGGAGATGACACTTTGCAAAAAATAATCGCTATGCAGGGGAGGGGGTAGATCGACAATGCTCTTTCTTCTAGGGTTTGGGTCGCCTCGAGAGTTGGTGGGTGAGGGACCGAGAGTAAATTAGTAACTTTGAACTGGTTAATTTTGGTGGCACGAACAATCTTTTAACTCATTTAACTTGGTAAGTTTGGGTGGCCTCCACAACGCTTCTAGCATTTGGGGTGGCCTCGACAACTCTCTTTAACTTGGTAAATTTGGGTGGCCTCGACAACTCTCTAGGGTTTGGGGTGGCCTCGACAATGCTTTTTAACTTGGTAAATTTGGGTGGCCTCGACAACGCTTCTAATGTTTGTTGTGGCCTCGACAACGCTTTTTTTACTTGGTAAATTTGGGTGGCCTCGACAACTCTTCTAGGGTTTGGGGTGGCCTCGACAGCGCTCTTTTAACTCATTTAACTTGGTAAATTTGGGTGGCCTCGACAACTCTTCTAGGGTTTGGGGTGGCCGACAACGCCCTTGGTCGGGCGAGAGGGGGTTGATCGACGTCCCCCCTCATGTCGAAGTACCGGAGTTTTCTATGAACAAAAAAATTGGTCGGGCAGGGACGGCGTCGGGGGCAGCGACGAGGAGCTACAGAAAAAAATTGACCAAGTTTTCATACATCATCATATCATCAATCCATCCATCCATATCTCTAAAAATCATCATCATCAACAATCATCTAAAGAAAAAAAAAATCTATAATCACCTAATGAAAATAATCTATATATCACCATAATAAAAATCATCTATATACATCATGTCATATCATCTAATACTACAGAAAAAAATTATCTAAAAAAATTACAACAGAAAAAATCATCATCTCATATACATCTATATATCATCATCATCATATTTCATTTCATCAAAGAACTCATATCATCAAAGAACTCATATCAACTATATATATATGAACAAAAAAAAGCATACATCATATATATTGAAAAAAAAAGCTACATCATATATATATGAACAAAAAAAGCATTACATCATCTATATATATGAACAAAACAAAAGCATATATCATCTATATACATATGAACAAAAAAAAAGCATACATCATCATCTAACAATCATCTATCAACCACATCTTCATCTATCAACAAAATCATGACAAAAACAAGGGAGGAAAGGGGGCCGGCCGCCGGACCGAACGGGGAGGAGCGCGGGGTGGCACGCACCGTCGGGGCAGGGCAGGGGCGCGGGGCGGCGCGTCGACGGCGAGCTCGGGGCAGGGCAGGGCGAGGGCGTCGACGGCGTGCACGGGCAGCCTGGCGGCGTCGATGAGGTCGGCGTGGTTTGAGCCAACTGGTAGATGAAAACTGAAAAATTTCTAAGTGCTTGCTTATATACACGAAGCGTTGGTCCCGGTTGGTGCCACCAACCGAGACGAAAGGGTGGCATAGGTCCCGGTTGGTGCCACGAACCGGGATGAAAGGTCTGCGGCTGGCACGGCGTCGGGCGGGTGGATGTTTAGTCCCACCTCGCTAGCTGAGAGACCTCGAGAGTGGTTTATAAGCGCGGCTGCGCCAACCCTCTCGAGCTCCTCTCTAATACAGGCCTACGGGCCTAATCACACTCCTCTGCCTGTGGGCCTACTGGACCTGCTGCGGGCCTGCATCCTGGCCCAACTAGCTAGTTGGGTTTCTAGTCGTATGCAGGCCGTTGTGGCCCTGTAGGCGGCATTTAAAAAAAAATCCAGTATTTTTGTTTTGTTTTTTGCTTTATTTAATTTTTTAGAGTTTTCGAGTGATTCTTTTTCTTTTAGGTCACAAAAATTATAAACTTCTGTTAGTGCCATTAGTTTTCAAATTTGAATAGTTCAAATTTGAATTCTATGAAATTTGTGTGAATCACTAGTTTGTGAACAACTTTACTTTAAAAATGGATTTTTGAGTGATTCTTTTTCCTGCTGTTTAATATTAGTGTGTTTTATCATTATATTCAATTTGATAATTTTAGTTGCATAATTTTTATATAATTTTAGTTTCAAAAGTACTTTAGTTGATTCCTTTTGCTATTAGAGTTCTATTAAAGCTTTTTAGTTGATTCTTTTTTATATTGAAGAATATTATAGTTTTGTTTTAGTTGATCATAACGGAATATTTTAATTGATTCTTTTTAGTTCATTCTTTTTGCTATTAGAGTTTTATGAAAATTTTCTAGTTCATTCTTTGAGCTAAATGACCCTAAAATTGAAAAGCACTACAAATGAAGTCTGAAAAGGTTGAAAGTTGGTATGGTATCATCATTTCACCCACATAGCATGTGCAAAAAAGTTGAGAGGGTTACGGCAAAAACTGGATGCACTTCGTGTACAAAATGGACAATCACTTTCGAAGTATCAAGGTTTCAGACGAAAACTCATCTGTTACAAAGGGATTTTATTTTTTTTAACTTATTTGAACTCCGGACTTTTTGTGTGTTCAAAATGCACCATTCAAAGCGACGTCATAAATTTTCAACCCTTTCTAACTTCATTTGGTATTTTTCATGCATTTACTGATTTTTTTTGAGCTAAATGACACTGAAATTGAAAAGCACTACAAATGAAGTCTGAAAAGGTTGAAATTTGGCATGGTATCATCATTTCACTTCTTCCTGCATCTGTTACAAAATGGACAATCTCTTTCGAAGTATCAGGGTTTCGGACGAGGACTCATCTGTTACAAAAGGCATTTCATTTCTTGACATGTAACTGCAGTGATATTCTAGATCAAAGGCATCATCAGAATAGTTGTGGAGAGAAAGTCTTCACTTTGTCTTCGTGTGTGTCCCTTGCTTATTGCGCCGAAACCATGGATAATCTTCATCATTTAACAGGGTGCTTGGGTCAGCCTTGCCTTTGAAGGGAGGAATTTCATGAAACTTTTCATAATCTTCAGACATGTCTGTCTTGCCCTCCACTCCCACGATGTCTCTTTTCCCTGAAAGAACTATGTGGCGCTTTGGCTCATCGTATGATGTATTTGCTTCCTTATCTTTTCTTTTTCTCGGTTTGGTAGACATGTCCTTCACATAGAAAACCTGCGCCACATCATTGGCTAGGACGAATAGTTCGTCTGTGTACCCAAGATTGTTGAGATCCACTTTTGTCATTCCGTACTGCGGGCCTACCTGTACCCCGCCTCCTGACAGATTGACCCATTTGCACCAAAACAAAGGGACCTTAAAATCATGTCCATAGTCAAGTTCCCATATGTCCACTATTTAACCATAATATGTGTGCTTTCCCCTGTTGGTTGCTGCATCAAAGCGGACACCACTATTTTGGTTGGTGCTCTTTTGATCTTGGGAGATTCTGTAAAATGTATTCCCATTTATCTCGTACCCTTTGTAAGTCAATACAGTCGAAGATGGTCCCCTGGCCAACGAGTACAGCTCATCTGCAACAGTGTTGTCACCCATGAGATGTGTTTGCAACCAACTGCCGAAAGTCCTGATGTGTTCACATGTAATCCAGTCGTCACACTGCTCCGGGTGTTTGGAGCATAGAATATTCTTGTGTTCATTGACATACGGGGTCACCAAGGTAGAATTCTGTAGAACTGTGTAGTGTGCTTGAGACCAAAAATGCCCGTCCCTACATATTATTGAGTGCGCTCCTAGCGTGCCTTTTCCAGTCAGTCCCCCTCATACCACGATTGACGGAGACCAATCTTCTTAAGGTCAGGAATGAAGTCAAAACAAAATCCAATGACCTCCTCTGTTTGATGGCCCGTGGAGATGCTTCCTTCTAGCCTAGCACGGTTACGAACATATTTCTTTAAGACTCCCGTGAACCTCTCAAAGGGGAACAAATTGTGTAGAAATACAGTGCCCAGAATGGCAATCTCGTCGACTAGATAAACTAGGATGTGCGTCATGATATTGAAGAAGGATGGTGGGAACACAAGCTCAAAACTGACAAGACATTGCGCCAAATCACTCCTTAACCTTGGTAGGATTTCTGGATCGATCACCTTCTGAGAGATTGCATTGAGGAATGCACATAGCTTCACAATGGCTAATCGAACGTTTTCCTGTAGAAGCCCCCTCAATGCAACCGGAAGCAGTTGCGTCATAATCACGTGGCAGTCATGAGACTTTAGGTTCTGAAACTTTTTCTCTGCCATATTTATTATTCACTTTATATTCGACGAGAAGTCAGACGAGACCTTCATACTGACCAGGCATTCAAAGAAGATTTCCTTCTCTTCTTTGGTAAGAGCGTAGCTGGCAGGACCTTCATACTGCTTTGTGTAGGGTAACGCAGCAGAAAACAAAAATTTTCTGACCTACGCACCAACTCAGGACCACTATGGTAACTGCATACAAGGTTTGATCTTTTCGTTATCGACTCGTAGCGCAGCGAAAGTAGAGTCGATGATGATCGGCGGTGCAGATCCCTGCAGCTAGGATTTTACAACCTCCCAACCGCGAGGATGTACTCCCTCATCGGCCCCTCGGACAGCCCTCCGGGAGGCGGTCGGACAGTCCCTCGGACAGTGTCACAGACAGCCCTTCGGGAGGACCCTCGAAACTCAGACGGTTACTCGGACAGCCCTCTGGGAGGACACTCGAACAGCCCCATGGGCAAAAGGACGAAACTATGACCTCTCTACGGAGTTGCACACATACGGTCTCATCTATCTGACAGGGCTTCGCCGTCCAGAACTAGTTCTCAGCGGAACCCAGACAGCCTTTCGGCACAACGAAACTATTTCGTGGGAGGGAGAGAGAATGCCAGATCATGCATGGCTTGTGTGAGAGAGTTGGAGTGGGCTTGAAGAGCACCTCTCCTCCTCCTTATATAGTGGTGGAAGGGGTGGAGGGGGCTGAAAATTCAGCCCACTAAACATGGGGAAAACATGTTCCACAAAACAAGGAGAACATGTTCCCACCAAACAAGGGAAAAACATGTTCCCTTGTCCATGGTGCTCCAACATGGGGCCCCACCACCTCCCAACACTTCCCACCATTTGTGGAGGCTGCCCCCCACCATGGGGGGCCCCCAAACACCTTTTGCCCAGCCACAAGGGGCTGCCCCCCAAAGGGGAGGCGCCCCAAAACAGCCCCCACGAGTCATGGGATCTTGTCCCCTCACGCTGGGACAAGATGTTTTCCGCGACTATTACTTCTGAAAAATTCCAAAAGGTCCCAGAACATTTTCGGCACCCTCTAAAATTATCTGGACATGCTTCGGAACATTTCCGTTATGGTGGTTTAATTTAAAACCATCTTCGTTTACCCGGTAAACAATTCCGGCAGCTCCGAAACATTTTTTCGGTTTTTTCCCCGGAAAAATTCCAGAAATTACCAGACCAATCTGGCAACCTCCAAAACATTCCCGGTGCTTGCCGAAACCTTTTTGGATCAATGGTTTTATCTGAAACAACTTTTCAGTTTTACCGAAACTTTTTCGGTGTTCTCTCCGGAACTTTTCCGTTGTCTCCGAAACTTTTCCTGGTGACTTTTCTCTCGGACTCCTTGTCTAGAATTCAGCAGATAGATGACCCTTAAGCATGTGACCCTATAGGTTCGGTGAAGTATAGACATGACCGGAACACTTTCCGATCAATGATCAGCATCGGAGCCGTGGACACCCATATTGACCCCTATACCCACACGAATAAATATTCGAGTGAACCTCCAGTTGTCGTGTGCTATTCCTATTGCTTCGCAATATGTTACAAATACCCGAGGTGAGACATGTTGGCATTCCCGTGGATCAACAACTTGTCCACTATGCTAGTTACCTCGTTACCGGTATTGTTCTCTTTTCTCATTACCCTGTTCCGGCATCCCTGTGATTTAATCACCCTGTGTCTGGCCAGACGATGATGGATACCGTAACACCGAGAGCGCCCAGAGATATCTCTCCATCGCCGGAGGAGCAAATCCCAATCTTGAGCTATCAAGTTACTTGACACACTTTTCCATGAACCCGTAAGCCGCCGTAATAGCCACCCATTTACGGATGACGTCTAACAAACCCCAAAGTTCATGAAGCAAGTATGAAGAAACTCGATACTCTCATGGTCTAAGGAATTATGCAAACATTAACCATCTCTGTGTTATTAACCATTAACTTGTGACGAAAGAATCTCATAGCATTACACCAATTCGGGTCGATTCAACACAAGTGTTCTCCTAACATTGTGCCCTCAAAAGTTGCCGGCATAGACATGCCCATGATCAGGAAAACAGAACCATCATGCAACACTTGAGCTAGTCTTAGAGGCCAGACTAGGAATACATTTTACCGTTTATTATTCCACACGTGCATATGAGTCTTCCTCCGAGCCTCGCGGTTATTGCAGACTCGAGAACCATAGCAGTTATAGCATGGAACACAAACCTAATTACGAACAGGGAGATAAATAATAACATTTATTATTGCCTCTAGGGCATATCTCCTACACTTTGGAGGCATGCCGTCTTTTTCGTGCACACGTTGCTGGTCCTCCCGTGTCTCCGGTGTATCTTTTGTCTTCCCATACATGCCCAAGAAGCCTAGCAGGTTCACGCAAAGATTCTTTGTCACGTGCATCACGTCGATTGCAGAGCGGACCTCTAGGTCTTTCCAATAGGGTAGGTCCCAAAATATAGATTTTTTCTTCCACATGGGTGCGCGTCCCTCAGTGTCATTTGAAACAGATAGCCCGCCGGGACTCTTTCCAAAGATTACATGTAAATCATTGACCATAGCAAGTATGTGATCACCAGTACAGACGGTGGGCTTCTTCCGGTGATCTGCCTCGCCTTTGAAATGTTTGCCTTTCTTTCGACATTGATGGTTGGTCGGAAGAAATCGACAATGTCCCAGGTACACATTCTTCCTGTATTTGTCCAAATATATACTTTCGGTGTCATCTAAACAGTGCGTGCATGCGTGGTATCCCTTGTTTGTCTATCCTGAAAGGTTACTGAGAGCAAGCCAATCATTGATGGTTACAAACAGCAACGCATGTAGGTCAAATTCCTCCTGGTCGTGCTCATCCCACACACGTACACCTTTTCCATTCCATAGCTGTAAAAGTTCTTCAACTAATCGCCTTAGGTACACATCAATGTCGTTGCCGGGTTGCTTAGGGCCTTGGATGAGCACTGGCATCATAATGAACTTCCGCTTCATGCACAACCAAGGAGGGAGGTTATAGATACATAGAGTCACGGGCCAGGTGCTATGATTGCTGCTCTGCTCCCCAAAAGGATTAATGCCATCCGCGCTTAAACCAAACCATACGTTCCTTGCGTCACCTGCAAAGTCCCCACACGTTCTCTCAATTTTTCTCCACTGCGACCCGTCAGTGGGTGCTCTCAACTTCCCGTCTTTCTTAAGGTCCTCTTTGTGCCATCGCATCAACTTGGCATGCTCTTTGTTTCTGAACAGACGTTTCAACCGTGGTATTATAGGAGCATACCACATCACCTTGGCAGGAACCCTCTTCCTGGGGCGCTCGCTATCAACATCACCAGGGTCATCTCGTCTGATCTTATACCGCAATGCATCGCATACCGGGCATGCGTTCAAATCCTCGTACGCATGCATGTATCTTCTGCACCTCCAATCCTAGAGGGCATAGAACCTTCTTTGCTCCGTACGTACTGTTGGGCAATTCGTTATCCTTTGGAAGCTTCTTCTTCAATATTTTTAGTAGCTTCTCAAATCCGTTGTCATATACACCATTGTCTGCCTTCCATTGCAGCAATTCCAGTGTGGTACCGAGCTTTGTGTTGCCATCTTCGCAATTTGGGTACAACCCTTTTTTGTGATCCTCTAACATGCGATCGAACATCAACTTCTCCCTTTCACTTTGGCATTGTCTCTTTACATCAACAATGACCCGGCGAAGATCATCATCGGGCACATCGTCTGGTTCCTCTTGATCTTCAGCTTCTCCCGTTGCAGCATCACCGTATTCAGGGGGCGGATAGTTGTCATCATCCTCTTCTTCTTCATTGTCTTCCATCATAACCCCTCTTTCTCCGTGCTTGGTCCAAACATTATAGTGTGGCATGAAACCCTTCTCAGGCAGGTGGATGTGAAGGGTTTTCGAGTCAGAGTAAGACTTCGTATTCCCACAGATAGGGCATGGACAACACATAAAACCATTCTGCTTGTTTGCCTCAACCACTTCAAGAAAACTATGCACGCCCTTAATGTACTCGGAGGTGTGTCTGTCACCGTACATCCATTGCCGGTTCATCTGTGTGCATTATATATAATTAAGTGTGTCAAAAACCATTACAGAACATCATGAATAGAGAAGTGACCAAATTAATAGAAGTTCATCATCACATTAAAACCAAAGTACAGTAGTGATCAAATGTTATTACTGAAAAAATAAATACATAAAGTTCATACATAGTTCTCATTGAACAACATATAGCTTTCTAGAGCATCTAATTAAACCATACATTGAAACTATGTAAAACTTTCAATGCAACAACAAATGCGATCATAATCGCAACTAAGGTAACAATTGATCCAACGGCATAATGATACCAAGCCTCAGTATGAATGGCATATTTTCTAATCTTTCTAGTCTTCAAGCGCATTGCATCCATCTTGATCTTGTGATCATCGATGTCATCCGCAACATGCAACTCCAATTTCATCTTCTCCTCCTCAATTCTTTTCAATTTTTTCTTCAAGTAATTGTTTTCTTTTTCAACTAAATTTAACCTCTCGTAAATAGGGTCGGTTGGAATTTCCGGTTCACATACCTCCTAGATAAAAACATCTATGTCACGTTGGTCGGCATAATTGTCATAAACACTAAATGAAACAAATAGTTATAAAAGATAATATATACCACATCCGAACCATAGATAGGACGAGGGCCGAAGGGGGCGGATACCAAAACCATCGCACTATATAATAACAAACAATAATAAAAGTAAGAAAATTATACAAGTATCTATCTAAATCATACAAGTAAGAATTTCTTTTCTTCTAGAAAGAAGATAAGAACAAGAGGCTCACCACGGTGGTGCCGGCGACGAGATCGGCGCGGGCGGTCCACGGCGGTGAGGACGGGGATGGGACAGGACGGACCGCCAAACTAAGACAAATCTTGAGGACAATGGAGCTTGGACAAGGAGCTTGGAGAGGAGAAAGTTTAAGTGTGGCTCGGGCATTTCATCGAACACCTCATGTGCATAGGAGGTGAGCTAGAGCAACACACACCTCTCCAACGGCCGGCGAAGAAAACAGAGCAGTGGCTCTGTTCGCGGGCAGGGGTGGGGGTATATATAGGCTTCTCTTTAGTCCCGGTTGGTGGCTAGAACCGGGACTAAAGTCCTTTGGTCCCGGTTCCAGCCACCAACCGGGACTAAAGGTGCTGGGCCAGCAGCGAGGCCCATTGGTCCCGGTTCATGTCTGGAACCGGGACCAAAGGGGTCAGACGAACCGGGACCAATGGCCCCCGAGGCCTGGCCGGCACCCTGGCCTCACGAACTGGGACTGATGCACCCTTTGGTCCCGGTTCGTGAGTGAACCAGGATTAATGCCCTTATACTGGCCTCAACCAAAGCCCTGTTTTCTACTAGTGAAGTTTATTCTTATTAATTCAGTGAAATTGATAATGCTACCATAATCTAATTTGGACGTCCGCAGAAAATCTTATTTGCATGTTTGCCATAACAATAACAAGGAATACAAGGGTTGGGCCAGTTAGGAGAAAGAGGAATTTGGCTCCCTTGACCTGCGTGTTACACTTGGCATTGTGTGATCCTAATGAACCTATTTGGTCGATCTATGAAGTTCTCCCCGTTCAGAAGAAGTAAGATAAGATGTAATTATATATGTACAAATACATATGGAGGAAAACATCTACTATGGCGTTGTATTTGCCAAACTTTCATATGTTGTTTCTTTCGGTTTCAAAGAACTTGGATGTCTATTTGAGGTAATTGTTCAGCTTTTGTATGGGACACGCACAGGCCAGCAGAGGAGCACCATAATAATTGACAAACTTATAGTAAGTTCCAAGTTGAACCTTATATTCGATTGGCCAACTTTTATTAGTTATGCACACTTACATTTAGGATCACAAAGATGTAAGTAATGTCTAATTTTTTGCATGGTGAAGGTAATAACCAACTACTTCATTAGTAAACGTGGAAACTAATTTTACTCTTCCAGTTGACCGATCTTTATATCATATAGACAAATCTCACTACCCAATACTAAGTAGCTATTTTGATGCACATGCGTTCTTCCAAATCATGAAAATTGTTCTTGGCCATTGGATTTGTTAGCTTGCTTATTATCATCCATTTACCCAGGACACAAGAGCTTTCGCTCATGCAGTATGCATAGCCTACATCCAAGAACAATTAATTATGAAAAACTCAACCTTTTAAGTTGAGCTTTTGGTTTTTCTATTTAAATAGAGTTTGTCACGTAGTTTATATACTAAATAATATTGTATACCACATTCAGAAACCAAATCTCCAATTCCGTGGTCAGATGCGACATATACAATAAATTTTCCCTCTTTCCAGACTTATGTGGTTCGCTTAATATTTTACTCTCAATACTCTTCAAAAGTAATCCTCTATTATGTGGTTGATAAAAATATCACCTTTAGTTTATATTAAAAATATGGGTTGATTTTATGTGTTTTTTCTGGTGGACTAACATGACCTCCTGCTTACATCTTCTATTTTCCCAATATATAGTGATATTTCAGGATATGCTCTTGACAAAATTTGGAAGGCTGTTCTCTTTTTTTTACTAATATTTTGGTAATTACATGTAGAAAACTGAGTACTAGCATCTCGGAGTTTGAAAGAAGAAATCTCTTTTTTGTAGACGAAGTTAGTATTTGCAAGATTTTCTGAATCAATTGTTCATGGAACTTAGCCTTTCACAATTGCATCTGCAAGGCTGAATCTTCCACTAGATCAACCCTGTCAACATAGCATTCATCTATGTGCAATTTCAGTTGTGAATCATTAGACTGGATTCTTTTACAAGAAACAATGCATACACACCAATTGTTTCGATAGTTATTTCGTACTGATTGTCTTGGTGTTTTTCTTGATCGATAACACAACAAAATGTGTAAGAGACGAAAAATGAATGCAAACTTAGTGAAACACTGTACGTATACACTTCATTTCTTTTGTTAGCGAAGGGAACCTTCTTGCAAATTTAAAACGATGTGTTATCTTCTTAATTTATGAACTTAAATGTAAAAGTAAATAAATTAACGATGGAGAATTAAAACCTTTCAAATAAATCAATGGTTGGATTAAAAATTCAGATAATTGTCCCAATTTCAAAACTATAGAAAAATTTACTGTTTGTATTTCATAACTATTGAAATTTACCACCGTATTTTCCTTTTGGGAGCATATACTAATGTGATACCGGTGAATGATTCTTTTAAACATATGATACTTTACTTAAATTTTTTGTTTCCACATTATATTATGATAATACCATAATGTTAAAACTACATAAAAAACCCTAGCCCGTGCAGTGGCACGGGTTGTTGACTAGTTTCACGTAATCGCAAGCAGTGGAATCCTACGAAGCGCAGCAAACAAGCTAATTGCTTTACACTCATCTTTACTTCTAAAGGTGGAGTTGGTAGCCTGGTGCACTGGGTTTTTTCGTCCGGTTTCTACGTCCCACCTCCCACCACCCCGGTAATGCTGCCCCAGACGACATCATGCCGTTACTCCTCCTCTCCCGGACGAGACGCAGCCGCAACCGCCGCCGATCTGAGGAGACGCCGCCACAACGCCAGCGACCGCAGCACCAGGACGCGACTGTCGCGGATCACAACGATGCGGCCGTCGCGGATCAGGAACACCAGGAAGCGGTTGTCTCGGATCACCAGGACGCCGCCGCCTCGGATACCGACATGCCTCAGACGCCACAGATACCCGCGAATGACGCATACGGGATCACGCAGAAAGAAGCCAGACAGTCTGTCCCACGCCGCCAAATACGTGCACGACGTGAGCGACGGCGCGCGGGCCCACGTCAGCAGCACGCCATCACAGATTCGAGCGCACGCGCATGGCACTGCTTCATTAATCCAGCCTGCATTAGGCAGCTCACTCTCTCTTTCTCGCTCGCTGCAGCTTGCTTGTCCCATCTCGTTTCCTACAGGAAGCACAGTAGCCAGCGTAGCGCATTGCGGCGCCGGTAAAGTTGCCTGTGGCAGTTTGGTTAGGGGGGCAGCAAAGGATTTTTTTTTTCAAATTTTCAAATTCATGTGTTTGTGTTAGTCATACACTGAAATGCGGAATGCAGACCTTAAGCTTGGTGGTCTTTTACTGTTGTGAACTACAGATTTGTCAACATACTTTTCACTGGGTATGTTTCTAGGTTATTTTTCTATTTTTTTATTTGCATTTCAGTTGTATTATTGCGATTCTGTGTAGTATGGTATGAAAACAATACATTGATTCCTAAAAAATAAAAGTATTAGTGTGGATTACTTTCATTTTACAACATTATGCTTTAGATTCCGACCTACTTTAAATTTTGTCCGTCCTCCGCCACTTCCCGGAGGAGCACCCAGACACGTCTGCGATGCCCCAACTCGTTCGCTGTCACGCAGAGGGTCAGACCGCCCCGGCCCTGATCTACGGTCTGCTGGGCGAGCTCGCTGCTGTCCGCCTTGGTGGGAAGATGGCCTCCCTTACAGCTGTCCGCCTTGTTTAATTTCGCTACATAAATATGAGTACCTAACATTTATCAATCATTTAGCTACAGTATTGACAAAAGGAAGATTAACAAAGGAAAAACTGCCCCCACGTCGTGAGACTAGCGCGACACGGGCGGCCACCCCCGATCCAGTTTTCTCGAGCAGGCCTTCGCGTGCGCCCTGCCTTCGCCGCCGCCGGTCGGCACCGGCAGGCTTTCCTGGGCGGCCGACAGCTGCGGCGGCGCTCCGTTCCCATGGCGTTTGATGATGGGTGTGAGCTGACCAGATGCACTAAGGGCGGACATTGCAGCGGCAACACCGGTTCATGCTTGGGCGGCTGCCTCGGATTTCCCTGACGACGTCGAGTTCAGCATGATGTGGGTGTACCAAGCAACCAAAGCAATCCGCAACAGCCAAGGGCCATTTTCCGTGCCGCCGGCAGGAAGGCGGCGGTCATGATGGTCTTCACTCGGGCTAGGGCGCACGGCTGAGTAGCCTCTGATTCTGGCATCTGCCGGACGAGGGTCGCTGGTGGGGTTTCGACCATCGATCCAGCGAAAACAATAATGTTCGACTGGATCAGTCAGATCTGCAGCCGACGACACGAAGCTGTTATTGTTCTATTGTGGCATGGCAGCGTCATGTCATTTCGGCGTTAGATTGTTCGCGGTCTGTGTCATTGTAGTTGATGCATGACGGCAGTCGTGCTCCTTCCCTCGGTATGTCCTGCTGCCACAAGCGAGGATGGTGAAGTTAGTGGCGTTAGATGGTGATGTCGTTTGATGCAGATCAACCATCAGCTGCCACTTGTGAGGATGATGCCGTGCCGCCGGAGAATCTCAGAATTTTGGTGGTGCTGATGTCCTTCCCCCATTGAAGGCTTCGTCGTGGTGTGGTGAGCGGCTTTTGTGTGTATGCTGTTGCAAGGATTGCGGAAAGTGGAGGAGACAACATAGGATGACTTTGATTGGGTAGTACTTCTCGAGTACCTGGTCTCGAGCTCCGGGGTGAAAACCCTAGGTTTGACCCTAGTTGGTTGTACCTGACAATGGCGGCGTTCTTTGCGTCATTACCCTGATGAAGGCATGGTTTGGAGTTTGCTCAAACTTGAACTTCAGGGTGAAAACCCATTGTCCGACCTTTGTTGGTTCAATCCGGCGACGGCGGTGCTTGTGCGTTGTTCCCTTCCTTGAGGCGTCGCTTTTGAAGAATCTTTCTCGTATTCCTCATGTTGTCAAGAGTTGGTGGGTACCGATGATCACCACCATATATCGTCAATTCGCTTCGGAGATTTTTATTTTTATTATCACTTCGTCTGGGCATAGCTTCGGTCTTGTATGACTTTGCTCCTCGCGGTCGTGATCATTTGTGTGTGTTAGTGTTGGCCGGGTGCATCCTAGCTATTCAGAGGCCGGGTATGTACCCATTATGATTGTGTCCCTCGATTCTACATTATGAGTCACTAGTCGTCAACCCGTGCTCCTGCACGGGCTAGAAATTATTAGAAGTTCACAATATTGTACATAGAAATTTTATATAAGTTTTATTTTCTTTAAATCTTATAAAAAATAGATGTGCAAAATATTTATCAATATATTTTATTGACTATTTTCGTGGTCTATAAATATTATACTCTCCACTTTACCAATGAGATATATATGAAGACTCCTTTTCTTTTATAACAATATTATATACGTACTATTTCCAGGGTTATTCCACTTGTACTTCATTCCCTGACCTCTGAATTGTCGTTTTCTGATGTACCTGCATGGTTTAGAATTTTTTTCTTTTTAAATATAATAATGGATTTATTCATTAATTATATTTTTGACATATATTTATAACTTTTTTGACAATAGTTTTTTATATTTTCAGAAAAATACTATACGTGTTGTCACATGCAAATTTGAGAGTATATATTTAATTAAGTGTGATTTATAGACGGGGTTGCTACAGTACATGCATACATGTGTTTTGGTTTGTGTGCGTGTGGTTATTTCTGGATGAGAAAATTTAGACCACGTACCTACACTTAGATGTACGTAAGACACTCAAGCACCAACTTTGATCTGTGATTTTTTATTCATGAAAAAAGATGAGCAACGATTGATTTGTGCTTTTTTTAGTCATGCCGCATTGGTAACTTTATTGAGATACGTTTCCAAGAAGAAAATGTTTACTTTATTAGATGATTTTTTTCATTTAATCCTAGACGTAGATTTAAGATCTAGTGGTTAATTATAAGCAGTTGTTAAGGATTAACTTGGAGGCTCGTATGGTGTCTCCAATTAGTAAATATAAGAATAAGAAACATCCTTTATCGAAAAAAATACGAGTACCTAACATAGCTATATTTGAGCTTCTAAATTTGCATTACAAAGTAAGTCCACTAAAATATATGCAACGTAAGTGAACACTTCAGCGAGCAACAGTACTTGGGTACATGCACTCCTTTCCTTAAGTGATCCAAATGAAGTGCTAGCGAGTGTGCAAATTTTTCACATATAATTTTCAGAAGAACAAAAAAAATCATAAGAATCATGCAGGAATGGATAAAGTCCATCTTCGCCTATAAACAATTTGCGTGGCTCATTTTTGGGATCACTTAACAATCTAAACTACTGACTCGGTTTTGGTTTATAAGGTTTTGAGAACAACCTTGACAATTGATCTGATCAATGGAATATTAGTTACGTACCAGAAAATATAACAGTGTAGTCATTGCAAGTTGACAATATATATATCATTTGATATATTATTGGATTCACATTGAAATGTAGTTGCCACTGGTTTTCCACCTTGTGTTGCTGATTGGGGAAGCCATGAGTGTCTCGTCCTTGCTCTCAGCCTTTCCTGCCATAATTGATCTGCAGTTCAAAGGACATGGATGATGTACTTATGGCTTCAAAGCGAAACCATCTAGGATTCCAATTCCATGTCGTGCTCTCATTGCCGCAAAAAAAATTAAAATGAGCTGACTGAAGATGTACATATTAATACGTTAAACCTCTTTGGAAATTATGTATCACCTCCACAGTTGCCTCCTCCTTTATTATCTCCAGCTAAAGCTATAGGACAAATACCAAGTATATATAACTTCTTTGAGAAATTATGATCGGTGTGTATTATTGAAACACGAGGTGTAGCTCTATAAATTGCAAATGTCTGGGAGTTGTTTTGGCAAGCTAGGGAAGGAAACTAGCTTTTTGTTTTGTTCTGAGTAATGCATCATACATGGCTTTTCCTCTCTATTCTTTCTTGTTGGACGTAATTAGATAAGCTTGAGAGGCAATCTGGAACTAAGCACGCTTCAATTCAACCATAGTGGGTATCTAACTGGCTCAACCAAACTTTATATGGAGTCAAAGTAGCATTCCCTAGATTTATTTGGGTTGGTTGATGATGAGCCGATGGAGGCTATTCTTCGAAAGTAGAGGTATTAGATCGCTCGCTTGTCGCGATTGACCAAGCAGTTCAGCCACACCGGCATACCGTCTCCAGTTGGCTGAGCTGACAACGGTGATTGGATTGGCAAGGTTAGCGTCTACCTCCATGGAGCTATCCGTAGCAGTTTCATCCAGCGTTGCGGCAAGGCCTTCGAACTCGTCCAGCCGATTAGCAGGGTCTTGAGCGTCCCTGGTCTTTTGATCTCCTGCAAGGACAGGGTGAAATTTTTGCTATGTGGTAACCAGAAACTACCAGACGAAATTTTCAAATGAAACATGACTCTAGTTCATTTACCGGATAAAATAGGTAGAAACCTATGTGTTTAAACGGTTACCAGAAATCACATGGACAGACCTTCTAGTTTTTTCAGACTAAAATACATAATACTTCCTTACTCAATGCAGGAAGGTACTTGCTAGCCACCATACTTTTTAAATCGCGGTTTACGTAATCAGTATTACTTCTCCCCTGTGACGCCCCCAGCTCAATCGTGCACTAATCATACACGCAAATGCACACGATCAAGCCTAAGGACTCACGGGAAGATATCATAACACAACTCTAAAACATAAATAAAGTCAATACAAGCTTTATATTACAAGCCAGGGGCCTCGAGGGCTCGAATACATAAGCTTGCGTACAATCGTCAGCGGGCGTGAACACCCCTATTCGAGCCTCTTCTATTGCAACAAGTAAACTGAGGTCGGCTCCTTTAAGACTTGCCCGCTCCAAAACCTCGCCTGTCTTTGGGTCCAACGTCCCCCCATGCGCATAGAACCAAGTCCTGGACCTGGGGGGCCAGCTCAATGTAACTGGAGTGACCCCTGCATCCATCATCTGTTGCTCAGCGAGATCCCACTTAGGCCAGGCCACCTCGTAGCCACCTGGCCCCAGCTTATGGTGACACTGCTTTTTCGCGGTATTAATCTTGTTTATTCTAGACCGTTCCTGAGCTACTTCCGATTCCTTGAAGTTCACGAAAGCGTCCCAGTGATCTCTTGTCTTCTCCAGTGTTCCCTTGAATTCTAGTCTGCTTTCCTCCTTTCACGTACGCGGCCCATATATTTTTCTTGTGGTTGTTGAATGCTATCGCCATCTTTCTAGGAGCACAGTTCTTGCTTTCTCCACATCTGCATCTGTGAAATGATCTGGTAGGGTGAAATGTGACATGAGAGATTACCAAAGCCGATCTTTTGCTCTTTGGTCGACAAAAGTAACATCTGGATGTCCCTTTGCTGTCTTTTTCCATTCTTGAATGGAGATCGGGATTTGGTCCCTGACAATAACTCCGTATTGATGAATGAACTTGCTCGCATTCTTCTTATGTTCGCGCGGTTCGCCATTAGGTTTGATGGCATCGATGTTGTACTTTACGCCATCATTCAACTTTTTGGCCGGGCCTCGAACTGTCCTGCTGCTTGTAGAAGATTTGCTCGATCCGGAGGGCTGAAAGAAGAAAGATCGATTCGTTAATATATATACAAATCAATTAAAACATGTGATGATCACCAGATGCCTGCTTATATAAATATACCTCGCTGGTCTTTGTTATTTCAAGAACAACATTTCCTTCGTCATCATAGTTCTCGACTTCATCTATTCGTTCGTCTTCATCAAATAGCATACCCTCACCGGTAGGGTTCAGATTTTGCGAACCGTCATCTTCTTCAAACTCATCTGGGCGAGGGGAGCGTATGATGTCGAACATGCCCTCCTCTCCTTCTCTGTCGGTATTGTCCATAGCTTTTATTTAACTAATCCAGAAGAAATATAAAATAATCTAGTATTCAAATTAGAATGCATGCATGCAATCAATAAGGAAAAACTTAAGCATAGTACATAATATGCATCTCGAATAATGCAGATAATTAATATGCATCATCGAATATAATCTTGAATACATCGTCTCGAATATTATCGAATAATATAATCTCGAATACATCGTCTCGAATATTATCTCAAATACATCACTAGCTAATATAGATAGAATACTATCGAATAATCTAGTTCACTCGCGGTGGACACCCAAAGAGAAGGAACCATCACAGGATCATAATTCGGGTGAGATCCCTGAAGAACCTGCCAGGTATTGGACAACCTGACGTCCAACGCAACCATGTAGCGACAAACGTGCTCGTCCTCCTCCCTGACACGGTGACGTACCACCTCCACGGGGGACGCCAGCCTCCGCACCGAATGTGGCCCACGCGCCCGCCACCAAAGAAGCTCCGGGTCAACGACGGGACCCGGGTTCCTCACCAAGATGCGCACCCCTGAAGGTAGCACCTCCCAGTGCCAGCCTGGAGGAGCCCAGTCCCGGACATGGCGCCTCTGAAGCAGGACGTCGTCGCGAACGGGTCGACGATGAGGATGCGGGCTGGGCATCGTTGACGTCGAGAACAAATTCTATGCAAATGTAATATTTTTTAAATGCTTGGATTGTGATTTCTTATATACGAGGAAAACCTTTAGTCCCTGGCTAGGAACAAGATTCAGAATCATAACGGATTCTCTTAATCTTTAAGGGATTTAACAAAATGGCACCATTCTAGATGTGCAGAAAATGGTCCATATTTTTTCTGATCTCATCTACCCTTTTATATGTCACATTGTCTAGTGTCAAAGGATTTAAGAAAACCATGGCTTGATCATTAGCCGGAAGTAACAGGCGCATGATGGTACGAAGCTCTCCAAAGTTGTTTTGGAACGGAGTCCCGGATAGGATAATTAGCTTTTTGGTATGAAGTTCAGCAAGTGCCTTCCGAATATCGCTATTTGGAAGGCCTTTGCTGAACTTCGTACCAAAAAGTGAATTATCCTATCAGGAACTCCGTTCCAAAACAACTTTGGAGAGCTTCGTACCATCATGCTCCTGTTACTTCCGGCTAATGATGAAACCATGGATTTCTTCAATACTTTGACACAAGACAACGTGACATATAGAAGCTGGGGTACGTAGATGAGATCAGAAAAAAATTGGATTAACTTATGCACATCCATAATGGGGGCATTCTTAATAAATCTCTTATTAAAGGACTAAGAGAATCTATTGTATACATACATATACTAACATTAAAATATGCAACTTCTGCAAATACTAATTGCTATACATTGGATCTAGTGAGTATATATATGACAAACTTTTAATACATGGTCAACTTTTTTCTATAAGTATAAACAAATAAAAAACAGAAAATATATGCAAATTTCACCGTTCATCTACATATACATATATACATATACATTGTATAAAAATAATCATCTAAAACATCAAAAGATACATATATACATCTAAAACATCAAAAGTCCTACTCAATAAAACATTTAAAACATCAAAACATACATATATACATAAAAAATTCATATATATACATACATAATAAACTCTACACATAAAAATTCCTACTCAATCTACATATACATCTAACATTCATCTACATATACATCTAACATTCCTACTCATCATCTAACATATATATACATCTACATATACACACAAAAAAAGATGAACAAAAATGAAAAAAAAAAAGATGGCCGCCGCCGGAGCTCACCGTGGGCTTGTCGGCGGGGCGGGGATCGGAGGAGCGGCGTGGGCTCGTCGGCGGGGCGGCGTGGAGGAGCGGCGCGGGCTCGTCGGTGGGGCGGCGTGGAGGAGCGGCGCGGGTGCTCGTCGGTGGGGCAGGGGATCGGAGGAGGCACTTGCGCGGGCTTCGAGGACGATGACGGCGGCCTGTGGGAGGCGTCAACGGCGCAGTCGGGCAGCCTGACGGCGTGGTCGAGGCGGGCGGGCGGAGCGGAGACGACGAATGGACAGAGTAGTGGGGGAAATTTTGTAAGTCCCCGCTTATATACAAAGAGTTTTAGTCCCGGTTGGTGGCTCCAACCGCGACTAAAGAGGGGTCTTTAGTCGCGGTTGGAGCCACCAACCGGGACTAAAGGTGAAATTAACCCAGGCCAAGCGGCGGGAAGCGCACCACCTTTAGTCCCGGTTGGTGGCTCCAACCGCGACTTCTACTACTTGCATAGAGCAACATTGGCAAGCGTAGTGTCGCCGTGCCGATGTAATCCCCTTGTATCCATATCGATTGTAATAGAGAGCTGATTTGTTCTATGCCAAGCAGTGCCGTATTCCAGAGACTTACCTCGATCTCTGGGTTGGAATACGGGGCGTTCCGGTCTCTCTGAGCCGTGGTGCCACATATTGTGTCAAGGGATACATATATTTTTCGTCCTCGAACTTTGGTGATAGTACAGAAATCGTCCCTCAACAGCGAAAGCACTAAAACTCAGTCCCTCAACTATTTAAACCGGATACTTTTAGTCCCTTGCAATGCTTAAAGTGGTTTTGGTATGACATGGACCCGGTTTTGACTAAAACCGTCCACGTGGCTTGGTTTTGACCGCCATGTAATCTGACCAATGTTATTTATGAAAATTTGGGTTTGCTCAGAGCATTTCAGTCGCATGTTTGTCCAGTTTGGTAACAGCAAATTTTGTGCTAACTATATGGTTTCACTTTCAGACCATTGTATAAACCGAATGGGATTCATAGCAGATTGTTCACATGACATTAGACCATTATGTAAACTGAATGCATGGAAGATTGTTGACTTGTTCATAGATGATTGGACAGAGTACTGAATTGAACAGATTGCATGACAAACATAGTCTGACATAACCATAAACATAGTACTGATTAGTCTTACAAGCAAACCACAAGGTTTTTTCAGTACCCTCTCTTTTCTCTCTTTCCGAGGCGTTCCTGGCATTTTAACATATCCAGGAGCTAGTGGTTCAGGTTTGTCTGATTCTGGCCAACCCTGGGGTCCTTCAACTGGTTGTAGGCAATGTGCATAGGTTCTCTTGAATGCTTCCGCCGAGTAGCAACTAGCCACATAACCATGTACCTGGTTGGTGTGTTGATGGACTGCAGAGACAGCATGAGCACAAACTATACCAGATAAATGCCAATACCTACAGCTATAGGTCATCTGGCTGAGATCAACTGTAATCCTTTGAGATCCATGTTGCACCTCAAAATAGTTATTTCTGGTTTAAACAGTCAAACCGGGTCCACGTCATACCAAAACCACTTTAAGTGTCGTAAGGGACAAAAAGTATCCGCTTTGAATAGTAGAGGGACTGAGTTTTAGTGGTTTCAGAGTTGAGGGACGATTTCTATACTATCGCCAGAGTTTGAGGACGAATAATGTACTTATCCCTTGTGTCAACCACAGTCTTAGGTTTGCAGTCTGATCACATCATGGGTTGAGTCAACCAGGCACATTTTGTTGGTGTGGCTATAATTGTGTCGTGTTTCTGTGCGTTTTTGGCTACCGGTAGATTGAATTGACCAGCACGCCAGACAAGAATCAATCAGTCTGGCTTTTTCTAGCTCTGCGTAGGATTGTCTCGAAAGCAAATCAGGCCACCTCTTGCAAGATGACCTTCTCTCCCCACAAATCACTCGACATCGTCAGGGCTGTGGCTACACCCGACTTAGCTTCATATTGTTGAACTTGAATGTACTCTAGCACCAGGTTGTCGTAACTGGTAGTGTCATGTATGTTTCTGTCGTTAGCTGCGGCAGCATGCTCTAATCATAGGCTGTCAGTGGGGAGGGGATGTTGGAAATATGCCCTAGAGGCAATAATAAAGTGGTTATTATTATATTTCTTTAATCATGATAAAGGTTTATTATTCATGTTAGAATTGTATTGACCGGAAACTTAAATATATATGTGGATACATAAACAAATATCGTGTCCCTAGTAAGCCTCTACTAGACTAGCTCATTGATCAAAAGATGGTTAAGGTTTTCTAACCATAGACATGTGTTGTCACTAGATAACGGGATCACATCATTAGGAGAATGATGTGATGGACAAGACCCATCCATTAGCTTAGCATATGATCGTTCAGTTTATTGCTACTGCTTTCTTAATGTCAAATACATATTCCTTCGACCATGAGATCATGCAACTCCCGGATACTGGAGGAATACCTTGTGTTCTATCAAATGTCACAACGTAACTGGGTGATCATAAAGATGCTCTACAGGTATCTCCGAAGGTGTCCGTTGAGTTGGTGTGAATCGAGATTGGGATTTGTCACTCTGTATGACGGAGAGGTGTCTCTGGGCCCTCTCGGTAATACAACATCATAAGAAGCTTGCAAGCAAAGTGACTAAGGAGTTAGCTATGAGATGATGTATTACGGAACGAGTAAAGAGACTTGCCGGTAACGAGATTGAACTAGGTATGGAGATACCGACGGTCGAATCTTAGTCAAGTAACATACCGACAGACAAAGGGAACTACGTATGTTGTCATAAAGGTTCGAACGATAAAGATCTTCATAAAATATGTAGGAACCAATATGGGCATCCAGGTCCCGCTATTGGTTATTGACCGGAGAAGTGTCTTGGTCATGTCTACATTATTCTCGAACCCGTAGGGTCCGCACGCTTAACGTTCGTTGACGATATAGTATAATGTGAGTTGGTGACCGAATGTTGTTCGGAGTCCCGGATGAGATCACGGACATGACAAGGAGCTCCGGAATGGTCCGGAGGTAAAGATTGATATATGGGACGATACTATTTGGTCTTCGGAAAGGTTTCGGAATGCACTGGGGTTTTATCAGAGTGCCGGAAGGGGTTCCGGGAGGCCACCGGCACTTGGTGGGCCTCACGGGCCAAAGGAGGGAGGCACACCAGCCCACTAAGGGGCTGGGCACGCCCCACCTCCCTTGCCCACGCGCCAGGAAGGAGAGGGGGGCCCCTAGGTGTAGGAGATATGCCCTAGAGGCAATAATAAATGTTATTATTTATCTCCATGCTCATTATTATGTTTATGTTCCATGCTATAACTGCTGTGGTTCCCGAGCCCGTATATCCATAAAGGCTCTGGGGAAAACCCATGTGCACGTGTGGAATAATAAACGGTAAAATGTATTCCTAGTCATGCCTCTAAGACTAGCTCAAGTGTTGCATGATGATTATGTTTTCCCAATCATGGGCATGTCTATGCCAGCAACTTTGAGGGCACAATGTTAGAAGAACATTTGTGTTGAATCGACCCGATTGATGTTATGCTATGAGATTCATTCGTCACAAGTTAATGGTTAATAACACAGAGATGGTTAACGTTTGCATAATTCCTCAGACCATGAGAGTATCGAGTTTCTTCATGCTTGATTCATGAACTTTGGGGTTTGTTAAACGTCATCCGTAACTGGATGGCTATTATGGCGGCTTACGGGTTCATGGGAAAGTATGTCAAGTAACTTGATAGCTCAAGATTGGGATTTGCTCCTCCAACGATGGAGAGATATCTCTGGGCCCTCTCGGTGTTACGGTATCCATCATCGTCTGGCCAGACACTTTGTGATTTGATCACGGGGATGCCGGAACACGGTAACGAGAAAAGAGAACAATACCGGTAACGAGGTAACTAGCATAGTGGACAAGTTGTTGATCCACGGGAATGCCAACATGTCTCACCTCGGGTATTTGTAACATATCGCGAAGCAACAGGAATAGCACACGGCAACTGGAGGTTCACTCGAATATTCATTCGTGTGGGTATAGGGGTCAATATGGGTGTCCACGGCTCCGATGCTGATCATTGATCGGAAAGTGTTCCGGTCATGTCTATACTTCACCAAACCTAGAGGGTCACACGCTTAAGGGTCATCTATCTGTTGAACGCTAGACAGGGAGTCTGAGAGAAAGTCACCGAAAATGTTTCGGAGACAACGGAAGAGTTCCGAGAGAGAGAACACCGAAAGAGTTTCGGTAAAACCGAAAAGTTGTTTCGGAATATATTATTTGGTCAAAAAGGGTTTCGGCACCGCCTGGAAATTTTCAGAGGATGCCAGAATTGGTCTGGGAACTTCTGGGAATTTTCGGAGAGAAAAACCGGAAATGTTCCGAAACTGCCGTAACCGCTGTTAATGCTTCCCGCTGATGAAAACCACCGCACCGAAAATGTTTCGGATCATGCCCAGAATAATTTTAGAGGGTGCCGGAAATGTTCTGGGACCTTCTGGAATTTTTCAGAAAAAGTTTCGCGGAAAACATCTTGTCTCAGCGCGAGGGGACAAGATCCCACGAATCGGGGGTTGCATGTTTGGTGGCTTTTTGTCTAGGGAGCATGCATGTTTCATGGAGACATGTTGGTGGCTTGTTGGGGGCCCCCCCCCATGGGGAGACAAGGTGTGGGCCGGCCCAAGGGCTGCCATGGTGGTGTCCCCTTGGTGCCCCCCTTGTGTTACCATTATGCCCTTTCATGTGTGACATGAAGCTTGGGTATTTTGGTATTTCAACATCCCACCCCACCCCTTGCCTTGGCCTATAAAAGGAGGAGAAGGGGCTGCCATTCTCCCCATCCCTTGCTCTCATACACATGCCAATATGTTATCTGGCTTCTCTCTCCCTCCCACGAAAAGAGTTTCGTAGAGCCGAAAGGCTGTCTGGGTTCCGGCAGGAACTAGTTCTGGACGGCGAAGCCCTGCCGGATAGGTGACACCGTATGTGTGCAACTCTGTAGAGAGGTCGTAGTTTCGATCTTAGTGCCCGAGGGGCTGTTCGAGAGTGCCTCCCGAAGGGCTGTCCAAGTGACGGTCCGAGTTCTGTGAGTCCTCCCGAAGGGCTGTCCGAGTGACCATTCGAGTTTCGAAGGTCCTCCCGAAGGGCTGTCCGCGACATCGTCTGGGGGACTGTTCAACCGCCTCCCGGAGGGCTGTCCGAAGGGAAGACGAGGGTATACATCCTCGCGGTTGGGAGGTTGTAAATCCTAGCTGCGGGGATCTGCACCGCCGATCGTCATCGACTCTACTTCCGCTGCGCTACGAGTCGGTAACGAACATGATCAAACCTTGTATGCAGTCTCCATAGTGGTCCTGGGCTGGTGCGTAGGGCGGAAAATTTTTGTTTTCTGCTGCGTTACCCTACAGTGGCATCATGAGCCGTGCTATGCGTAGATGCAGGTTGCGATCTAGAATACATAGAGATGTATGGGTGTTGCACAATATAATTAGGTAGTAGATGAGTTCTATTACTGAAAATTATTTGTGCGGGTAGCAGATGAAATCTGTTACCCGATGTTCTTGTTGCTTCCCTTGAATTTACGTAGTCCTGATCTTGACAGCATTGTGCAATCTCACAAAGTTCTGGCAATCCGCGATCCTTTCATGCTGCTCCTGAGTATGCTGATTGACAGATCAACGAAGTGCTAACAGTTCTTTGGGTTCCACTTTAGTTAAAGAAAGATGGATGTTTCGCAGACGAAAGGGCAATGCAGATATGATCTGCACGGGGGTCATGCGTATGACGAAGTTCAGTATGGGGCTCGAGATTTTATTATCTCATGTTTCATACACCCCGCATTGTTAATCTAGCGACTTGAATTATCATACTTGATGATGGACGTTGGTAGCTTCGGTTTGTTTCGAAACCTTAGAAGCCACGTAAAACAAGTTTTTGCATGATCCAATTAGAGGCGTCTAACTTGGTTTTGCAGGAGGGTTTGCATGTGCATATGATGTGGTATAGCAGTGCTCATAATAATTTGATTATGTATGAGATGACTATATAATGTAAATTTATTAACATGACCTGCGTGTCATGATTCGGCATGATGGCTGGAGCCATATGATTGCACTTTAATGACCTGCGTGTCAACCTTGTTGTAATGCATTATTTTATTAGCTATAAAGATAGCAATATTATCTGGTGCATCGACATGGTGGTGGCAATCTTCGCGAAGGTGAACACCGACGCTAATGCCAAAGACGAAGAAATACAAGACTTCTCCGTCAGAAAGGGCTATACCATATCATGCTATTATGAATTGCCTGAGATGTTTATCCCTTATGATGCACCCTTTTTGATTGCGCGGTAGTCGCTTTTATTAGGGTGATCTCTCACAAAAATATCAAGTAGTTAGTGTTCTCCCAAGTGTAGCACCGTCACAGCACCTAACTTTTCGGGGCATCACATGGACACATGGGTGCGAACGATTAGGGAAGTGTGAGGCGGGTGAGTTGAGACCTCGCAGCAAGATCACTTGGTTGTCTTGACGTTCTGGAGGAGCGTCCTGAGCTCGGAACACGCCCATCGAAAGATGAACAAGAGTCACATAGAGATGTGATTGGCAAGTTGGCCTACCGATTGCAATTTTCGTCACTTGAGATGGACACATCCTTGGCGTTGAATTGTAATATGGATCTTGAATCGCTCACAATCAATTATGAGAGATATTGATTTGAGTGGGAGAGCACTGTTGAATTAACCTGTTTAATTCTCGGTGCAATTAATTTTGAACAGTGTCTAAAGTGTGATTTGTATAATAGTTGTAGAATAATGGCTCGCGTTTCCACCTTCCCTATTAAAATTGAATAGCTGTTAAATATCTGGTTAAATCTTTACGGTTGGTAACGTAATGTGAGGATTGTCCTCCAGAGTGCCGAGAAGGACTTTGTCCTATCGCATACTTTCGGTATTCTCTCGCTTATGCTATGGATCATGTGACTCTCGTCCTTCGATCCAAAAGCTAGAATTCCGTTTCAGTCAAGTGCAATATGTTTGCTTCCATCAGACCTGAACTTCGAAAGTTTGGATAGTTATGTGATATTCATGGAATCTGAAAATCATTTTCAGAGACAGACAAAGGCTAAAAGATATGAGATATCCAAAGCAATGTTTGTTTGCAAACTATTAGTAAAGGAGTTTACTATGCATTAGACTGATAAGAGAGGGATCCAGTAGAACGCCTGTCATATGATGAAAAGTGAATAAAACAACAACTTAAAGAGAAAGGAAGTGTCCGAAGGGTGTTAGTGTGACTTACACACCTAGGAAGTCCGGGGCTAACGCCACTCTTAAGTTGGGTGCTTCTTCTGAGAGTAGGAGAAATACTGAAAGTTAAACTGTTAGAAGTATAAAGGCAATAAGATAGAAGACTGGAATATCCAGCTCATGTATGAATGTCATGCAAGTTTTTGATGTATAGAAGGTTGGTCAAAGATATAGTTCTTGGGAATTATGGTTAAACATGTTAATCACTAATTCTTGGGTATTGTGAGTTAATCACAAAGATACCCGCTCGATTGCATTCTGTTGCAACTCGATGTAAGAACTACTATGGCCTGAAAGACTAGCCAGGAATGAGGTTTAGGTATACACAGGGAACATAGTAAATGTTACTATACCTTCCATCGGTGTATTACCGTCTGTATTCATTTTCATAATTCATTTAGAGTTTCACGAACTCTAGCCCATTGCATAAGGTATCTTGCAAGAAGGTTGTTCATTAGAGAACTTTTGATGTTCGATGTTATGAATAACATAAGGGCCATACTTTCATTATGAATGAGATGTATGTTATGAATATTGATAATAATATATTACCTCCAGGTTTACTTTCATAATTCATTTTAGAGTTTCATACACTCTAGCCCATTGCACAATGTTTGTTGCAAAAGAGTTGTTCATAAAACAACAATTGTTGTTCAGTATTATGAATAACATGGAGGGCCATGCTTCCATCCAAAATTAGACGTATGTTATGAATATTGATGGTAATATGATACATCTATAACACTGACGCTAAATGTTGCAAGACTAAAAGAATACCACACAAGTGTGGCACTGCATTTGGTCACATTGGAGAAACCCGCATGGAAAACTCCATTATGATGGATTTTGAAGTCGTTTGATTTTGAATCATCTGACACTTGCAAATTTCCTCCGAAAAGTGAAGTGACTGAAATACCGTTCACAGGCCATAAGGAATGAGCAACAAACTTATTGGTGATCATACATTTTGATGTGTGTAGTTCAATAAATGTTGTTGCAAGTAGTGGATTTATCTATCTTCAGAAATGACTCAAGTAGATATATGGATATTTACTTGATGAGACGTAAGTCTGGATCTTTTGAAATCATTCGAAAGGTTTTCAAATATGAAGTAGAAGTTATTATAACAAGAAAATTATGTTTCTACAATTCGATTGCAGAAAGAAATATTTGAGTTACAAGTTTAGCGAATGTCTGATGAGTTGTGAAAAGAGTTTCATAACTTACACCTCCCGGAACACCACTGTGAGTGGAAAGTCCGTGAAGATGTAATCGAACCATTTATGACATGGTAAGATCAAATATGACATAAATAAATTTGCCATTATCCCTTTTAAAGTGATGCTTTAGAGACTGCGGCTTTTACACTGAAAAGAGCTCCATCAGGTCTGTTGAAATGACGCCATGGTATGGTACGCCCAACCATGTTGTATCTTTTCTTAACATTTGGAATATGGGGCTTGTGTAAAAGGTTACAAACCTATTCCAAATCAGACAAGTGCTACTTTGTAGGTTATCCCAAGTAATTGGGTATTCCTCCCTCACTATACCGAGGCAAATAGGTTTGCCACAAAGAACGGTATGCTTTTTGAAGAAAATGGTTCTTTCAAAAGGTGAGTGGGCGAATAGTGCAACTCGACGAGATAAACAGTATCTTCGTCATCAGGTCAAAGGAAAGAGACCTTGGAAGTAATTCCAGAGTTTCCTACTGCGACTGATACGAAAGTCTCTACAATAAAATGTATGGACTTCGATCGAACTTGCAGCTGAACCACGTGGGCAAGGCTCGTGCAAACCTCTCAGGTGCGCAAACGAGATATTGTTGTTAGACAACAGTATACCTACGATACACAAGGAAGCGTTGATGGGCCCTTACTCCGGAATTGGCTAAATGCCAATACAATCCGAGATAGTTTCCATATAAGTGATTCAAGATTAAAACCTTGATACACCTTTCGGAAGACTTAGAGTCTGACGAATATTTATGGAACTATAACTGATACGAATAAAAATGTTTTATCCATAAAGCTCGACTTGTTGCAATATACAAGTTCAAGGAGTTGACTACGATGAGGTTTCTTCATCGTAGCGATGCTTAAAGTCGGTTCGGGTTGAACTAGCAATTAATACATATTTCATATCATGAGATATAAAACAATGGAAGACAAAAGGATTTCCATCTGATGGAAATGAAACCAAGGACTTGCATGTGTTACAGTCCAAGGTATTTTGTCAATCCAGAGGATGCTAGTAAGGGTGCAAACTTCAGAGTTCCAGCGATGGACAGAAGAGAGCAAAGTGGAGTTGGAATCTTCATGTTTTGATGAAATGGTCAAAGGAGTTTTGACTTCATCAATGGATAACGACGATGCTTATAATTCAAGAAAGTAAGTGGGAGCATAATAATATTTCTAAAAACCTTGTGTGCTTGACACATTGGTAATTGGAATTAAATTTCTTGACACGAATTAGGACTTCATTTGGAAATAGTTTTTCAATGAAGTGCTTGGGCTAAATAGCCTTTATATTAGGCATGATGATCTATGGAGATAGATTTACCTAATAGGGCTGAGCAAAGATACATATTGACAAGATGCTAAAACCTTTTAGCATTAAAAATGTCAAGGAGTGATTCTTGCCGAAGTCACATGGAAAGAGTTTTTGCAAGACTCGGTGTCCCAAAACACTGATGAGCAAAATACATGATGGAGATTCCATACACTCTTGTGTTTGGATTAATCATGTATTCCATGGTATGTAAAAACAACCAGATATGTCCAATACTCCCAAAGTTATTGCGAGTATAGATACCAAAGTGATCAAAAGTACTGATCATGGGACAACAGTGAAAAAGGGTCATTGAGTACTATAGTAGCACTGATGACATGTTTTCTCGCAAGCGGAGATCATGAAGAGTTCGTTGTAAAAGGTTACATCGATACAGTCTTCAGCCATGCTCGAAGCGATTTTCAATTCAAGTTAAGGGTTTTGTGTAACACACAATGTGGTGGCACAGTTAGTTGGAAAAGGTTTCCAAACAAATTACTGTGGCGAATTCTATAATAGAGGCTAAGTATGTTACCGCTTTCGAAGCGACAAAGAAAATGTTGAATCATATAGTTCATTCATGAACTTGGTATGGTTCCAAGATGGCTTTTGTCAATGGGACACTACTGCAGGTAGTTGCTCCATAACTCAGTCTGAGGAATCCAGGTTCGACCTGTGATTCACATACATACAAAGCCAAGTCCACACAAAATATGAATTTTGTGAAAGCGTAAAAACGCGAGGATACGCAAAGATACACACGGAGCTGAAGTCGTCAGATCCGTTGGACATCAGGCTATACCACATGTGAAGCATATTTACACCGGTGTGCCACAGGTGTAAAGTGCATTAGCATTAACTAGATTATTGACTCTAGTGCAAGTGGGAGTCTGTAAGAGATATGCCCTAGAGGCAATAATAAATGTTATTATTTATCTCCATGCTCATTATTATGTTTATGTTCCATGCTATAACTGTTGTGGTTCCCGAGCCCGTATATCCATAAAGGCTCTGGGGAAAACCCATGTGCACGTGTGGAATAATAAACGGTAAAATGTATTCCTAGTCATGCCTCTAAGACTAGCTCAAGTGTTGCATGATGATTATGTTTTCCCAATCATGGGCATGTCTATGCCAGCAACTTTGAGGGCACAATGTTAGAAGAACATTTGTGTTGAATCGACCCGATTGATGTTATGCTATGAGATTCATTCGTCACAAGTTAATGGTTAATAACACAGAGATGGTTAACGTTTGCATAATTCCTCAGACCTTGAGAGTATCGAGTTTCTTCATCCTTGATTCATGAACTTTGGGGTTTGTTAAACGTCATCCGTAACTGGATGGCTATTACGGCGGCTTACGGGTTCATGGGAAAGTATGTCAAGTAACTTGATAGCTCAAGATTGGGATTTGCTCCTCCAACGATGGAGAGATATCTCTGGGCCCTCTCGGTGTTACGGTATCCATCATCGTCTGGCCAGACACTTTGTGATTTGATCACGGGGATGCCGGAACACGGTAACGAGAAAAGAGAACAATACCGGTAACGAGGTAACTAGCATAGTGGACAAGTTGTTGATCCACGGGAATGCCAACATGTCTCACCTCGGGTATTTGTAACATATCGCGAAGCAACAGGAATAGCACACGGCAACTGGAGGTTCACTCGAATATTCATTCGTGTGGGTATAGGGGTCAATATGGGTATCCACGGCTCCGATGTTGATCATTGATCGGAAGGGGTTCCGTGTCATGTCTATACTTCACCGAACCTATAGGGTCACACGCTTAAGGGTCATCTATCTGCTGAATACTAGACAGGGAGTCTGAGAGAAAATCACCGAAAAAGTTTCGGACACCGAAAAGTTTCGGACAGCGGAAAAGTTCCGCAGAGAGAGGTCACCGGATGAGTTCCGGTGAAACTGAAAAGTTGTTTCAGGGGATACCATTAAGTCAAAATGGTTTCGGCACATGCCTGATAATTCCTGGAGGATACCAGAATCATTCTGGAAACTTCTGGGAATTTTCTGGAAGAAAAACCGGAAATGTTCCGGGGCTGCCGGAACCGCTTCAGATGCTTTTCGCAGATGAAATCACTAAACTGGAATTGTTCCAGAACGCATTGAAAATTATTTTAGTGGGTACTGGAAATGTTCTAAGCCCACATAAATATTTTCAGTTCGAACGGACGCTGAAAAATGTCGTCGTGAATAGTGAAAGTGCTTTTTGGGAATTTTATGGAAAGCACCTTTTTGGAAATTCCAAAAAGGGCCTTCTAGAAGGGGAAGGAGGGCATGGCACCTCATGGGGGGGGGTCCCCCCCCAAGGGTGGCCGGCCAAGGAGGTGGAGCACCATGGTGCTCCACATGGCACTCCCATAGGGCATATTCCCTTTTGGAAAGGGATATTCCAAGGGCACTTTGGGGTTTTTGTGTGACAATTTTACCCCTTGGCTAGCCTATATATAGGAGTGATCTTGGCAGCCATTTCCCCATCCCTTGCTCTCATACACATGCCAAGATGTTATCTGGCTTCTCTCTCCCTCCCACGAAAAGAGTTTCGTAGAGCCGAAAGGCTGTTTGGGTTCCGGCAGGAACTAGTTCTGGACGGCGAAGCCCTGCCGGATAGATGACACCGTATGTGTGCAACTCTGTAGAGAGGTCGTTGTTTCGATCTGTAGGAGATATGCCCTAGAGGCAATAATAAATGTTATTATTTATCTCCGTGTTCATAATTAGGTTTATGTTCCATGCTATAACTGCTATGGTTCCCGAGCCCGTATATCCATAAAGGCTCTGGGGAAAACCCATGTGCACGTGTGGTATAATAAACGGTAAAATGTATTCGTAGTCGTGCCTCTAAGACTAGCTCAAGTGTTGCATGATGATTATGTTTTTCCAATCATGGGCATGTCTATGCCAGCAACTTTGAGGGCACAATGTCAGGAAGGACATTTGTGTTGAATCGACCCGAATTGATGTTATGCTATGAGATACATTCGTCATGAGTTAATGGTTAATAACACAGAGATGGTTAATGTTTGCATGATTCCTCAGACCATGAGAGTATCGAGTTTCTTCATGCTTGATTCATGAACTTTGGGGTTTGTTAAACATCATCCGTAAATGGATGGCTATTACGGCGGCTTACGGGTTCATGGGAAAGTATGTCAAGTAACTTGATAGCTCAAGATTGGGATTTGCTCCTCCGACGATGGAGAGATATCTCTGGGCCCTCTCGGTGTTACGGTATCCATCATCGTCTGGCCAGACACTTTGTGATTTGATCACGGGGATGCCGGAACACGGTAACGAGAAAAGAGAACAATACCGGTAATGAGGTAACTAGCATAGTGGACAAGTTGTTGATCCACGGGAATGCCAACATGTCTCACCTCGGGTATTTGTAACATATCGCGAAGCAACAGGAATAGCACACGGCAACTGGAGGTTCACTCGAATATTCATTCGTGTGGGTATAGGGGTCAATATGGGTGTCCACGGCTCCGATGCTGATCATTGATCGGAAAGTGTTCCGGTCATGTCTATACTTCACCGAACCTATAGGGTCACACGCTTAAGGGTCATCTATCTGTTGAACGCTAGACAGGGAGTCTGAGAGAAAGTCACCGAAAATGTTTCGGAGACAACGGAAGAGTTCCGAGAGAGAGAACACCGAAAGAGTTTCGGTAAAACCGAAAAGTTGTTTCGGAATATATTATTTGGTCAAAAAGGGTTTCGGCACCGCCTGGAAATTTTCAGAGGATGCCAGAATTGGTCTGGGAAGTTCTGGGAATTTTCGGAGAGAAAAACCGGAAATGTTCTGAAACTGCCGTAACCGCTGTTAATGCTTTCCGCTGATGAAAACCACCGCACCGAAAATGTTTCGGATCATGCCCAGAATAATTTTAGAGGGTGCCGGAAATGTTCTGGGACCTTCTGGAATTTTTCAGAAAAAGTTTCGCGGAAAACATCTTGTCTCAGCGCGAGGGGACAAGATCCCACGAATCGGGGGTTGCATGTTTGGTGGCTTTTTGTCTAGGGAGCATGCATGTTTCATGGAGACATGTTGGTGGCTTGTTGGGGGGCCCCCCCCATGGGGAGACAAGGTGTGGGCCGGCCCAAGGGCTGCCATGGTGGTGTCCCCTTGGTGCCCCCCTTGTGTTACCATTATGCCCTTTCATGTGTGACATGAAGCTTGGGTATTTTGGTATTTCAACATCCCACCCCACCCCTTGCCTTGGCCTATAAAAGGAGGAGAAGGGGCTGCCATTCTCCCCATCCCTTGCTCTCATACACATGCCAAGATGTTATCTGGCTTCTCTCTCCCTCCCACGAAAAGAGTTTCGTAGAGCCGAAAGGCTGTCTAGGTTCCGGCAGGAACTAGTTCTGGACGGCGAAGCCCTGCCGGATAGGTGACACCGTATGTGTGCAACTCTGTAGAGAGGTCGTAGTTTCGATCTTAGTGCCCGAGGGGCTGTTCGAGAGTGCCTCCCGAAGGGCTGTCCAAGTGACGGTCCGAGTTCTGTGAGTCCTTCCGAAGGGCTGTCCGAGTGACCATTCGAGTTTCGAAGGTCCTCCCGAAGGGCTGTCCGCGACATCGTCCGGGGGACTGTTCGACCGCCTCCCGGAGGGCTGTCCGAAGGGAAGACGAGGGTATACATCCTCGCGGTTGGGAGGTTGTAAATCCTAGCTGCGGGGATCTGCACCGCCGATCGTCATCGACTCTACTTCCGCTGCGCTACGAGTCGGTAACGAACATGATCAAACCTTGTATGCAGTCTCCATAGTGGTCCTGGGCTGGTGCGTAGGGCGGAAAATTTTTGTTTTCTGCTGCGTTACCCTACACTAGGCAGCGCAGCCGCCGGCCCCCCTCCTGCCTTCTCCTCTGTGCCCAAATATGGAAAGGGGGAAGGCACCTAGGGCAGGAGGCCAAGGCTGGCCGCTGGCCCCCTTGGGGGCGCCCTAGGGCTGCCTTCCCTCCCCCCCACCTATATATATGTGTGAGGAGGGAGAGGGGCAAGACACACCACGATCCCCAAGCCATGTGTGGCGCCTCGTCTCCCTCTAGTTCTAGTTCCTCCTTCGTCCACGTCCGTTGTGCTTGGCGAAGCCCTGCGGATAGTTTCACCACCACCGTCACCACGCCGTCGTGCTGCCGGAACTCATCTACTACTTCGCCTCTCTTGCTAGATCGAAAAGGTGAGGACGTCATCGAGCTGAACGTGTGCTGAACGCGGAGGTGCCGTACGTTCGGTACTTGATCGGGACAGATCATGAAGGTGTACGACTACATCAACCGCGTTGATAAACGCTTCCGCTTAACAATCTACGAGGGTACGTAGACACACTCTCCCCTCTCGTAGCTATGCATCTCCATGGATAGATCTTGCGTGTGCGTAGAATTTTTTTTGTTTTCCATGCAACATTCCCCAACAGGGGATGCCCAAGCTCATTGGTGAGTTCATGCCTACATTGGACCCTGCAACCAGCACACATTTGGGTGAATGTTTCTCTTGTTCCTGATGCCTCCTACTCCCAAATGGTAGTAGTTCAACAATTCTCTTCTCACTCGTCTTCTAACACCTGCTCTGTGTTTCCTATCTATAATGTTTTAACACGAGAAAAATGTACTCATATAATTCTAGAAGTAGCTACTTTGATTTCGTTTGTGTAGAATATATATGCATGCCACGGGAAATACATTAATTGGATCAAAGCACATGGGCTCTACACTCCCTCTTTCTGTCCCCAAGTCCCTACCACACACATGGAGATCCGGGCGCTAGTACGTATCAGTGTTGTTAACTGTTGTACACCCTCAATTAAAAACCATTTTTTGATTATAATTACTGGTAAATGCACCATGGCACATACATGCCACGTCTTTGTTTGGTACTCTGAGTTACTCAACCCATATTGTTGCCTTAATTGATGTAAATTGTCAAGAAGAACAATGTATTTATTTTATTTTCAATGTTCTCATTCACATTAAAGCCACACTAATATCACTCACAAAACAATGTGCATCTACTTAATTGTCATTGATGGTATATGCCAATGAGAAAGATGTGATGTTATTAAGCATAGAATTCTCCATGACCAATTGTGGCAAAATAGTCATCACTGCCACATGTGAAGATGTCGCTGATTCATGTGAGTCGTCATTAATTCAATGGCCACATTTACAATATAAGACAATAGATACATTCTGGACAAATATTTCATCGATGATTATTCAACTCTGAAGACGGATGCCATTCACACCTTGAAGATTTTGATCAAATATTAGAAAAATGTGATGGCATACCTTTGGCGATCTTGGCCATATCTAGTTTGTTGGCTAACACGGACAAAATAAAGCATCTATGGAATCACATAGAAAATTCAGTTGGTTGTGGACTTGAAACAAGTGGCAGCGCAGAAAAGATGATGATCATTTTGTCACTTTGTTACTGTGATCTTCATCCTTGTTAAATTGTGATCCAAATTCTAGTACCGTGTTGGACTAGACATAGTACAACCGATGTGGGCGTTGCGTTGATGTCAACGCGTACGAGTACAATTCGTTTACTTATCCTCCAAGGACTCTTATGTGTTGCCCCTCATATATAACCCATGTAGTCGTACCTAAGACGGCCTGTCGTCTCGTGCTTGTAATACTCCTTCATCATAGTGATTGCGCCTTCGTGCGTCCATGGTTTTCTCCCGCAAAGGTTTTCACGTAAAAATCCGTGTGCTCTTGTGTCTCGTTTATTTCTCGTTATTATCTAACAAGTGGTATCAGAACCAAGTTCGCAGATACTCCCTCCGTTCGGAATTACTTGTCTCAAAAATGGATGTATCTAGAACTAAAATATGTCTAGATACATCCATTTCTGCGACAAGTAATTTCGAACGGAGGGAGTACGTGATTTGAGATCGAGAGCTAGGGTTCTGTGTGCGCACACGTCTGGCGATCTGCGGCGGATCGATTTTTCCTGCAGCCGAGACTGACAGGATTATCATCGCGCGTGGCCGTGTCCGAGATTGACGCAAACTCTCGAAGTTGTGGTTTATTATTTCCTGTGAAGCTGATCCGCGTGATCGCTTTGCTCCGCTCGCTTACCGAGGCGTCTGGAGTCCCGAGGCAACATCGATCCGCTACGCTGCTGTTGCCGTTGCTTCACATCAATTGATCCAAGCAGTACTACTTCTCACGTGAAGACAGAAGCTAATTTATCTGCGATTTGTTTTGTCTGCTGCTCCACGTCCAAGCCTACCGAAGCTGCTGCTGCTCCTCCTCACGTGAGATTACGAGGCTCCATTACCTAGTGTTAGTACTATTACTACCTCAGACTAGTACTTGCTACATCCACACAAGGATACTACCAGGTGCTATTGTTTCTAGTTTTTTGCTCCGCATTAATTAATTCTGTCAAGAATTTTTTCTACCGGCTTGTACAACTTTCTGTACACAGATTTAATCGACTCATGGCATCCATGAAGTACGATCTTCCGCTGCTGGATCGTGACACAAGGTTTACCCTATGGCAAGTCAAGATGCAGGCGTTGTTGGCACAGGCCGACTATGATGAAGCACTGGATAGTTTTGGGAAGAACAGAATTCAGGATTGGACTGATGAGGAGAAAAGAATAGATCGTAAGGCTTTGTCACAAATTCAACTCCATTTGCATAATAATATTTTGCAGGAAGTTTTGAGCGAGAAAACTGCCGCCGCTCTATGGTTAAAGCTGGAAGGAATTTGCATGACTAAAGATCTCACCAGCAAGATGCATCTGAAGCAAAAATTATTCCTGCACAGGTTACCCGAGAGAGGTAATGTTTTGAATCATATTTCAGAATTTAAGGAGAATATATCCGATCTTGCTGCAATGGATGTTAAGTATGAAGAGGAAAATACTGCTTTGATGTTACTTTGTTGACTGCCAAGTTCTTATACCAATTTTAGAGACACCATATTATACAGTCGTGATACTCTCACACTTAATGAAGTTTATGAAGTTTTGAACTCTAAGGAGAAGATGAAATTAATGGTGCCTCATGATGGTTGAAGTTCATCCCAAGCCGAGGGATTATCTGTTCGTGGCAGGACAAAGGATAAGAACTCCAATAATGGAAACAGAGGCAAAAGTAAGAACGGCCACATGGGCCGGTCGCAATCCAGAGACAAAGAAATATTGCAGATATTGCAAGAGAGACGGGCATGACATCTCTGAGTGTTTCAAGTTGCAGAACAAGGAAAAGAGAAAAGGTAACAAACAAGGTGAAAATTCTGCTAATGTTGCTCGTGATGATAGTTCCAATGATGCTCTTGTCGTTATTGCTGGATGTGCTGAGACCAATAATGAGTGGGTACTTGATACTGCATGTACTTTTCATATGTGCCCGCATAGAGATTGGTTTACTACTTTTGATTCTACTACTTCTGCTGGTTCCATTTTGGGTTTTCATAATTCACCATGCAAGATTGAAGGCATAGGTTCCATTCGAATCAAGATGTTTGATGGCATAATCAGAACTTTGACAGATGTTCGGTATATTCCGAAGATGAAGAGAAATCTTATCTCTATGAGTGCCCTTGATGCAAAGGGGTACAAGTATTCAGGTGGAGACAGCGTTTTGAAAGTCATCAAAGGTTCCCTTATTGTGATGAAAGGTGATTTAAGTTCGACCAATGGTCTTTATTACCTTCGAGGTTCTACCGTTTCAGGTAACGCTACTCCAGTTATTTCAAAGAATTCTGATTCTGATGCTGCTAACCTTTGGCATATGTGTCTTGGACATATGAGTGAACTTGGTTTGGCAGAGTTAAATAAAAGGGGTCTTCTTGATGGATATGAAACTGATAAATTGAAAATTTTGTGAGCATTGTATCTTCGGCAAGCACAAGAGGGTGAAGTTCAACACTTCGGTTCATACAACTGAAGGTATTCTTAATTATGTTCATTCTGATTCATGGGGACCATCTCGCAAAAAGTCACTAGGTGGTGCTAGTTACATGCTGACTATTATTGATGATTATTCGTGAAAAGTTTGGCCTTATTTCCTGAAGCATAAATATGAAGCATTCTCAGCATTTAAGAAGTGAAAGATTATGATTGAAAGACAAACTAAAAAGAAGGTAAAGATACTTCACACTAATAATGGTATGGAATTCTGTTCTAAGCAATTTAAGAATTATTGCAAGTCTGAAGGCATTGTTAGACATTACACCGTTCCTTATACTCATCAACAAAACGGTGTTGCTGAGTGTATGAACATGACCATTATTTTTAGAGCCCGTTACATGTTGCCCAATGCAGGTTTGCATAGGCGTTTTTGGGCTGAGGCTGCTTCCACTGCTTGTTATCTCATTAATCGTTCACCATCTCTTGCTCTTAATAAGAAAACTCCAATTGCGGTATGGTCTGGTTCACCTACTGATTATTCACAGTTGAGAGTTTTTGGTTGCACTGCTTATGCTCATGTTGATAATGAAAAGTTGGAGCCTAGGGCTGTTAGGTGCATCTTTCTTGGTTATAAGTCTGGTGTTAAAGGTTTTAAATTGTGGAATCCTGAAACCCAGAAGGTTGTTATTAGCAGAAATGTTATCTTTAATGAAACTTCTATGTTACATGATGTTCCATCTACTAACGTTCCTGTTGAGAGTGAATAGCAGCCTACTGTTCAGGTGGATCATGTTATTGATTCAGGTGATACATCTGATAAGGAAAAATGGACATGATGATCCGTCGTTGATGATGAACATGTCACTCCAAATCAGCCTATTGTTCCACCCAATTGGAATCTTGCACTTGATAGAGTTAGCAGGGGAATTAATAAACCTGACAGGTTAATTGAAGAGTGCAATATTGTTTCTTTTGCTTTATCAGTTGCAGAAGAAATTGAAGGTAATGCTGAGCCTTCTTCAAATTCCGAGGCTATTATTTCTAGTGACAGTAATAAGTGGATGACCGCTATGCATGATGAGATGGAATCACTTGAAAAGAATGGCACTTGGGATTTATTAAAATTACCTAGAGAGAAGAAACATATTCGTTGCAAGTGGGTTTTCAAGAGGAAAGAAGGTGTTTCTCCTAATGATGAGACAAGATATAAAGCAAGGTTAGTTGCTAAACGTTATAGTCAGATTCCAGGTATTGACTATAATCAAGTCTTTTCTCCTATTGTGAAGTATAGCTCTATTCGCACTTTACTCAGTATTGTTGCCATGCATGATTTTGAGTTTGAACAATTGGATGTTAAAACTGCATTTTTTCATGGAGAATTAGAAGAGGATATTTATATGGAACAACCTGAAGGTTTTGTTATTCCTGAAAAAGAAAAGCTTGTCTGTAAGTTAAAGAAATCTCTTTATGGATTGAAGCAATCCCCTAGACAGTGGTACAAGAGATTTGACACCTTTATGCTCTCTTAAGGTTTTTAAAAGGTCTAATTATGATAGTTGTGTTTATTTGAAAACTGTCAATGGTTCAACTATTTATTTGCTCCTTTATGTTGATGATATATTAATTGCTGCAAAGAGCATGTCAGAGATTGATGAACTAAAGAAGCAGTTAAGTAATGAATTTGAGATGAAGGATTTGAGTGCAGCAAAGAAAATACTTGGCATGGAAATATCCAGAGATAGACCGTCTGGAAAAGTATATCTAAGTCAGAAGGGATATACTGATAATGTTCTTCGTCATTTTAATATGCATAATGCCAAACCGGTGAGTACTCCGTTAGCTGCACACTTCAAATTATCATCAGCTTTATGTCCTAAGTCAGATGCAGATATTGAGTACATGTCTAAAGTTCTCTATTCAAGTGCAGTTAGTTCACTTATGCATACCATGGTTTGTTCTCGTCCGAATTTATCATATGCATTGAGTGTTGTCAGTAGATACATGGCTAATCCTGGAAAAGAGCATTGGAAAGCAGTTCATTGGATATTCAGATACTTGCGAGGTACTTCTAATGCTTATTTACAGTTTGGGAAAACTGGAGATGGACTTGTTGTTTTTTGTTTATTCTGATTTTGCTGGTGATTTGGATAAGAGAAGATCACTCACATGTTATGTTTTCACCATTGGTGGTTGTGCTGTGAGTTGGAGAGTAACTTTACAGTCTATTGTGGCTTGTTCCACTACCGATGCTGAGTATATGGCTATTTTTGAGGCATGCAAGGAAGCTATCTGGTTGAGAGGTTTGTACACTGAGCTTTGTGGAGATTCATCTTGCCCTACCGTATTTAGTGACAGTCAAAATGCTATATATCTTACAAAGAATCCAATGTATTATGAGAGAACAAAGCACATTGATGTCAGATATCACTATATTCGAGATGTTGTTGCTGAAGGTGATTTGAAGGTATGCAAGATAAGTACTCATGATAATCCTGCTGATATGATGACAAAGCCAGTTCCTACCAATAAGTTTGAGCTTTGCTCAGGCTTAGTTGGTATTTCTCACTAGTCCTATGGACTTTGACGCACAAGGTTTTTAAACTGATTTGGATGGAGTTATTCACTTTCTTCGACTACTGGAGGGAATTTGGCTTAAGGTAGAGATTGTTAAATTGTGATCCAAATTCTAGTACCGTGTTGGACTAGACGTAGTACCACGGGTGTGGGCGTTGCATTGACGTCAATACGTACGAGTACAATTCGTTTACTTGCCCTCCAAGGACTCTTATGTGTTGCCCCTCATATATACCCCATGTAGTCGCACCTAAGGCGGCATGTCGTCTCGTGCTTGTAATACTCCTCCATCATAGTGATTGCGCCTTCGTGCGTCCGTGGTTTTCTCCCACAAGGGTTTCTACGTAAAAATCCGTGTGCTCTCGTGTCTCGTTTATTTCTCGTTATTATCTAACAATCCTCATCTAAAAGCATGTCTGTTATACCTCAGTATGTTCACAAAAGGATGTATTATTAAGATGAAGGACCCGATAAGGAGTTGGATTCCTGAAGGATACTTTCATGGAGAAGGAAGATATGTAGTACATGAGTCAGGATAGAGGTGTTTTTTAATGAGCTCATGAAAGAAGTTTGATCCAACCTATGAAGACAGAACGGTACAGTAATGTTAAAAGTTCATGATACAGTCATGGACTTCATCATATCCAAGCCAATTGAAGAGAACTTTGTTACACCATAGTGTTCCCGGTCCAATTATTGATCAGATACGAAGAACAGTTCATCGGTTCTCCCTCCAAGCTACAGAAGAAAGCAATTCTTTTCTAGAAATTCGCCTTCTCATGCCCGATAACTTCAAGTATCGGGATTATTGTGGGGAATCCCTTCTCTAGATGAGTTCAAGCATTTGCGACTTTGCTAAATTTCCTGAAGGAGGAATCGAGGAGATGCAAGCACTAGAGATGTTGAAACTGGTCAGAGCCTTTAAGCAGCCAATTTAATTTCTTCAAGATTTTGGCCAGCTAAAGAATCTAAGGAAGGTGAATATCGATCTTAGCAATGATCAAAAAGCCAACGAAGATACAAAGGAGTGCACGAAAGCTATTGCGTCTTCTCTCTATCAACTGGGCACACACAATCTTCTGTCTTTATCTATCTAGAATTGTGATTGCCGCTTATTATTGAAAGAATGGTGCCCTGCTCCGCTTGGCGTCCAAAATTGGATGTTGCAGTCAACCCGCTGGTTCTGAACTGGATGGAATCCCTCGTCAACCTTCAGAAGTTACAGTTTGAACTGCAGATGGTCAAGCATGAGGACCTCTGCATCCTCGGAGGCTTACCTGCTATCCTAATTCAGACACTAATAGGGGAAAGAATTTTCTGAAGGACAACCCATTCTTAGCGGTGAAATGGGATTCCCATGCTTGAGGAGTTTTGCTTATATCATGAATGGTGGGTTGGAAAAGCTCAAGATTTGTTTCAGCCCCACAATGAACCAGTAATTGAGAACCTCCCCTGCGGTCTTACTACCGTCACATGCAAGTGTGGAGCATATAAAGATTCCCCTCTAATCTAATTCTGTGTGCCTATATCTATAGTTCTCCTTTGTTGGCTGCTCTAAGTGTTTTTCTTCAAGTGATGTGACGTACTAATTATTGAGTGACCATTATTTATCTTTTTATTGGTCATTTCTCTCGAACAAAACTGTCTGACAAGCTATAAATCAAAGAATTTTCATGCCACTGCCTCAGAAGCTCTTATGAGTTGTACTAGTTTTGACAGTTTGACTTACCATCGCTTGTGGTCATTTGCAGTGCTATTCTCCGCAGATCGCTAGAGCACAAGAATCTCTTACACATGTAGTCTGCACATTCTAAGCCTTCATCCCCATCATAATTAAGTTGATTCAGAAACTTATCTTCACCTTGATGAAGAGCATCCTAGGCTGCACCTGATTACACTTATTTGTAAGAGCAAGTAATACTGTACAGTACTTAGAACTTATGAAGCCTAATGAGAAATTCATTCTGAGCACCCGTATTCATTACATCCATGGGAAGAGGAACTAGCAAGACACCCATCAAAATAAAGGTCCAACTTCCCTATCTTTTAGGAAACGCATGCAGCAATAAATATGCATGACACGACAAAAAAAAGGGATAGGATAGACACAATTGTCATGACCAACTTTCGGAAACACATCACACTGTTCAAAAGATACAGCTACATTTGCTGACCACCGATCAAATTATCAGGCACATTTTGACTCATGTGCTCACAACCTTCTGAAAAACATGGAGGTATTTTTTTTTTAAGCTAAAAAAAAACATGGAGGTAGATGTGTCGATTCCACAGGTCAACCATTATTGTTTGCTGGATAGCAACAGGCAGAGCTGTAAAGGAGAACTTTAACAGATCAAGGGTCACCAGCAATTGTCGGAACACAGTTGGTTTAAGCACCATTCATTTGTACTCCCTCCATCCGAGAAAGCTTGTCCCGAGCTTAGTTTATTTCAAATTTTGCAAATGAGTGAATCTACACTCTAAAATACGTCTATATACATCTATATGTAGTTTGCATTGGAATCTCTAAAAAGACTTATTTAGGAACAGAGGGAGTAAATAGAAAATATTGGTAGGTTATTGATTCCAGACGACATACCTGAACCTCTCTTGGACAGGAATATGCGAGCTCCCTGAAGAAATAGGACATCTATCAATAGTGTAGAGATGTCACATAGGCGACTAATTTACCATCGTCTATCTTTAATCTAGAAAATTTGGTGCATCTATCAATTGGCGAGTTTGTTACATTTCCTGAAGGAGGAATTGGCAGGACGGAATGGAAGCACTAGTGACGATAGAAACTGGTCAGAGGCTTTAAGCAGCCAATTCAATTTCTTCAAGATTTTGGCAAGCTACAGAATTTGTGGAAGCTGAATATTGATCTTAGCGATGATCAAGAGGCCACTGAAGATACAAATGGGGAGCGCATGAAAGCTATTGCATCTTCTCTCTATGAACTAGGCACACACACTCTTTGCTCTTTATCTATCTGGAATTGTTATTGCAGATTATTACTGGAAGAATGGTGCCCTGCTCCGCTTGGCCTCAGATAACTTACGACCTGGTGGTCAACCTCCCCAAGGCCAAGCGTTCCGAATTGGATGGGTTCCCTCGTCAACCTTCAGCAATTATGGATTGAACTGTATGAAGACCTCTGCATCCTTGGAGGCTTACCTGCTCTCCTCGTGCAGACACTAGTAGAAAAACAACCTAATGTTCACCTCATTAGTCCCGGTTCAATTACGGAACGGCACTAATGTGACCATTAGTGCCGGTTTCAATGGCTAGGGGGCGGCACTGTTGGCGCCGCCTCCTCGCAGCGCCGCTTCTTCTTCCTCCTCTATCTCACACAACTCAACTCTCTCTTCTCTGTTGCTTTGTTCTTCTCACAAGAACACAAGAACACACACCATGAAAACTCACACGCACACACACTTCACCAAGGAGAAAGCTGGCTTTGCCTTGTCTCCCGGTGAAAATCACAGGCGCTACATGTTTCCTCAGCCCTCTCGGCCTCCTTTTTCCATTACACAATGCAACTTCTATATACACAGAGGTTGGCATGGCTGCCATGCAAAAGTCACGCCACTACTTGACCCATTACTCCACTAACCACTCCATGCACTAACTAACTTGACTACATGCACTACATGCATGCCCACATACACCGCTCGAGTAGCTCCTTCTCAACAGCACACGACCCAGCCAGGCGGGCTAACAAACTCGCTGATTCTCTCAGCTCCAACAACCTCATCTAGCCGGTCGCTCCAGCCTCACGTGCTTGCCGCATCACACAGCCGTGCCGCCTCGTGCAGCTTTGCAGCCTCTCGCCGCCATCGGCATCTCGCCGTGCTCGCCGTCTCGCACGGCGGCTTGGCATCTCGCCTTCTTGGCACGCCTCCGCTGAACCTTCGCTGACCAACAACTCCTGAACCTATACTACATGCCTAAACAAAATAAACATGTTGATACAAATATCAAGATTAGTGCTAACATTCACCCCCTAATCTTGATATCATATTCTTCAATGCGGATCACCAGTAGCCACATGACGACGCCATCGCAGCGCCGTACACTCGCACCTGCCGCAGCATCGCACGGCAAAATTTGTTGGCTTCGCACCAACTCCCCATGATGACGATGGCATCGCACCACCGCCGTCGGCATCACACCAACCCGAGTGACAGCATCGCGCCGTCGTCAATCTTCATAGCGGCATCGCACCGCGCCACCTTGTAACGGCCTCACACCGTCGCCGTGGCAGCATCGCACCGCCGTCTCCTCCTAGCGGCATCGCACCGCAACCACCTGTTCACGCGGCATCACACCGGCAAACACCTCCTTGTCTCGCCACCGGCCCACCATCTCGCATGGAGTCCGACATGTCGCCGCCGACGCCATCGTAGCGCCGGTCACCATGGACCATCTTCTCATGGATGACGTCCTTGCGACGCCGACCACCACACCATCATCATCATCCTGCAGCATCACACAGCCGTGCCGCCTCGTGCAGCTTTGCAGCCTCTCGCCGCCATCGGCATCTCGCCGTGCTCGCCGTCTCGCACGGCGGCTTGGCATCTCGCCTTCTTCGCACGCCTCCGCTGAACCTTCGCTGACCAACAACTCCTGAACCTATACTACATGCCTAAACAAAATAAACATGTTGATACAAATATCAAGATTAGTGCTAACAGGCACTCATTAGTCCCGGTTCGTGTTGAACCTCTAGTACCGGTTCGTGACACAAACCGGGACTAAAGGTGTGGTGGCAGGCTGGTGTCGGGCTAGGGCCCCACGAGCACATTTAGTCCCGGTTCGTGTCACAAACCGGTACTAGAGGTGTACCTTTAGTCCCGGTTTGTATAACCAACCGGGACTAAATGTGCCTCTATATAAACCCTTCGTCGAGCCCGAGCCCATTTCTCTCTGTTTTCCCCTTTCATTCATTCCTCTCATCTGTTCTTCCCCATTGCTCGAGCTCATCCTTCATTTTTGCCAAAAAATGTCAAGATTTGAAGGCCCCCCATCCATCCAAGTCTTCACAAAGGTTAGCAACTTTGTCCTTTCGTCTCTCATTGCTAGATTAGCTCTGGCAATGCTTTATAAGTATAGTGATTTGTGGGTTTTAGTTTGGGAGTAATTATGTGGTAGTTTATTTGATTTATATGCAATTTGAGCTCAAATTAACTTCTTAGTTTGCATATGCAGGTGTGGTTTACTTAGTGCCTTCCCGTCCCCGTCCTAACCACCATTTGATAGAAAAATTTGGGTTTTAGTTTGATAGACAAATTTGGGTACGTTTGCCAGAACACAATTCACAATTCTTTTTATCATGATCTAATATATATACACACAACTAATACATTCATATTGATCTCATTCTTTTAAAGTTTCAGAGATGCGGGATCAGCTCCTACCAAAGGACCGCGTACGAGCAATTCAAGAGGAAATGGCGGGTTTTTTGCTCGATCAGGTCATAGATCCCAAAGGAGAATACCATTACCCCGTATCTAGATCGACCTAATGCCTCCATGTAATGATCTGCAAATTGTAGGAGAAATTGTATATACCAAATTGTATATATATATATATATATGTGTATGTGTGAATGGTCGTGCGAGAAATTCGATGATATATATATATGATTGGTTCTACGAGAAATTTATTTATATATATACATAACGTGTATAATATGTAGTAGCGTAAAATATGTTTGAAATGAAAAAAAATTAAATGGAAAACACAAAACTAAAAGGAAAAATAAACCATAAACCCAAAACCCCTAAACCTTTTAGTCCCGGTTAGTGTAAGGCCCCCAGCCCCCCGACACGGGCTCTTGCCACGTGGTGGGCCTTTGATCCCGGTTCGTGACGAACCGGCAATAAAGGGGAGGTACCTTTAGTCCCTACCCTTTAGTGCCAGTTGCAGAACCGGCACTAAAGATCCCTACAAACTGGGACAATAGCCCGATTTTGCACTAGTGAGATACCAGTAAGAGAAAGAATGTCTGAAGGGCAAGGACAGCTCATTGTTGGTGGTGAAATGGGATTCCCATGCCTGAGTGATTTCGTTTACTGTATGTGTGATGGGTACGGGAACAGGATGGAGATGATGTTTGAAGCAGGATCCATCATGCTCAAGTTAGAAAACCCCGAGATTTGTTTCAGCCTAACAATGAACGAGTAAATATATTCAGTATTGGTAGTCCTTTTGATTTTTGGAATCGAGAACATCCCCCGCAGTATCACGACCATGGAGACATCACTCAGCACAGACCCCAGCAAGAGATAGCCCATTTTAATTACCTCCCTATATTTAATTTATAGCTCTCTGTGCTGCGTGCTCAAGTTCTCTTCTCCTCAGCAATTGCTAGCCGTATTTTTGTGTGACCATTATTTATCTTGTGAACTTGATCATGCATGGCTTAGGATGACACCATTTCTCCTTCTCTTTTTTGTCCTCCTTTCATCCTTGTTGGCAAGCTAGAAACCAAGGAAGCTCTGTCATAAACAGTTTCTCAAACTAAACAGATCATAAATTCTTATCAGTTAGGAGTATAAATAGTTCTGACAGTTTAACCTACCATGCATTGATTGTGGTCGTTCTTGAAGTCTAATGGAGTACAATGGTTGCCAACTTGCCATAGCTTTACTCCAAAGTTTACTCAAGTTATGAAGGGCTGAATATCTAGCATATGACCATCAGTACAGCAGAAAAGTAAGGCAAAAGGTGACAAGGATAACTTATTAGGACAAATCCAGGACTGACAAAACTAATTAAAAATTGCAGCTTAGCTGAGGCCAAATGTGCAACTCCCTTGAAGTAGTAGCCATCCATATGTATGAAACACATATAGTGGATCAACAAAATGGTGATAGTCAGAAAGTTTACTACTAGCTTGTTGGAAGAAGTACTAAAAAATCTCTAGAAAGGGTTGACAGTCAGAAAGTTTACTACAGTTTCTCCAGCGATTATTACATTTCAGACGTACTAAAAAAGGAAAAGGTTGGAAGAAGTAACCTACAAAGAGAAGTTCACCCCTCGATTAGCACTCCAGAGCATCTAGGCAAAATCTCTAGAAAAGGTTTCAATCAGTGCCCTGTTCCAGAAAATAGTGGTATTTTTCGGGGAGTAACTCCTTATATTCCTGGCCTTTCCCCCCTGATGCAAGTGCAGCCAGCAAGCTAGCTGTGGAAGCTTCAAAGGTGAACCTCCTCTCATCAATTTTAGACAGATAAGTCCCAGCCCTGGGCACCTCCCCTTTCCGAAGTAAGCTTCTAACTATAGCATTTAGCATATGGGAGTCGGCAGCACATCCATTCTTCTCCATAGAAAGGAATAGATCATCACTCTTGTAGAGAAACTTCTTCTATTAAGTTTTGTATCATTAAGCTATGTGTAACAACGTCAGGCACTAATCCTTTGGCCCAGATACCGTCAAACAAATCTTTGGCTTCTTCCTTCCTGTTACCTTTAAGCAACACACCAATCATAATATTAAAAGTGATAATAGAAGGCTTAACACCGTCCAACATTTCCCTGATAACAACCAGTGCATCATCTATCCTTCTATTCTTAGAGTAACCATCTATCAGTATGCTATAGGTGACAACATCTGGTTTCAAGCCAATTGAGCACATATTTTCTAGTAACTTCCTCACTTCATCCATCTTACCATCTGAAAAGTATCCACCCATCATTGTGTTATAAGTTACACGTCAGGCTTTACACCCATGTGTATCATCAGGCCGAACACATCTTGGGCTTCCATAACCCTTCCATTTTTGCAAAGGAGGTCCATAATTATGGTGAAGAACAGTGTGTCGGGATAGATAATGCAATCCAACATTTCAGAAAATAGTTCATGAACCTTCTCCAGTTTGCCACACGTACAAAAACCACTAATAAGCGGGGTGAAAACTATGATATTAGGATAGCATCATCCATTCGGCCAATGCTGCGAAGTAAGTTTATTACCGTTCCGTAGTTCGCAACATTAGGGTTCAATCCTTGCTGCCGCATTTTTGTAAATATATGCATTACCTCACCAACTGTTTCTTCTTGAGCATATGCAGATATGAGTATGTTGTAGACATGATGATCTGGTGCAATATCATGAAAAGATTTTTCCATAGCATACCCATGATCAGAATGTTGTAGGTAGTAACGGTCGGTTTTTGGCCCAAACTGATCATAGAATCAAAAATCTTCCTAGCTTCTGCGCATCTTCCACTCTTGCAAAGATAATCCTGAAGGAAATATGCACTAGAGGCAATAATAAAGTTGTTATTTATATTTCCTTATTTCATGATAAATGTTTATTATTCATGCTAGAATTGTATTAACCGGAAACTTGATACATGTGTGTGAATACATAGACAAAACATAATGTCCCTAGTATGCCTCTACTAGACTAGCTCGTTAATCAAAGATGGTTAAAGTTTCCTAACCATAGACATGTGTTGTCATTTGATGAATGGGATCACATCATTAGGAGAATGATGTGATGGACGAGACCCATCCGTTAGCTTAGCATAATGATCATTGAAGTTTATTGCTATTGCTTTCTTCATGACTTATACATATTCCTCTGACTATGAGATTATGCAACTCCCGAATACCGGAGGAACACAAAGTGAATAACGTATGTTGTCATAACGGTTCGACCGATAAAGATCTTCGTAGAATATGTGGGAGCCAATATGAGCATCCAGGTTCCGCTATTGGTTATTGACCGGAGAGGTGTCTCGGTCATGTCTACATAGTTCTCGAACCCGTAGGGTCCGCACGCTTAATGTTCGATGACGATATTGTATTATATGAGTTATGTGATTTGGTGACCGAATGTTGTTTGGAGTCCTGGATGAGATCACGGACATGACGAGGAGTCTCGGAATGGCCGAGAGGTAAATATTTATCTATGGGAAGTCATATTTTGGGTTCCGGAAAAAAGTGCAGTTTTTTCGGTATTGTACCGGGAAGCTTCCAGAAGGTTCCGGAGGATTCCGGAGGGGTCCAGAAGTCCACAAGTGGGTCCACCTTGTCCCAAGGGCTGGCATGGGCTAAGGGGAGGTGCCCTGGCCTTATTGGGCTAGGCGCACTAAGTCCTCAAAAGCCCATGTGGCTAGGGAAGGCAAAAAGGGAAGGAGTCCTAGTAGGAATAGGATTGGACTTGGAGTCCAAGTCCACGTGTTTACTATTCAAGGTTACTGTTCATGTGGTACTATTCCTTCTACTGCAAGCCCCTACACATATATAAATAGAGGGAAGGGGGCGCCCTAAAGGGACACAACATCAATTGTTAGCCGTGTGCGGCACCCCCCTCCACAGTTTACACCCCCGATCATATTCTCGCGGTGCTTAGGCGAAGCCCTGCGCGGATCACATCACCATCACCGTCACCACGCCGTCGTGCTGACGGAACTCATCTACTACCTCGACACCTTGCTGGATCAAGAAGGCGAGGGACGTCACCGAGCTGAACGTGTGCAGAACTCGGAGGTGTCGTACGTTCGGTACACGATCGGTGGAGCTTGAAGAAAGTTCGACTACATCAACCGCGTTGTGAAACACTTCCGCTTACGGTCTACGAGGGTACGTAGACACACTCTCTCCCTCGTTGTTATGCATCTCGTAGATAGATCTTGCGTGAGCGTAGGAAATTTTTGAAATTGCATACTACGTTCCCCAACAGTGGTATCAGAGCCAGGTCTATACGTAGATGATATGCACGAGTAGAACACAAAGAGTTGTGGGCGATAATAGTCATACTGCTTATCACCAACGTCTTACTTTGATTCGGCGGTATTGTTAGATGAAGCGGCCCGGACTGACATTACATGACCGCATTCATGAGACTGGTTCTACGGACGTGCTTTGCACAAAGGTGGCTGGCGGGTGTCTGTTTCTCCAACTTTAGTTGAATCGAGTTTGACTACGGCCGGTCCTTGTTGAAGGTTAAAACAGCACACTTGACGAAAAATCATTGTGATTTTGATGCATAGGTAAGAACGGTTCTTGCTAGAAGCCCGTAGCAGCCACGTAAAACTTGCAACAATAAAGTAGAGGACGTCTAACTTGTTTTTGCAGGGCATGCTGTGATGTGATATGGTCAAGACATGATGTGATATACGTTATTGTATGAGATGATCATGTTTTGTAAAAGTTATCAGCAACTGGCAAGAGCCTTATGGTTGTCGATTTATTGTACGAAATACAATCGCCATGTAATTGCTTTACTTTATCACTATGCGGCAGCGATAGTCGTAGTAGCAATAGTTGGCGAGACGACAACGACGCTACGATGGAGATCAAGGTGTCAAGCCGGTGACGATGGAGATCATGACGGTGCTTTGGAGATGGAGATCAAAGGCACAAGATGATGATAGCCATATCATGTCACATATTTTGATTGCATGTGATGTTTATCTTTTATGCATCTTATTTTGCTTAGTACGACGGTAGCATTATAAGATGATCCCTCACAAAAAAATTCAAGGTATAAGTGTTCTCCCTAAGTATGCACCGTTGCGACAGTTCGTCGTGCCGAGACACCATGTGATGATCGGGTGTGATAAGCTCTACGTTCAAATACAATGGGTGCAAGACAGTTTTGCACACGCGGAATACTCGGGTTAAACTTGACGAGCCTAGCATGTACAGACATGGCCTCGGAACACTGAAGACCGAAAGGTCAAACGTGAATCATATAGTAGATATGATCAACATAGAGATGTTCACCATTGAAAACTACTCCATCTCACGTGATGATCGGACATGGTTTAGTTGATATGGATCACGTGATCATTTAGATGACTAGAGGGATGTCTATCTAAGTGGGAGTTCTTAAGTAATATGATTAATTGAACTTAATTTATCATGAACTTAGTCCTGATAGTATTTGCAAATTATGTTGTAGATCAATAGCTCACGATGTTGCTCCTCGTTTATTTTTTTATATGTTCCTAGAGAAAAATAAGTTGAAAGATGATAGTAGCAATGATGCGGACTGGGTCCGTGATCTGAGGTTTATCCTCATTGCTGCACAGAAGAATTATGTCCTTGATGCACCGCTAGGTGACAGACCTATTGCAGGAGCAGATGCAGATGTTATGAATGTTTGACAAGCTCGGTATGATACCTACTTGATAGTTTAGTGCACCATGCTTTACGGCTTAGAACCAGGACTTCAAAAACGTTTTGAACGCCACGGAGCATATAAGATGTTCCAAGAGTTGAAATTGGTATTTCAGACTCATGCCCGTGTCGAGAGGTGTGAGACCTCTGACAAGTACTTTGCCTACAAGATGGAGGAGAATAGCTCAGCTAGTGAGCATATGCTCAGAATGTCTGGGTACTACAATCGCTTGAATCAAGTGGGAGTTAATCTTCCAGATAAGATAGTAATTGACAGAGTTCTCTAGTCACTATCACCAAGTTACTAGAACTTCATGATGAACTATAATATGCAAGGGATGACGAAAACGATTCCCAAGCTCTTCGCGATGCTGAAATCGGCGAAGGTAGAAATCAAGAAATTGCATCAACTGTTGATGGTTGACATGACCACTAGTTTCAAGCAAAAGGGCGAGGGCAAGAAAGGAAACTTCAAGAAGAATAGTAAGCAAGTTGCTACTCCCGGGAAGAAACCCAAGTCTGGACCTAAGCCTGAAACTGAGTGCTTCTACTGCAAAGGAAATGGTCACTGGAAGCGGAACTGCCCCAAATACTTAGTGGATAAGAAGGATGGCAAAGTGAACAAAGGTATATTTGATATACATGTTATTGATGTGTATTTTACTAGTGTTCAGAGTAGCCCCTGGGTATTAGATACTGGTTCAGTTGCTAACATTAGTAACTCGAAACAGGAGTTGCAAAATGAACAGAGACTAGTTAATGACGAGGTGACGATGTGTGTTGGAAGTGATCCCAAGGTTGATGAGATCATCATCGCACACTCCCTCTACCTTCAGGATTAGTGTTGGACCTAAATAAATATTATTTGGTGTTTGCGTTGAGCATGAATATGATTGGATCATGTTTATTGCGATACGGTTATTCATTTAAGTCAGAGAATAATTGTTGTTATGTTTACTTGAATAAAACCTTCTATGGTCATACACTCCATATAAATGGTTTATTGAATCTCGATTGTAGTGATATACATATTCATAATATTGATGCCAAAAGATGCAAAGTTGATAATGATAGTGCAACATATTTGTGGCACTGCCGTTTAGGTCATATTGGTGTAAAGCGCATGAGAAAACTCCATGCGGATGGACTTTTGGAATCACTTGTTTATGAATCATTTGATGCTTGCAAACCATGCCTCATGGGCAAGATGACTAAAACTCCGTTCTCCGGAACAATGGAGCAAGCCAATGACTTATTGGAAATAATACATACCGATGTATGCGGTCCGATGAGTGTTGAGGCTCGCGGCGGGTATCGTTATTTTCTGACCTTCACAGATGATTTAAGCAGATACGGGTATATCTACTTAATGAAACACAAGTCTGAAACGTTTGAAAAGTTCAAAGAATTTCAGAGTGAAGTGAAAAATCATCGTAACAAGAAAATAAAGTTTCTACGATCTGATCGCGAAGGCGAATATTTGAGTTACGAGTTTGGTCTTCATTTAAAACAATGTGGAATAGTTTCGCAACTCACGCCAACTGGAACAACATACCGTAATGGTGTGTCCGGACGTTGTAACCGTACTTTATTAGATATGGTGCGATCTATGATGTCTCTTACCGATTTACCACTATCGTTTTGGGATTATGCATTAGAGACAGCTGCATTCACCTTAAATAGTGCACCATCTAAATCCGTTGAGATGACACCATATGAACTGTGGTTTGGCAAGAAACCTAAGCTGTCGTTTCTTAAAGTTTGGGGCTGCGATGCTTATGTGAAAAAGCTTCAACCTGATAAGCTCGAACCCAAATCGGAGAAATGCGTCTTCATAGGATACCCAAAAGGAAACTGTTGGGTACACCTTCTATCATAGATCCGAAGGCAAGATCTTTATTGCTAAGAATGGATCCTTTCTAGAGAAGGAGTTTCTCTCGAAAGAAGTGAGTGGGAGGAAAGTAGAACTTGATGAGGTAATTGTACCTTCTCTTGAATTGGAGAATAACTCATCACAGAAAACAGTTCCCGTGATGCCTACACCAATTAGTGAGGAAGCTAATGATGATGATCATGAAACTTCAGATCAAGTTACTACCGAACCTCGTAGGTCAACCAGAGTACGTTCCGCACCAGAGTGGTACGGTAATCCTGTTCTGGAAGTCATGTTACTAGACCATGACGAACCTACGAACTATGAGGAAGCGATGATGAGCCCAGATTCCGTGAAATGGCTTGAGGCCATGAAATCTGAGATGGGATCCATATATGAAAACAAAGTGTGGACTTTGGTTGACTTGCCCGATGATCGGCAAGCCATAGAGAATAAATGGATCTTCAAGAAGAAGACTGACGCTGACAGTAATGTTACTGTCTACAAAGCTTGACTTGTTGTGAAAAGTTTTCAATAAGTTCAAGGGGTTGACTACGATGAGACCTTCTCATCCGTAGCGATGCTTAAGTCTGTCCGAATCATGTTAGCAATTGCCGCATTTTATGATTATGAAATCTGGCAAATGGACGTCAAAACTGCGTTCCTTAATGGATTTCTCAAAGAAGAGTTGTATATGATGCAACCAGAAGGTTTTGTCAATCTTAAAGGTGCTAACAAAGTGTGCAAGCTCCAGCGATCCATCTATGGACTGGTGCAAGCATCTCGGAGTTGGAATATACGCTTTGATAAGGTGATCAAAGCATATGGTTTTATACAGAATTATGGTGAAGCCTGTATTTACAAGAAAGTGAGTGCGAGCTCTGTAGCATTTCTGATATTATATGTGGATGATATATTGCTGATTGGAAATGATATAGAATTTCTGGATAGCATAAAAGGATACTTGAATAAGAATTTTTCAATGAAAGACCTCGATGAAGCTACTTATATTGGGCATCAAGATCTATAGAGATAGATCAAAACGCTTGATAAGTTTTTTCAATGAATACATACCTTGACAAGATTTTGAAGTAGTTCAAAATGGAACAGTCAAAGAAGGAGTTCTTGCCTGTGTTGCAAAGGTGTGAAGTTGAGTAAGACTCAAAACCTGACCACGGCAGAAAATAGAAAGAGAATGAAAAGTTATTCCCTATGCCTCAGTCATAGGTTCTATAAAGTATGCTATGCTATGTGCCAGACCTATTGTATACATTGCCATGAGTTAAGCAAAGGGGTACGATAGTGATCCAGGAGTGGATCACTGGACAGCGGTCAAAGTTATCCTTAGTTACCTAAGAGTACTAAGGAAATGTTTATCGGTTATGGATGTGATAAAGAGTTCGTTGTAAAGAGTTACGTCGATGCAAGCTTTGAAACTAATCTAGATGACTCTAAGTCTCAATCTAGATACATATTGAAAGTGGGAGCAATTAGCTAGAGTAGCTCCGTGCAGAGCATTGTAGACATAGAAATTTCCAAGATACATACGGATCTGAATGTGGCAGACCCGTTGGCTAAACTTCTCTCACAAGCAAAACATGATCACACCTTAATACTCTTTTGGTATTAATCACATGGCGATGTGAACTAGACTATTGACTCTAGTAAACCCTTTGGGTGTTGGTCACATGGCGATATGAACTATGGATGTTAATCACATGACTATGTGAACCATTGGTGTTAATCACATGGTGATGTTAACTAGATTATTGACTCTAGTGCAAGTGGGAGACTGAAGGAAATATGCCCTAGAGGCAATAATAAAGTTGTTATTTATATTTCCTTATTTCATGATAAATGTTTATTATTCATGCTAGAATTGTATTAACCGAAAACTTGATACATGTGTGAATACATAGACAAAACATAGTGTCCCTAGTATGCCTCTACTAGACTAGCTCGTTAATCAAAGATGGTTAAAGTTTCCTAACCATAGACATGTGTTGTCATTTGATGAACGGGATCACATCATTAGGAGAATTATGTGATGGACGAGACCCATCCGTTAGCTTAGCATAATGATCATTGAAGTTTATTGCTATTGCTTTCTTCATGACTTATACATATTTCTCTGACTATGAGATTATGCAACTCCCGAATACCGGAGGAACACCTTGTGTGCTATCAAACGTCACAACGTAACTGGGTGATTATAAAGATGCTCTATAGGTGTCTTTGAAGGTGTTTGTTGGGTTGGCATAGATCGAGATTAGGATTTGTCACTCCGAGTATCGGAGAGGTATCTCTGGGCCCTCTCGGTAATGCACATCACTCTAAGCCTTGCAAGCAATGTGACTAATGAGTTAGTTACGGGATGATGCATTACGGAACGAGTAAAGAGACTTGCCGGTAACGAGATTGAACTAGGTATGAAGATACCGATGATCAAATCTCGGGCAAGTAACATACCGATGGACAAAGGGAATAACGGATGTTGTCATAATGGTTCGACCGATAAAGATCTTCGTAGAATATGTGGGAGCCAATATGAGCATTCAGGTTCCGCTATTGGTTATTGACCGGAGAGGTGTCTCGGTCATGTCTACATAGTTCTCGAACCCGTAGGGTCCGCACGCTTAATGTTCAATGACGATATTGTATTATATGAGTTATGTGATTTGGTGACCGAATGTTGTTCGGAGTCCCGGATAAGATCACGGACATGACGAGGAGTCTCGGAATGGTCGAGAGGTAAAGATTTATATATGGGAAGTCATATTTTGGGTTCCGGAAAAAAGTGCAGTTTTTTCGGTATTGTACCGGGAAGCTTCCAGAATGTTCTGGAGGATTCCGGAGGGGTCCGGAAGTCCACAAGTGGGTCCACCATGTTCCAAGGGCTGGCATGTGTAGGAGATATGCCCTAGAGGCAGTAATAACAGTTATTTTGTATCTCCTTGTTTGTAATGAAAGTTTATGTTCCATGCTATAACTGCAATGATTCTCGAGTCTGCAAATAAAACGAGGCTTGGTGGGAAACTCATGTGCACGTGTGGGATAATAAACGGTAAAATGTATTCCTAGTCAAGCCTCTATGACTGGCTCAAGTATTACATGATGATCCTGTTTTCCTGATCATGGGCATGGCTATGCCAGCAATTTTGAGGGCACGGTGTTAGTAGAACACTTGTGTTGAATCGACCCGTTTTGATGTTATGCTATGAGATACTTTCGTCACTAGTTAATGGTTAATAACACTTGGAAGTTAATGTTTGTATAATTCCTTAGACCATGAGAGTATCGAGTTCCTTCGTACTTGCTTCATGAACTTTGGGGTTTGTTAAACGTCATCCATAAGTGGGTGGCTATTACGGCGGCTTAAGGTTCACGGAAAAGTATGGCAAGTAACGAGATAGCTCAAGATTGGGATTTGCTCCTCCAACGATGGAGAGATATACTCGGGCCCTCTCGGTGTAACGGTATCCATCATCGTCTGGCCAAACACCTTGTGATTTGATCACTGGGATGCCGGAACACGGAAACGAGAAAAGAGAACAAAACCGGTAACGAGGTAACTTGCATAGTGGACAAAGTGTTGGCCCACGGGGATGCAATAAATCTCACCTCGGGTTTTGTGACATATCGCGAAGCAACAGGAATAGCTCACGGCAACTGGAGGTTCACTCGGATATTCATTCGCGTGGGTATAGGGGTCAATATGGGTGTCCACGGCTCCGATGTTGATCATTGATCGGAAAGGGTTCCGTGTCATGTCTATACTTCACCGAACCTATAGGGTCACACGCTTAAGGGTCATCTATCTGCTGAATACTAGACAGGGAGTCTGAGAGAAAATCACCGAAAAAGTTTCAGACAGCGGAAAAGTTCCGCAGAGAGAGGTCATCGGATAAGTTCCGGTGACACTGAATAGTTGTTTCAGAGGATACCATAAAGTCAAATTGGTTTCGGCACATGCCCGATAATTCTTGGAGGGTGCCAGAATCATTCTGGAAACTTTTGGGAATTTTCTGGAAGAAAAACCGGAAATGTTCCGGAGCTGCCGGAACCACTTCAGATGCTTTTCGCAGATGAAAATCACTAATCTGAAATTGTTCCAGAACGCGTTGAAAATTATTTTAGTGGGTACTGGAAATGTTCTAAGCCCACATAAATTTTTTCAGTTCGAACGGACGCTGGTAAAATGTTTTCATGAATAGTGAAAACACTATTTTAAATAGTGGAAACACTGTATGGATATAGTGGAAACACTATTGTAAAATAGTGGAAATACTATTAGGGGATGATGCAAGCATGGTGATGCAGGCATAGTGATGCAGGCATGGTGATGCAGGCAGCACTATTTGGAGGCTTTCCTTTTATGCCCTTGTGGTGTGCTCACCTCATGGGCATTTTTGTAATTCCACCCCTTGGCTTGGCCTATATAAGGAGGTGGAGAGGAGCTCTTCATCCTCACTCCCTCTCACATACACATGCCATGCAATAATCTGGCTTCTCTCTCCCTCCGACGAAAATTGTTTTTCGTAGAGCTGAAAGGCTGTCTGGGTTCCGGCAGGAACTAGTTCTGGACGGCGAAGCCCTGCCGGATAGCTGACACCGTATGTGTGCAACCCCGTAGAGAGGTCGTTGTTTCGATCCTTTTTTCCCGAGGGGCTGTTCGAGTGCCCTCCCGGAGGGCTGTCCGAGTCTCCGTTCGAGTTTCGAGGGTCCTCCCGAAGGGCTGTCCACGACATCGTCCGAGGGACTGTCTAATCGCCTCCCGAAGGGCTGTCCGACGAGGGAGTACATCCTCGTGGTTGGGAGGTTGTAAATCCTAGCTGCGGGGATCTGCACCAGCGATCTCCACCGACTCTTCTTCCGCTGCGCTTCGAGTCGGTACGGATCAGATCAAACCTTGTATGCAGTCTCCATAGTGGTCCTGGGCGTGCTCGCTGTACCGAAAATTTTGATTTTCTGTCGCGTTCCCCTACAGCATGGGCTAAGGGGAGGCGCCCTGGCCTTATTGGGCTAGGCACACTAAGTCCTCAAAAGCCCATGTGGCTAGGGAAGGCAAAAAGGGAAGGAGTCCTAGTAGGAATAGGATTGGACTTTGAGTCCAAGTCCACATGTTTACTATTCATGGTTACTGTTCATGTGGCACTAATCCTTCCACTCCAAGCCCCTACGCATATATAAATAGAGGGGAGGGGCGCCCCAAAGGGACACAACATCAATTTTTAGCCGTGTGCGGCGCCCCCCTCCACAGTTTACACCCCCGGTCATATTCTCGCGGTGCTTAGGCGAAGCTCTGCGCGGATCACATCACCATCACCGTCACCACGCCATCGTGCTGACGGAACTTATCTACTACCTCGACACCTTACTGGATCAAGAAGGCGAGGGACGTCACCGAGCTGAACGTGTGCAGAACTCGGAGGTGCCGTACGTTCGGTACTCGATCGGTGGAGCGCGAAGAAAGTTCAACTACATCAACCGCGTTGTGAAACGCTTCCGCTTACGGTCTACGAGTGTACGTAGACACACTTTCTCCCTCGTTGCTATGTATCTTCTAGATAGATCTTACGTGAGCCTAGGAAATTTTTGAAATTGCATACTACGTTCCCCAACAAATCCATCTGTATACTGTAAGTTACAATATTTGGTTGAACACCATTTCTAGACATTTCCTTGAAAATCCGATCCACCTCTTCGCACTGTCCTAATAAATAATATCCATGTATTAGACCATTATATGTGGCAACATCTGGCAGAATTCCTCTATCAAGCATCTGTTGAAGAACCTCCTCAGCCTTGTCCATCGCATGAAACTTGCACATGCCAGAGATGATTGAACTACAGGTCACAACATTCGGCGATACCCCCGGACGCAGCATTTCACACAATAGACTGTAAGCCTTGTTCACCTCACCCTCTTTCAACAAGCCATCAATTACGGTGCTATATGACACTACATTAGGTTGGCAGCTACCTCCATGCTCAACCATCATGTGAATCAGCTCGAGAGCCTCTTGGCTTCTTTTCTCGTTGCAGAGACCCTTGAAAAGAATGGTGTAGGAGAAAACATCCGGTATGCAGTTAAACTCGGGCATTATTCGGAGTACGATGTCCATTGCATAGCTGGTCTTGTTCTCCGCACAGATGGCCTTTAGTAGGTGGCTGAAAGTGATAATAGCATCTGCAGTAAATCCCAACTTAATGACGTGTCCCAGTCCCATGGCAGTGTGTCCAAGGTCCTGGCGGCCAGCACGGCAGCAGCAATCGCCTAGAATGGCATAGGTGATACTGCTGGGCGCCACCTTGGCCCTTGCGACGCGGTTGAAGAGGGAGACGCCGAGCGCAGGGCAATCACGGCCGACAACGGTGAGGAGGCAGTTGATGGCATGGATCGAGGAGCGCCCAGCATACTGGAGCAATTCGTCAAACAGGTGGAGTGCGTCCTCGGTGCCAATGCCTCCGGCGTGGTACCGAGCCTTGATGTTCTGCTCCAAGATGCGCCTGCCAATGGGGACGACGCGGCGGCTCATAGCCGCACATAGCCTGAACCTAGGATTTGGAAGAATCGGGCAATAGCAGAGGACGCCGCCGCCGCTCGGCACCTACCACACCGGCGCAGCCTGGGCATGAACCTGGGATTAGGAAGAAGGAAAGCAGAGTTAGGAGGAGGAGCATGCTGTATGGTCGACGGCGCAGCTCGCCGATGCTCACCATCGATCTGCAGCTGCAATCTGCTGTAGATCTTGCTGCCGGCGAGCTGGTCGACAGGAGGACAGCGCTGAGGGGGGTGAGGACGAGACCTCCGCCGCTCACTGCCGCCCTGGCGCCGAGGAAGACGAGACGACCCTCCTTGGCGTGCGGTGCCACCCGGACGCCGGCGTGGAACCGTATGCCCGTCGCCGCCGCCGGCGGCCAGAGACCGCAGCTCTTTTCTTCAGAAGTGACTGAAGAAAAATCGTCACGCTATTTTGGTCAGTCCCTCGTGCCAATCTGGTGATGGGTTTTGTGTACCTACATGCGGGTCCAACTAGTAATAGGAAAACATTAATAAATAGGATAAAAGAACTACTACTATCGATCTGCCTATCTGCCTATCTACTAAAAAAAACAAAATACAAAACAAGAATATAAAAAATAGGCTAGAAATTCTCACAAAAATATTTTATTTAGTTAGTATTGTGGATGCTGGTATTTTTGCCACTCAACTTTGCCAAAGTTAAAGAAATTTGAATTTTAAAAAAACTAATACACCTTATATTTTCAAACTTAGGAAATATTTGGTTTGGCGAGTGGGGGGAAATGATGGAGTATGTCTTCTTTTTATTTATATAATGCCGCTCCATCAATGGAGTCTGTTTTGCCTTGGATCCGGGCGAGTCATCGAAGCCGTTCTTCACTGTGTGCCTTGACGCAAACACAAAGCTTAAAGCGCTATAAATCAAGCGACCGATGAAACACACTCGCCTCATCAAGAAACACAAAGCAAAATATTTTTTTTCTGTAGTGACATTAACCAGTTAGATACAAAATGCAAACTCACACAATAAAAGATGGCAAACTGGAAACAAACTGGCGGGAAGGAGCAAGGCATCATCAATCACTAGTAGAAAAAGGGCCTTTAGTCCCGGTTCTGGAACCGGGACTAAAGGGTCGGAACTAAAGGTCCCCCCTTTAGTCACGGTTCTGTTATGAACCGGGATTAAAGGCCCTCCACGTGGCCGCTGGCTGGGCGGGGGCTGGAGGACCTTTAGTCCTGGTTGGTGTTACCAACCGGGACTAAAGGTGGAGCCTTTAGTCCCGGTTGATAACACCAACGGGACTAAAGGAATTTTTTCGAAAAAAAAAATTCAATTTTTTTTTTTTTTAAATTTTTTTCCGATTTTCAAATCTTTGAATTATTTGACAATTTAATCTCTAATCACCCCTCCTCACTGCTTCAGAATTTAATCTCTAATCAGCACTCATTCCAAATCGTCTAACTTCCCGGCCGGTCACCCATCCTCTCACTACTGCAGCCCCAGCACGCTTAACTTTCAGGTTCTATTCCCCCTAGTTTTCAAGTCTACACTTGTTGTTTTCCTGACAATAGTAAGCTATCAATCCTGTTAACCCTTAGGTCTTGATGTCACATGATTTAATTTTTTGAATTTCAAACAATTATTAAAATAAATAACAATGATTAATAAACAACAATGATTAATTTAAAAACTAAAAAATACTTCAAAAAAATGAAAAAATTTCAAAAAAATCAAAATAATACAAAAAGTTCAAAATAAAATAATTATTAATAATATTGAATTTCAATGAAAATAAAATAAGTAATATTATTATTATTATTATTATGCCGTTTATTCATTTAATATGGCATAATTAATATCTTTAAATCTGTAAATCGAAATTCGATAAATAATATATCCATTATTATCAGAAAAATGTGACCATGATGTCACACGCTTCACCGTTTGAGTTTGAAACTATTATTCTAAAAAAAAAAATTTATTTAGTAGTTTGACCACAGTTTGACCATTGTTTGACCAGAGTTTGACCACATTTCATTTTTTTTAACTTATATTAACTGAAGAATTTTTGTGTGTTCAATATGAACAATTCAAAGCCATATCCTCAAATTTCAATCATTTCTGACTTCATTTGCTATTTTTCATGCATTTAATGATTTTTTGAGCTAAATTAGCCCGAAATTGAAAAGCACTACAAATGAACTCTGAAAAGGTTGAAAGTTGGCATGGTATCATCATTTCACCCAAATAGCTTGTGCTAAAAAGTTGAGAGGGTTATGGCAAAAACTGGATGCACTTTGTGTACAAACTGTACCATCTCTTTCGAAGTAACAGGGTTTCAGACGAAAACTCAGCAGTTACAAAGACATTTCATTTTTTAATCTTATTTCAACTCCAGAATTTTTGTGTGTTCAATATGAACCATTCAAAGCTACATCCTTAAATTTCAACCTTTTTTTGACTTTTTTTGCTATTTTTTCATGCATTTAATGATTTTTTGAGCTAAATTATCCTGAAATTGAAAAGCACTACAAATGAACTTTGAAAACCCTAAACCCAGGACTTAAAACGTCCGAAACTCTATTATAAAGAGTAAACATTAAAGGGTCAAACTCTAAAACATAACCCTAAACTTAGAAATCTAAACCCTAGCTCTAAACCCTAAAAACGTCTAAAACGTCCAAAAACTCTATTTTCCCTTTGGAATTTGGTGATTTTAAAATTTTGTCAAAACGGAAATCTTCTTGTTTCATCGGACAAAACTTTTTTTTCTGCAAATTTTGATATATTATTTGTATTTTTCTGAATTACAATGATTTAGTTATGATTTTTCTAACATTAATGTGGTAAAGGGGTTTAGGGTTTAGGGGCCCCCCCTTTAGTCCCGGTTGGTATCTCCAACCGGGACTAAAGATAGACTTTTAGTCCTGGTTGAAGACACCAACCGGGACTAAAGGACTGGGAAAAAATTTTGAAAAAAAAAATTTTGAAAGTTTTTTTTAAAAAAAATTTGAATTTTTTTTTCAGTCCCGGTTGGTATCTCCAACCGGGACTAAGGGGGGGGGGGGGGCCTTTAGTCCCGGTTGGAGATACCAACCGGGACTAAAGGGGCTAGCACCGTTCGAGGCCAGTCGCAGACCCTTTAGTCCCGATTGGTGTCTCCAACCGGGACTAAAGGTCCCGTTCGAACCGGGACTGATGCCTGCGCCTCACGAACCGGGACTAATGCCACCTTTGGTCCCGGTTCGTGAGTGAACCGGGATTAATGCCATTATCCTGCCTCAACCAAAGCCCTATTTTCTACTAGTGAATGTAACTCCTAGCCACGAAAGCCAGAACTTTGTAGAACTTAAGCATGTCTAGGAGTACAGAACAACCATTTACTACATTATTTATCGCATAATCTACCAATGCCACAGTTTTTGGAAGTAAACATAAAAGATATCATTGTCGGCTATCACACACACAAGATGGAAGGGAGACCGGAGTAGCACAACCACTTATCCAAGCGAAGAAGATGACCATTTTGTGACAAGACCTCATGGTGCTGACTAAAGACGATGCTGGAGGCAGTTCCTTGTCTCCCTCAATTACATCTCTGGGAACAAGAGCGCAGTCTAAATCAAGTTGTATTGTGACTCACCAAGAGCTTCCTGTAGCTTGTGTTCTAACTTTATAATGTCTGCAGCAATAGAGTATTGTAGCCCTGGCCTCTATTCAACTCTGCAATCTACACACATTTGGATGAATGTTTCTCATGTTCTTGATGCCTCCTACTCTTGAATGCTTGCAGTTTCACGAATTCTTCCAACCCCCTCTCATCTCTCAAAGCCACTAGCTAGCTCCCCCTTTGTGTTTAATTTCTATGTACATCTAACCTATAAACCTTGCTATGCTACCCGCTATCCTGAGGGGTTTGCACTAGCAAGTGATTTTCCCCCGCTCGATTGTTTCACTGTAGTCGTTTTTACCTTGCTGTCAGCTGGTCAACTGTCCATCCATTTTCCACACATGACTTTGGCTGACGCTAAATGACTGGTGGGCTCGTTCGTCTGTGGGGTCCAGAGGTCAGTTAGTGGGTTTTTTGCGGGCTGCGTGGTGCAAAATCAGGGCGCAGTGAAAACCTAGCCCAATCCCCTCTCGTCCACAAGCCCCAATCGCCTCCCGTCCTCGAGCCCCGAGTCGCCACGACCCTCGTTCCTCCTGTGTCGTCGCCTCCTCTCCTCTCCCTGATTCCCGTCGCGTCGCCGCCCTTTCCTCCATCCCCGCCCCTGCCGCGAGCCCCTCCTCTTCCCCATCCCACCGGCCTCATCCTCTGCCGCTCTCCTCGTTGTGCGTCGCTCCAGGTCATGGAGGACGATATGCAGCCGGATCTGCGCAGTTGAGGTGAGGAACAGAGGTGGGGGGAAGGAGCAGCGATGCTGGTGACCAGTCAGGGGACGAAGGTGAAGGAAGGAGTAGCTTGGCTGGTGATGGGCCAGGGGCCACCAGAGGATGCGGAAGGGGGATGACATCGCGCTTCTCGCCACCTCCATATCCTCCTTGTCGGCGGCGGCGCAACTCCAGCAGGGAAGGGGGACGACGCTGCACTTTTTGCCACCTCCACATCCTCCTTGTCGGTGGTGTCGCAACTCCAGCAACAACAGTTCGTCTCCATGGTCCTCCTCCTCCTGCTTCTTTCCTTCCATTCTAATCTGCTCATTTTTCTTGTTCATACTTGTAGGTGCTCTGTTTTCTTGTGGTTCTGATGATTGTTCCAAGTATCATGATTGATTTTATGGAAATAGGGCTTTACTTCTGGAGATGTGGGTAGTAGTCTTCTCTGCACTCTCATGTTTCCTAATTTCCCCCCTTGGACACCCTCATATCTGAAATATTTGTCTTACCAATTTGATGTTTGTTCACATGCAGGTTCAGAGAGTAGCACCATGCATTGCATGATGACTGTTGGTGATCTTTGCAAGACAATGCTTTTGAGTTTCGTGAGTTATGGTCATTCTCAAAAGGTAGATCTGTTACATTGATTCAAAATGGCATAGTTGTGCTCTTGCATGACCACCTGATTTGTTTTTTAATATATTTTATTTTTCATTGGAAAGTTATTGTATAGGATAAGGAAGAACTTTTGGAGACTCTTGCTTATTTTCTTGAGGAATAATAGTGTGTCTTCGATTCCAGCTTGTAGAGGCCTGCTAAGTATCCTAAATTAGTTTCACAAATAATTATGCCATCTACAAATTCGATGATCGGTAAAGCAGACGGTAGCATCATATGGCGCTGGCAGGCCATGAGACACCATCTCAATTTTTTCAACTCTGTATTATAATTTTCGTTAGTATTTGCCTTCTCTTCACGTAGTGATAGCCATTTATTCTTTGATTCATTAGACTGAAGACTAGACCAATTCATGCTTGCCATCGTTCATCTATAGTGTTATCGGAGATTTTAGTTTGTTTGATTTGCTGTCCTTATTATATTCTTGCATTATACTGTTTTTCCACTTATATAAATTCAGTTTCTGTGGTGTCCACCTTTGTCATGTTTGTATTTGGTGATGAACCACCTGCAACTTGCAGGATTTGGTCACAGTTGGTGTGCAGTACAATTAGAAGTATGGTAAACTCTATATATCCAGGGTCTTCGTGAAATGACTGAAGTATTACCTATGTTTTGGGTTATTCAAAAGCATGCACTGTTGACTTTTCAAAATCTCGCTTACAATTTTTCGTGCTCTGTTGATTTTCTTTTACCTTCTATCGTCCTTGGTTTTGCTATTTTGCTCACTCCTCCTCTCGTTGTTGTTGCAGGGTTAATCAGTCTTCTGTTCGTCGTTTGTATTGCTACTCGGGGAGGTAAGTTCTTCCTTGCTCATCTCATATTCGACAAATTCCTGTGAACTGAGATGGCTCTCCATGAGCTGCCCGAGGTGGTTCACGCCAAGGAAGCAGCCAACAGTGCAAGGTATAGAAGAGGGAATCCGTGTGATTTGTTCTCTGTTGATTTCCTATTGGAAAGAAATTAAAAAATAGTGATCACTCAATCTTCTGTAGCATGTATATACTGATGGTAGTTTCTTCCACTGAATATGTGAACCTGGAGAAGACTCTGCTATTAAAACGGCTGAAGCAGAGTATGCAGATCTTCAGTAGATTCGACAGGTTTTTGTTCTGTTACTAGCGCTAATGGCCTATTTTCATTTTGTTGAACTATGATTGTTTCTGTATGCTTCTTCTCTAAAAGAAAATTGTGTTTTGTTATAGTTACAGTCAGTGTGGGCCTGAAAATTCACATCACCAAAAGAATTGTAGAACTTGATAAGAGAACTGTTTCTTAATAAGTAAATAAGACACAAATACAGTGTCTAACATTCTGATGGAATGAACCTGCTGCAAGAGGCAATAAAAGTGACGATGCTTGATTTTATTAATTGACAGGATGAAATATAAAGTAGTAAGATAAGTGTGAGCGTTCACCTAATTTGTTTTTTACCTATTGAATGGGCAGTTGGTGACGTACTGTCAACTTGGTACATTCAGCGTGCATGTTCAGGTCTTAGGATGAAATTTAATTCAAGATCATTACTTCATGTTTTCCTACGTATATGTTGGCATCTTTGACTTTGATATGTTCATTGCACTCTATTGGGCCTGCTTTTGACCCTCACTCAATCTTCTGTAGCATGTATATACTGATGGTAGTTTCTTCCACTGAATATGTGAACTCAGAGAAGACTCTGCTATTAAAACGGCTGACGCAGAGTATGCAGATCTTCAGTAACTTTGACAGGTTTTTGTTCTGTTACTAGCGCTAATGGCCTATTTTCATTTTATTGAACTATGATTGTTTCTGTATGCTTCTTCTCTAAAAGCAAATTGTGTTCTGTTATAGTTACAGTCAGTGTGGGTCTGGAAATTCACATCACCAAAAGAATTGTAGAATTCAATCAGAGAACTGTTTCTTAATAAGTAAATAAGACACAAATACAGTGTCTAACATTCTGATGGAATGAACCTGCTGCAAGAGGCAATAAAAGTGATGTTGCTTGATTTTATTAATTGACAGGATGAAATATAAAGTAGTAAGATAAGTGTGAGCGTTCACCTAATTTGTTTTTTACCTATTGAATGGGCAGTTGGTGACGTACTGTCAACTTGGTACATTCAGCGTGCGTGTTCAGGTCTTAGGATGAAATTTAATCCAAGAAAATTACTTCATGTTTTCCTACATATATGTTGGCATCTTTGGCTTTGATATGTTCCTTGCACTCTATTGGGCCTGCTTTTGACCCAAGTACATTGCCGTGCAGTCGTGTGAAAAGCATTGGGCTTGCCGTGAAAGAAGTTCCAGAGAAATGCTGGCCTTTTGAAGCAACAATTGACATGGCTGTAAATACAAGTTTCTTTCTTGGATGTCTATCATCTGTTTTTCTGCTAGCTTTGATTTCTCTTTTTCGTCAGTTGAAACGGTTAGTCCTGATAGGTCGACCACTTATATTGTTTTGAAGGTTCAATGAGCATATGGGAAAGAAAGGTATCAGTGGATTCACCAGCGTAGATTACAAGAGTAAAGGTTTATCTATTGAGGTGTGTATCCTTCATAACATTGCCATTTTGATGTGTTGCATAGAGGTTGGAGGATTTAACTATGTTACTCTGTTGTCTCTTTTCTGAAGTAGGAAGTGATGAATCGAACAAGGAGGAAGGGTAACACGACAACGTGTTTGATCTTCGACCATTTCTGTACTATGAAACCTAGGTCAGGATTCCCTGTTAAGTATGTTGTTGTACCTACTGCTAAATTAGTCATGCACAGTGACACGACGATGTGTTCAGTTTTTGACAGTGAAACCCAGGTTAGGGGAATCCACTCTTAAGTGTGTGGTTGTACCCGCTGCTAAATTAATAATACAAACCTGCCACTAACAGACGATGTCATAGACAATCTCTGAGGACAAATTTGTGTATTCCAAGATTGGTTTTTTCATACACATGTAAAGAGCATTTTGTACCCAAGGATATTGGCACTTGGATGATGGTCTCAAAAGAAAATGAATATTTTACTCAAGTTAGAGAGTGGCAACCCTTATGCCGATTAGTGTTATAGCAGGCTAATACTAATTTCACATGGTTTTAACTATTACAACCCCGTGGTTATGGGAGTGAAGAAAATATCGCTTTACAGATTTGATTTAGTTGTTTGATATTATGTACTCGTGTTGGATGTTCTAGAATCAAACAAATTTATGGTTTCCTTTCCCTGTTTTTATACATAGTATTTATCTGGATTTTTGGTTATTGCGCATTGAATGTGCAAGTTTACACATTTAGTTTCCAAGTTTATTCTGAAGTAGTACGATCTCCAATTGAAGTAATTTATTAAGCTATCTCCAAGCAGTACATGAACAAGAAACTTCAATTCTTTTGCACCTTCCATCAGCCTTAAGAAGTACTATCTCCAACTTTAATTTCTCTAGCTACAAAAACTTATTCTGAAGTGATGCTCATGTTGCTTCCTATTGCGAGCACTAGCTTCATGTGCAGATTGCAGTCACAATGACAAGCTGTCCGACCATGTCTGCAAGGCCAAAGCAGCAGAGTTGAAGGAGATCTTATGGTAAGAAGAAAAATAAGTGCTACAACTCTATCGTTCAATTGTACTTTGACTCCCTGTTTTCTTCAGTTCTTGTGATGATAGGATCAATGTGTGTGTGTGTGTGTGTGTGTGTGTGTGTGTGTGTGTGTTCGTGGCTGCGCATCTTTGCTGTTCCAGCTGCTCTGTTTCACTCTAAACACCATGAAGCTTATTTCAGGCTAGAATATGTGTTGTCTTTCTTTTTTTAAAACGAGTTTCTTGAGTTGATCTAACCTGAACCTTGAGAGTTCTAACTTGACCATGCAGAGTTAACAAACTGAAAGATTGTGAGATAGCTGTAAGTTGGCATCTTCGAGTTGCTTCCAGTGGCTAAATTTCAATGACAGTTCTAGAGTTTTTCGAGCACGCAGATTTTCTATTTGTTTAGGCTACGGTTCCAACAATTTATAGCAGTGGTTTTCATTTTTGTTGTGTTTTCCAGAGGCTAGAACTTTGATGGATAGTTCTTAGTGTGATTCTATGGATACAGAGCCCAGGTAAATCACTTCTCATCGCCCTGTTTTGTCAGTATCGATTGTCTATTATCTTAGTATACAACACATTTTTCATATACAAGATTTGACCGAATGGTAGTGATGCCACAAAGTGACCGTGCTTTGTTAGTACATCTATGAATACTTATGCTTTATTCAAGACACATTCAGTTTCTTTTTCCTTTGCAAATAGTCTGTAGATATAGCATTGGCCTAAGCCCCTAAAGTGTCGTATACTATTTCCTGCCTGCTCATTTTCTCTTTATTATATTCAATTCATGTGCCTTAGCAACAACCTTAGTTAAAGACAACAGGAATAAATATTAGTTGTTTCATCCATGGCCTCATCATTTAGCTTTTACTTAAACTGAATAAACAAATTGTATAATTTCAATCTGCACTATTTAATGTTTTGCCAAGACTCTCATAGCGTGTTAAAAATTTAAATATATAACTCTGCAATAACAAAGTTATACATTGATCCAGTGTTTCGTATGAAGGATTTGATTAGTGTATCTGTAATGCAGCTTTGTGATTTAGTATCGTCGTGGTAGTTCGAAGACCCAAGGTGAGGTTGTCATATTTGATTTCTTAGTTCCTAGGTCACAAATCATCTGCTATTGCCAACATTTGGGTTGTCCATCCATCTATCTATGGTGCGCTCGCCAACCACCCTCCTCTGTTCAGATTTTGAGTATGGCCACAGGTCATCAGTTGTAGTGCCAAATGCAAGATTAAGCTATTTAAATCTTGCCATATAGTAGACCTACGAGCAGAACAAAAAAAATATAACTTGTGCTGGTTAGAACAAATGCTCAGCTCGCCTTGTTTTTTTCTTTTTTGCCTCTTTTTGGTCCTATTAAGAGGAGATGTTAAATGCTGGTTGCTGTCTGCATATCACCTTGTATTTATTGAAAATAAGGTCCTTCGATGGATATCCATGGCTTTCAGTTTTACTTGCAGCCAATAAATATAGTTATGACACTTGTTGCCTTGTTGCGCTGTTCAATGATTATCAGGATTTTAACACCTACACTATATATCCTAGGTAAACCACATGGTGTTGTTTTCAAATCATATGTTTGTCCTAGGTAAACCACAGGAATTTATGAACTTTCTTGGCCACTATGTGGAAAGGTATCGCTTTATTAGAACTATGGGTTTGTAATATGCTTCGGTTTTATCACTTTCTGAGTATGTACATGGTAGGGAGCTGCACCCGTGTAAGCAAGAAAACTTGTTGGTTGCCTGCATATCATGAGATAGTTTTTGGCTACTATTCTGCTCATGTTTCCATGAACCCATTTATGATTTGAAGCAGTCAGGCCTCTCTCTTCCTTCTAATTTTGCATAGTAATATGTGTAGTTGGAGAGCTGGAGTTGCTCTATTTATCAAAACAAAGAAAAATGTGTAAGTATCATTTGCCAAGCATTTCCTACTTTACCTTGGCTAGCAGGTATTTTCTACTGCCATCAAGTTTGCACATAAGATCCTAAGCATTGCCACTGTTGGCAGTCCAGCTCAACATGCCAAATTTCCTGATGCGCTCCTTCTGCACCACGCTTTCTTGTGTAGGGTTTTGGCGCCTGTGATCTTCCTTGCTCCCAAGCCTTCGCTCTCTTTCTCTCTCTCTCTCTCTCTCTCTCTCTCTCTCTCTCTCTCTCTCTCTCTCTCTCTCTCTGAGGTTTGCCATATGCTTTCATTTGAACTCAACATGATTTTTTGGTGCAAATTCCCTGGAGTACGATGGTTCTCTGTTATAGGAGAAGAATGAATGCTTAGTTTTATGCATATGCATGCATCAGCTCCTCCTTTATCATGTTAGCTAGGAATCCATCATATATTTTGAGTAATTGTTTTATAGATATATATAGTTACCTGAATAGGCTTACATAATCCAGTAAGAAAACTATTGAAATTTTCAGAGAACACTAACTGCTAGCTTATACATCTACTTGCTGAGTTAACAAGTTAATATGCTTGTACATCTCTGAAAAAAGTACAGTAAACACCCATCCTGAAGTTAGAAGTGCTTGCTGAATAAGTGTAGAGTTTAGAAATGAACTCCATGGATGCTATTGTTCATGGTGCTTGATCAGAATTGAATAAGGTGCTGTAATTTTAATTTAATCTGACAGTAATCTTTGGGTAAAAGACATCCTTTTGGAAACTTGATAGTGTTTATTAGTTACATTGCCATATTTTAGTTTCATCCATTGCTGGCCCAGTAGATGCTATCATATCATGCATGTTCTTTCAATCTACTCTTGGTATTGTTTTGCCTCTTTTTTTCGTGCCTATATAGTTATATTGTGTTTACTGAGATGAGATTTTTCATAGCATGGGTTTTACTAGGTCCTTCAGTTTGGTCAACTAACAATAGTCATGCCTCTAATCTTCCCTGGCTCTACTTTTTATGCAGGTTCAACTTAAAGAAGGCACGAGTTAGTGGAAGGCATGTCAGAAAATTTTGAGCCAACGATGATTCATGAAATTTTATTATGAAGTACTTTGAGTCGATACTTTAAACATAATCTGATGGATTGGCCCCCTCTATAGTTTGATTCAAGCTATGAATCCATATTGATTCTGAAATATGAATGCCCTCTTTGGCTGATAAGGTTCTGTATTATGCAAACATAACATTTGCTAAATGGATTTTATGGATCTACCACCTCAAATAAGCTTTTCTTTCTTTCTTTCTTTCTTTCTCTTTCAATCGATTAAAGTCACTGACATATGCACTGAAATACCCACATCCGGTTCTAATTTGCTTTTTGCGCCATGGGCGCAACGAGTCATCTAGTTCCCTTAACACTAGCAAAGAGCTACTCCTGTCTCGATAGTTCTAGTAGTTTACTTCGGTTTGTGTGAACATTGGATAGAATATATCCATCCTATCAAAAATAGATGGTACCGACTGGAGCACATGGGAACTACAGACGTATGATGTATCAATGTTGGTATAGTTGTTGTACACCCTCAGTTAAATAAAATATTTTTGTTGTAACTCCCAGTAAACGCACCCTTGCGTAGGCTTGCCAACATTGTTTTCTGGTTCTCTCAGTTACTCAACCGTTATTGCTACTCGACTTCTACTCTACTCCTACAACCATTATATACATCTGATCCGTTCAAATCTCGCCATACATCAGAATCCATGTTCCCAGAAGAAAAGAAACACCCAACATATATTGATTGCATTACTATTAAGGCTCTGCTAGGAACATAGGAATGCCAAACAAAGGAATATAAGAAAATCATACGAATAGAGTGAAGTGTAAAGTGGCAATACATGCTTCCAAAACATAGTAATAGAAAAAGCATAGAAATAGGGTGAAGTGTAAAGTTGAAACACAGGCTTAAAAAACATATGGATAAAAAAACAACATAGGAATAGGGTGAAGTGTAATGTGGAAATACAAGCTTCCAAAACATGAGAATAAAAAAGCAGCATAGGAATAGGGTGAAGTTTAAAGTGCCTCCTTTGAACTGGATGCTTCGCTTTTCTTTCCAAAGGAAATGGTACCAATCCTTTCCTTTGTCTTCAACGTATCCAAACGGTAATATTCCTTAGGAGAGCATACGTATAAAATTAATGTAGGAATTTCTTGAACCAGTATGGCCTAAATTAACCATCCAATATATAATATTTACTAATCTCGATTGGAGAAACACATGTTGATTTTCTTCCCATACTCCTCAAAATTGTTGTTGTGTTGCATAGCCTCAAGTTAAGTACCGCAACAACCGTTTTAAGCTTACCGTGTAATTACATCATGAGTTGAGTAAAGAAACAACTTACATCCTGTTCGAGTGGAGTTCTAGGTACTGGTAGATTGAAACAACTAGTCGGCAGGAGAAGGATCAATCAGGCCAGTTCGAGTGCAGTTTTGTGCATTATTTTCTCGGCAGCAAATCGAGCTAGCTCTTGCAGAAACTCCTCTGGCCACAAAGTACACGGCGGGAGGGTTGTGGCCACATCCGGCTTAGCTACACCTTCTAGATCAACTTGAGTGTACTCTAGCACTCGATTCGTAACCATTGTTAGAAATAGCACGCTATGCCTCTTTGCGGCTGCCCTCTCTAAAGGCTATAGCGCAATATTTAAAACTTTACTTCATGTGTTAGGACCAAAGTCTCTTATCGCAGAACCTCTCTAAATCTTATAGCGCTGCTATAGCGCGCTATTTAAAACAGTGGTCTTAACTAGTAGTCTCACGTACCTTTCGGTTGTTGGCAGCGGCAATTCGCTCTAAATACAGGTTTTCAGTGGCTGCTGTTTGCTCAAGATCACGCTTGTGGTCTTGCCTACATTGGACCCTGCAACTACACAAATTTGGGTGACTGTTCGACTTGTCCCCGATGCCTCATTTTAAAGTTATATTATGTTCCATGTATAGCCTATAATATCCCCTTTCAAAGAAGTTTAATTATGAATCTGCAAACTGGGTGCGTGAAATTCAATACAAAATAGGAACAAATTAATTAGTTAGATATAAAATGGAAACCAACACAACAAGAGACGGGAAGCTAGACACAAGCTGGGTGGAAGGAGCAAGGCACAATCAGTGCCAAAACATAAGGTGTGAGAGTCCGGAACAATATTTTACTAAATTATTTATTGTGTTAATCTACCGTTGTTGCAGTTTTCGCAAGTAATAAACATACACAAGCTGTAGGGAGAATGGAGTAGCACAACCTGAGCAGACTGCCAAGCCAGGAAAATGACGTGACAAGGTCTTGGGCTGCTGACTAAATACTATGAGCAAATGCACCATGGCACAGGGATGCCACGTCCTTGTTTGGTACTGTGAATTACTCAGCCCTTATTGTTGCTTAACTAACGAAAATGCGTCGGAGCACTCGGCGACTCGCCCCACCGAAATCTAACCCACTCATTAGCCTCGGGATCCACATCTACTATATTAGCCAGTCAGTATTACTAGTTTATGCTCATATGCTTTGTTGTATTCCCTGCGGTCATTTTTAGTTCGCATATAAGATTTGTCTAAAGTCAAGCCTCGTAAAGTTTGACCAACTTTATAGAAAAAAAATACCAACATTCACAATATGAAAGGTTGATGTGTCATGACTTAAATTTTCATAGTGTATAACTTTAGCAGTGGTAGATGTTGATATTTTTTTATATAAATATGGTCAAACTTTATGAAGTTTGACTTCAGACAATTCTTATATGCAGAGTAAAAAAGGCCGGAGTGAGTATCTAGGATGGTATTCAATGTACTGACATTGTCCTACTACAGTCCACACAGCAGTGATCTCAACAACCAGCACACAACAATTTAATGCAATCAATGCGTCTGTGCTCCCCACCGACCCCTCTCTTCTCCTCACCAGTGACCTTCTTCCTCAGGAGACCCATTCTTCCAAATCAGTCCTTCGTCTGAATCCTCTTCTACAGTTCCTACACGGCAATACCTTCTTCCCCACTTATGTTTGCTACATGTAACAAATCCGTAGGAATTAGGAAGACCATGTCCACCCTATCTAGCTGCCGTCCGAGCTTGCCGCGTTCTTTGCAGCCACTGTGGGCGACACCATGTTTGCCGTGGGCGTTCTAGCTACCGGCCAGCCACAACGTGTGAGAAGAAAACAAGGAGGAAGACTATGCCATCCATGACGAGGTAACCGTCGTCTGTACTTGCCGCGTTCTGTGCACCGCGTTTGCACACCGCGCTTGCCTTGGGCGGCGACTGCATGTTCCTCGCTGGCCGCAGCGAGGCAGCGACAATGTCGCCGCCGGCATCGCTTCCTAGCACGACATGAGCTGGCTGCTTCCTCGAGCCGCCTGTACGTCGCTCGCGTCCTTGTCGTCTCGTCGTCAAACTCGGCATGGCCGTCATTCGCATCCTGGTCAACCCCGTCGCCGTCAGGCTGGGCATGGACGTGCTTCGCCTCACCAACAACAACAGTGTCATGTACGTTGTGCTAGGCCCTGCGCCATCGTTGACCTAGGTTTGCGCATGGCCCGCGTCCCCCCGACCCAGTCCCCGCTTGATATATATATAGCCATGAACTTTAACTTGCTCCACTCCGCCTCAGCTTGGAGCTATCTGGTGGAGGAACTATCTCCATTCACTATACAGGAACAGCTTCAACTTGGTGCTTACCAGGAACTATGTACAAACTTCCCCGCTTACTTTTCCTCTTCGCTCGATTTGGGATGTTGGGAAGAAGAACAATGCGCGCTTCGAGAGGTTCTTCCTTCTTTCAGATCTGGCAATGGAGTCCGTGCGGCTTGTGGTAAGGAAGCAGACGGGAGAGAGTTAATTTGGCCCAACACTGGTATGAACTGTTTCATTCTATGCCGGGTCTTGTATTCACACGTAACAAAGCATTTCAGAAAAGTGGCACTGATCCCGAGAGAGTAGGGGAACGGGGGTGATTTCAGATGGCTGCGTCGCCGAGTGCTCTTAGTCCGCTTCCACCTTAACTAACGTCCAGTTTACCCTACTCTACTCCTGCACCTGCTATATATTCCCATCTAGTCCGTTCAAGTATTATGCACACATCAAAATGCATCTTCTCAGAACCAAGATAAAAATCAACGCGGTATATAGTCAAACCCACATGGGGAAGCGAATGGTGCGTTTCTTCCCATTGCATAGGCTGAAGTTAAGTAGTACAAGAAAAAGGTGTTAGGTTTAGGTCTGGCTGGCAATAAAAAACCCACCACTTCCATGTGAAGTACTCCCTTCGATTAAGACTTTGACTAATAATTACTCCATTAGCATGTGGTTTAGGTGACACAAAATTGATATGACCAGATCCATATCCTTACTTATGATTATGGCTTTGTCTCTTATAGTCCATGCATTGATAGAGTAGTTGTAACTCAAAAACTTGCCCTAGCAAATCAAAATACGCCATAAATTTAGGAGTGGGATAGAGCAGTGGCCAATGTTATAATTAGAGACCTTGCAAATGTCGAAAATGCCATCATCTCAAAAATTGGAGGCATTAATATGGTGCCCCAGTCATGCCTTACACAATTCAATCACCTGTGTCTCCTTTTCTTATTGACGGTAGTTTGTCAAGAACAATGTTTTGTTGATTTCAAATTTTGTAACATTGTCAAGAAGAACTATGTATTTTTTTTTAAAAAAAATCCAGTGTTTTGTCTTCACATTAAAGCCACACAAATATCTCTCATAAATCCAGGTGCATCTACTTAATCATCATTGGTGAACTAAAAAAATAAACATTTGAGATTAAGTATGCCATTCTCCATTACCAGTTCTGGTAAAATAATCACCACTACCACATGTGAAGACTCTATTTATTTGAACTTGTACATTCTTGTGTGTTACTTTGCCTACTTTGTTGAACTCTATCAATAAGTGCATTACTGAACTTAAATGTTGTTATTGGGTCTATTTATAGTTGATTTATTTAGTGTTCTTAAATTGGATTATGCTATCATTTTGGTTGCGATTGCTGCTGCAAAACTTTTATTTCAAATCTGAAAATCAAATAACTAGCGTCGTGACAACATGGAACGTCACTACTGCTGAATATTAGTGCTGGCGTTGTCCACATGGCACGCCATTACCGTCCAAAATATTGCTGGCGTAAGCTCCAACGCCACCACTATTTTCTAAAAATGGCGCCATAGTGGTGGCCTTGTGCGTCCACGCCACCAAGGCACTTTTTGGCACGCCATAACTAGGCTTTTCTGCACTAGTGGCACTTTACTCCCACTACGAGTAGTTTTAAACCCCACTTGAAATCCCTTACATGCGCATCCACACACACAACTCATACCCAACCACCTACTCCTTATGGCCACCCTCCACATGACTATTTGGTCTGTTGTTACTTCGCTAGCTGGTCTACCAGACAGAATTGGGTGGACCAGATATTGGTTGTCTGCCATCACCGGCATGGCGGAAGACGAGGTGTGACAGATCGCCATGTTGTACCATGGCACTACCGTGGACATACCAGTAGAGGTGCTACTCGGTGTGCACCGTTGCCGGCATGTAGAAGGTGAGGGTGTGACAGATCGCTATGCTGTACCCTGGCATTGTCAAGCACCAGAAGACGTACTCATCGCTAAGGTAGCTGCCACCGGCAAAGTGGTCCTCGAGGAGTGACAACAAGGGAACCAGTGCCCCTAGAATCCTGGTTGCCTCTCAATCCTACCAAGCTCTGACCATCATGGGGCGATGAAAAGGCCACGCTAGAGCATAACCGAGCTAGCTATATTCATCACGTTCAGTCCCATATGGATATATACCATGCGTGATGCACCACTCAAATGAAACGGATCCATATTGTTCTCTGCTTCCTTCTCCAAACAGCCCCATGCTTGGAATTTATACAGCTGTCATGTTTCACTAATGCATGTGGTCATAGTTTGTATCTTGAATTTACGGCATTGAAAACATTGGAATGCAATAATTGTTCATGGTATAGCAGATGGGCCCTCATCATAAAGGCCAACGCCTCACGTGTGCCATATGTTACTCAATTTCCCTCTCACCCTTTTGAATTACTACTACCAAATAACCTTTTTTACCTATGTGACATGCACTTTACTCCCACTACAATTAGTTTTAAACCCCGCATGAAATCCCTTACATGCACATGCACAGGCAAAACTCATACCCAACAACCTGCTCCCCATGGCCACCCTCCACATTGTGGAAGAAATATTTGATGCAATTGTATTCACCTCATGGGTGACCATATATAACATGTATAAGGGTAGTCCTAATTACAGAATATAGACTTGAGAGACAGGCGGGACAACAACACCCAATAAATGTACTTGTATACACGGAACAAACACAATCATCCGTCAACACACATGACTATTTGGTCAGTTGTTACTTCACTAGCTGGTACACCAGACATAATTGGGTGGACCTGATATTGGTTGTCCACCATCACCGGCATGGCGGAAGACGAGGGTGTGACATATCGCCATGTTGTACCATGGCACTGCCGTGCACGTACCAGTAGAGGTGCTACTCGCTGTTCACCATCGCCAGCATATAGGAAGCTGAGGGTGTGATAAATCACTATGCTGTAGCATGGCATTGTCGTGCACCAGAAGACGTACTCATCGCCTAGGTAGCTGCCACCGACAAAGTGGTCCTCGAGGAGCGACAACAAGGGAAGCAGTGCCCCTAGAATCCTGGTTGCCGCTCAATCCTAGCTAGCTCTAACAATCATGGGGCGATGAAAAGGCCATGCTAGAGCATAACCGAGCTAGCTATGTTCACCACGTTCAATCCCATATGGATATATACCATGCGTGATGCACCACCCAACTGAAACGGCTCCACATTGTTCTCTGCTTGCTTCTCCAAATAGCCCAATGCTTGGAATTTATATAGTTGCCGTGTTTGAATAATGCATGTGGCCGTAGTTCATATCTTGAATTTGCAACATTGAAAACATTGGAATGCATAATTGTCCTGAGTGTAGCGGATGGCAGGGCCTCACATGTGCCATGTGATTTCTTGTGGCATGCACTAAGTACAACTAAAGCCAGCTACACATCGGGTATATATAGGGAGTGAGGAGACTGACCTCGCATGTCCCTTTTTGGTTGATTTTAAGTCGCCCATCTGGCTAGGTACCTCTAGTTTAGTCCGGTAATTGTGAACGATGTTTGATTTTATTACATGGCAAAGGGAACAGCGAAAACCAACTATTTTAAATGAAAAGGTATTCAGAATCCTGCTGACATAATCATGACACAAACAATGGTACCATGGAGAGCGGCTGGGAGCTCCACCACATATATATGTGCCCTACAGTTCTGGCACCGCTGTCTGCGGCGGATTATGTGGGTTTGTCCCCTTCAACGACTCGACTGTTGAGATGCCACTTGAACATTTTTTTTGGCAAGCAGCGAAATCCTGGACTGAACACTGCCGCTTCTATTCCTAAGTTGATTGGAACTTCTTGAGACCGTCGTGAACCAGTTAACTGCGTCATCCAACTTTTATTGTTCAGTCTTTCTCATGTAGGTTCAAATTATCTGATTGCATTATTCTTCTAGTATCAGATTATATAGATACTGTTGAAGCTGCTATGGTCAGTTCCATTTATCTAGCCTTAATTACGTAGATACAGTTTTCTGAAATTCAAGGCTGTTGGTGCAGGAAGGTAGAAATATTTGGTACTCTTATATCCGCTGAACTTAGAACTACTGAAACTGTAGTGCAAGGTCAAGCAGCTGCATAATTGTGTAAACTATTAATTTTGATCATAATATCATGGTTAGAATTTTGTAAATTTTTAATTTGATCAAATATATACGTAAAAATATATATTATTTAAAAGAATCCATAAACATATATTATTAGCAAAAGTACATCTACTCAGAAGCTACCACTTATCGATTCGTGTTTTATTGATGTTTCTTCTCCTGTATAAACAGCCACACGCCCTGGAATGAAAAGATATTGAAAGACCGTGCTTTGGTTGCTGCCACAAGAAACCTGTCGGTCGGTTGCATACCAGGCATAAACTATATGGATCAATCCAGTTTTGAAGGGCCGTACGCACTAGGATCCATTAATGAATGGCAAGGTTAGCGTCTATTACCGTGCCGTTCAGCGCTGCGACGAGGCCTTCCAACTTGTCCAGCCGATTAGCAAGGTCTCGAGCATCTATGGTCTTTTTATCTCCTGACAGGGTTGGAGGCCGGGCGGTGGAATTTTTGTTGTTTTCCAAATGAAACATTAATTTAATATATTTTTTTCAGAAAAAATAGGTAGAAAGCTATGTATTTACACGGTAACAGGAAATCACATCGACGGCCATTCAGAAAAATGTCAATTAGCCGCGATTACAGAGAGGGTGGCCTGCACACTCTGCGAACCACCGCCTCCTTGCATGCGGCCTCCTAAGTACGTCGGCTCTCCACAAGCCGCTCACCGCACACGGCTCGCTGTTGCATACCGCCTCACTCGCCGCTCACCCTCCTCAATATCAATTGATTTCAGTGTATAATTTCCTGTTTTCGTATAAAATTCTGGTAGCAGCAAACCGGTGAGCTGGCTGGCCAGGCCTATAACTATGGCTCGTCAGATCGTAAAGCTCGGCTCGGCTCAGTCCAAGTCCAGGGTAAGGCAGGCTTCTAAGAAGCTAGGGCCAAACCCGACACAGCGTCACTGGTGTGTAGTCTTAACCAGACCCCATGTTTAGGCCATGTACAGTGCCCGATGCTTCTAGATCAGGGTTTGAAGAGGATAATAGAACCGTGTCTAAAAAAAAGTATCGTAGTTTATACAAAAACATGCGTCTTGCCCGTCTAACGCCTTCCTCAACAACGGTATACTAAGCACAAGAGAAACCTGACACTCTCTACAGCACCTAACGCCCCAAACCCTTAATCCTATCTAGTGATCTTCAATAGAATTTCTTGAATGTTCGACGGTGTGGTTCGGCATCGTTGGTGAGGGAGATAAATAAGCATGCGAGCAAAATTTGACAAAAAAATATGCCAACAGTAAAATGAGAATGACAATACGAGTTACGGTCAGAAGAAGTAGCAATTAAAATATTTGTATATTATAATATTCTATCCTCAAACGTGCATTGCTGATTACAACGGTCCATTAGTCGTGACTAGCGACTCAAGCCTAGATAAACGAAATGAACTACCTATGTATTGCACAGAGTTCTAGACAAGCAATACCCATGTTACGAGTAAATTGATTAACTAGCCTTGTCGCCAAACTTTCGTCTGGCTCCTTTCGATTTCGATCACCTTTGTTTTAGCACTTTAAGGTCTCTCATCATGAGATCCATGACATGTACGGCTGATCAGCAAGGTAGAAAGCAGCGTTTATGCACCATCCCCTCGGTGTCTAGTCCTACCATGATCGAATTTAATTTGCTGCAGTTTGATGGAGCCATAGAAGGGGGACGATGTATTTGTAGGCATTATAGCGAATCCAATGAGGACTCTGAATCCTTATCAGTAGTTGGATTACCATACGTTAATTAAAGGATGCAGGAGTTGTGCCTGAAAATCTGCAATATGTAAGTTCAGAGCTTGAAATCATGTTGAAACTTCACAATATATACTACTTTGGACTTTTTTTATTTAGTTTTATTTCGGAAAAAAGAGACCTGGATCTGCTAGTGACTCACAGCCCCTCCTGTCACAGTTATTAAGCGGTACGGCTCCATCTACTCCAAAGCAGGGTCGCCTCCTCTTTAGTACCAGATCTTCCTATGAGAAATTATATTGCCAACGTGCGTTGACTGATGAAACAGGGCAGTTCTATAAATTCCAAGCCTGGGGCTATTTCGAGAAGCTATCAGAGAGCAACTTGTAGCTTTTCTTTTGAGTGGTGCGTCATGCATGGAATTCATGGAATGCATGGAAGTAAACTGAACCTGGTGAATATTACAAGCTCAAACATCCTTTCGCATCGCCTTTTAATCCCACTATTAATGTTGGAGCTAGCTCGCTAGGTATGAGAGGCAATCAGGATTTAAGGGATGATGTTGTCATAGTCGTTGGTCCTGCGAGACATTGTCTCATAGCCTTGCATGTCTACTGGTGTATCGCATTCTTACATGGCACGACCAAGCAATCGTGTCCCTAAGATGTACTACCTTATCTGCCGAGGCCAATTGTCGACGACCGGTTCAAAGCTGGAGTCACGCCTAGACAGATATCCCTTTGAAGCAGGAGTCTCGCTAAGAACTTGAAGCTAAATGATGCCGTATTGGGTAACGGATTTTGATGCGTACGATCCTTCAAAACACTAGTTACCGACACAGAGCTGGCTAGTTTGATGCCTGAGATGCAACTAACTGATCCATTTCTTGGCACGTCGTAGTTTTACAAGCATTGTAGCGTAAACAATTCAACAAAATTTCAGTGAAATTTCTGAAATTTTGCATGTTTCAGTGGGGTCTGAAATACTGTAACCCTGAAATTCCGAGTCAGATTCGGTCTAATTTCAAAATAAATTTATATTAGACTAGAATTCTTTTAAATTGCTAAATTTGTATATGAAATTTCCAAAATTTCACATATTTCAATGATATCCGAAATTGGTCTGCTTTTGAAATTAAAAACCTGATTGTATCCCCTTTCCTTCCTAGGTGGTTGTTTTACAAACATTGTATACGACTGTTTATAGACAACAAGAAACACTCTGTGGCAACTGGCCGTAGTGTCGGTCCCCCCTCTCTCCCTCTTCTCAGTGGTGCTCTTCATGTTCTCATAGGAGGCGATGCTACTTCCATGGTGATGTACCCCTCCTTTGACGCGTGGGTGGGGGCGTGGCCTTTGCTAGGAGGGCAGTGCGCTAAGTGGAAGCTGATGTCGATTGTTTCATGCTTGTTAGTGCTCAGCGACCAATTTGGTTTTGCTAAGTTCCTCTTATGGTCCTTTGTGCAAGTGAAAGGACTGAGCTGTAATTTGGTGTATCTTTCAAGTCATTTATCGTTGCTGTGATGTAATCTTGTTTGACATATAATGCCAGCTCTGGGTCGTTAGAGGGCCCACCCCCGGTTCAAATATTAAAATAGGAAAAGAGGAGAAAAATTTATTCAATTTTATTCCACAAACAAAAGGAATCGTATCAGAACATGCTGGTACAGATAATGGAACATGTTTTGTTCATTAGGCGCCGAGCTAGTCACTATTGCGATCAATGAAGCCTAACAATTTAACTTCTCGTGGTGCCAGCATGGGAGTCGACAAGGGGTCAATCGTCAACAAGCCAAGATCGGAGGAGCATCGAAGACAAGACTCAAGATTAGGGAGAGATTGTTAGGAATAATCTTGAGTTGATTAAGTCACGTAGGAGTTGGTGTAAATTTTACACAGGTTTAGAAGATTACACCCCGGAGAGCGACCATGCGAGGGTGATCTAGATGGCTCTCCTCTCCCTCTCCCCCTCCCCTCCCCCACCCCCTCTCCCCTGCCCCCGCGCGACCTCGATCCTCGATGGCTCCTCTCTGGTTGGCTCCCCCCTTCCCCCCTCCCCCTCTCTCCAGCTGCTATGCACGTGGTCGGCCGCGCTCCTTGGACGGTGCGGCACCCTGCGGCCTCGCCGGTGCCCTCTGAAACCCGTTTTTGGGCGCTCGACGGCGACGAGGACTCCTCCTCTGACTCGGACTCCGTTCCTGTCTCCGGCGCGTCGGGCCTGCCGCTGGTGTCGACGGCGGCGCTTCGATCCAGGAAGTTTGCCCCGGGGGGCAGAGGCAGCGCGGCCGCTCCGTCGTTGGACGAGCCCGGCAGGTGTCGGGTGTCCCGTCGGCGCCGCAAATCTGTTAAGCTCTATCTCCCGTCTCCGGCTCGTGGGATCCTTGGTGCGCCGCCGTGCGCTGTTGTGTTCGCCGTTGCCGCCTTGCTCTCTCCTGGCTCGTCTGTCGTCTCGCCTTCCCCCCTTCCCTGGCTAGGGCGCCGTCGTCGTCGGCGTGTCATGCAGGGGGGGGGGGGGGGGGGGCTGGGTGGTCGGCGGTCGGCGGTGGGGCGAACCCTAGATCTGCCTTGCCCCCCAGAGGCTTGTGGGCCTCGGGGGCGGTCGGACCCTGTGGACCTTGGGCCGGACCTGTGTGGGCTGCCTATGGCTCCCTCCCTGGCGTTGACATCTGATTTCCCCTCCCGTCCTTGGGCCCTGGGCCAATGGTACCGGTCAATTCGGTTCCCCCCTCCTTCGGCCCGCTTGGCCTGCTCAGCCCCCTTGGGCTCTGCTCGCTCGGGGTACTTCTCGGTGCGAAAAGGGTCTCTTCCCCCATTTCTAGGGTTTCCGGCCTCTTCTGCTGATCTCCGCAGGCGCCGCGTCCCCATCCATTTCTTCCACAGATCTACTCCTCCTCCCCCACTTTCCTTCTCCTTCGCGGAGGCCCTCACCATGGACAAGTCTAGGGGCTCCTCGAGCGAGGCAGTTTCCGGTAGCAAGCGCCGTCGCGAGGATTCGCCGGCGGAGGGCGTCGATCTGGAGTACGAGGCCTCTCTCCGCTCCAAGCTGGAGGCCGACACGATGGCTCGCGAGCAGGTGGCTCATGACCGTGAGGCCTGGGCGGCGGGGCCGGAGTGGCTCCAGCGTGACGAGGTGTCTGGATCTGGTGGCGGGGTGTCGCCGGCGGCGGATCCCTGGGAGGTGGCGGCGTCGGGTGGTGCTGCTGGCTCAACCTCTTCAGGCCCGCGTCGGCCTCCTTCTCGGGGCCCGGTGGCCCCTCCACGCCAACCCCCCCGTTCTTCTGGATCTGGTTTTGGCTCCCGTCCTCCACCGCGTAACTCCTCTGGCCCCCCTCTCCAGCAGTTGAAAGCGTGTCGCTTCCCTGCATCTGACCTTGACTCCTCCTCTACGGGGCTTGAAGACGGCATCCTCCCACCCCCTCCACCTCCCCCACCTCATCATGTTGCTCCCGCACCTAACCCCTCCTCTTCGCTCACTTGCTTTGCTTGTCACCAACCAGGCCATTTCCAATCAAGATGCTTCAACCCTTCCTTCTACCTTATCTGTAGATCTGAGGGGCATCTGACCGTCGATTGCCAGAACCGGATCAAGCCTCCTGCTTTTCTGCACTACGGGACGGGGCTCCTGGGGTGTTCCTTCTTTGCCCTTGATAGTGAGGTTCCTCTGGTAGTCACGGCTCCCTCGCTCTCCAATGCTGCTATCATCTCTGTTCAGAGCCAAAAGATATCTCCTCAGATCTTGCTGGAAGGCCTCCGGGCACTGGCAAGTGAACCAGCTGTTTGAGTATGAATTTGCGGTGGTGTTCCCCTTCAAAGAATGTTTAAGGATGATTTCTTCATGCACTAGCTTTACCCTCCCATACAATCAACTTGTCACTACTAGGGAAAACCATAGTAGTAGCGAGGGGTAATTGCCTAGCAGTAGCGCGGGGGCATGCGCTACTGCTAGGGCGCTACAGCTAACTTTTAGCAGTAGCGCGGGTGGTACCCGTGCTACTGCTACTTCTAGTAGTAGTAGCGCGATTGCCACCCGCGCTACTACTACTTAGTTGTAGCGCGGGTCAGCGCCCCGCGCTACTACTAACTAATTGAGAATTAAAAAAATAAATTCCATCCATGGCGGCTGCTTCTGCTGGGCGTCATCGTCCTCTCCATCCATGGCTGCTACTGGTCCTGGAGGGGATGAAGTTGTCCATGGTGATGGTGCTTCCCCACCCAACTTGTGCCCGCACCTCTCTTCTACTGCTGCTAGAAAAGAAGAGAAAATTATTAGAAAGAGGAAGAGAGAGATAGAGAGCAGTAGGAGGAGGAACTCACCGGTGGCCGCCAGAGTTGGAGCCGACGCCCGAAACCCTAGATGAAGCCTGGTGACCTGCTGCTGCTTGTCGGGGGACCCTTGACCCGGCGAGGAGGTGCAAGTGGTCGCGTCCATGGCGGATCTGGCCGCCGCCATGGACGACGCTCTGCTGGTTTCCCTCTCCTTCCAACAGCGGAGAAGAAGGAGGATGGAGGCGGAGGGGAGGGGTCTGCAGTGCGACAGGAGGTCGCCGGATTTGCGAGTGGCGCCAAGGTGCAAGGCCGGCAGTGGCGGTGGGTGAGGAAGGGAATCGCGGGTGGGAGGAGAAGGGGAATCAGAAGAGTGTGGGTTTGGATTTGGGCCTCCGCACGCTATGTGTACACATGTCTTGGTGGGTCGATAGTAGTAGCGCGGGTTTATACCCCTCGCTACTACTATGGCATGTACTGTAGGGTAACGCAGCAGAAAACAAAAAATTTCCGACCTACGCACCAGCCCAGGACCACTATGGAGACTGCATACAAGGTTTGATCATTTTCGTTACCGACTCGTAGCGCAGCGGAAGTAGAGTCGATGACGATCGGCGATGCAGATCCCCGCAGCTAGGATTTACAACCTCCCAACCGCGAGGATGTATACCCTCGTCTTCCCTTCGGACAGCCCTCCGGGAGGTGGTCGAACAGTCCCCCGGACGATGTCGCGGACAGCCCTTCGGGAGGACCTTCGAAACTTGAACGGTCACTCGGACAGCCCTTCGGGAGGACTCACAGAACTCGGACCGTCACTTGGACAGCCCTTCGGGAGGCACTCTCGAACAGCCCCTCGGGCACTAAGATCGAAACTACGACCTCTCTACAGAGTTGCACACATACGGTGTCACCTATCCGGCAGGGCTTCGCCGTCCAGAACTAGTTCCTGCCGGAACCCAGACAGCCTTTCGGCTCTACGAAACTCTTTTCGTGGGAGGGAGAGAGAAGCCAGATCATTGCATGGCACTTGTATGTGAGAAGGGATGAGGTTTGGGCAGCCCCCTCACCTCCTATTTATAGGAAAACCCAAGGGGTAGTGTGCCTCCCAAATTACCAAAAACTCCCATGCAAAAGTCTTCACATGAGGGTAATATGGACAAAATGGGATGCCATGTGGAGCTCCAAAGAGCTCCACCCCCCTTGGCCGGCCACCCCCTTGGGGGTCCCCCATGAGGTGCTCTCATGGCCCCCAAAGTCCTTCTAGAAGCCTTTAGCAAAAGCCCTAAAAGGTGGCTTTCCAAAAATACCCCAAAAAGCACTTTCACTATTCACGACGACATTTTTCACCGTCCGTTTGAACTGAAAATATTTATGTGGGCTTAGAACATTTCCAGTACCCACTAAAATAATTTTCAACGTGTTCTGGAACAATTCCAGTTTAGTGATTTCATCTGCGAAAAGCATCTGAAGCGGTTCCGGCAGCCTCGGAACATTTCCGGTTTTTCTTCCAGAAAATTCTCAGAAGTTTCCAGAATGATTCTGGCATCCTCCAAGAATTATCAGGCATGTGCCGAAACCATTTTGACTTAATGGTATCCCCTGAAACAACTTTTCAGTTTCACCGGAACTCATCCGGTGACCTCTCTCTGCGGAACTTTTCCGCTGTCCGAAACTTTTCGGTGTCCGAAACTTTTTCGGTGATTTTCTCTCAGACTCCCTGTCTAGTATTCAGCAGATAGATGACCCTTAAGCGTGTGACCCTATAGGTTCGGTGAAGTATAGACATGACACGGAACCCCTTCCGATCAATGATCAACATCGGAGCCATGGACACCCATATTGACCCCTATACCCACACGAATGAATATTCGAGTGAACCTCCAGTTGCCGTGTGCTATTCCTGTTGCTTCGCGATATGTTACAAATACCCAAGGTGAGACATGTAGGCATTCCCGTGGATCAACAACTTGTCCACTATGCTAGTTACCTCGTTACCGGTATTGTTCTCTTTTCTCGTTTCCGTGTTCCGGCATCCCCGTGATCAAATCACATAGTGTCTGGCCAGACGATGATGGATACCGTAACACCAAGAGGGCCCAGAGATATCTCTCCATCGTCGGAGGAGCAAATCCCAATCTTGAGCTATCAAGTTACTTGACATACTTTCCCATGAACCCGTAAGCCGCCGTAATAGCCATCCATTTACGGATGACGTTTAACAAACCCCAAAGTTCATGAATCAAGCATGAAGAAACTCGATACTCTCATGGTCTGAGGAATCATGCAAACATTAACCATCTCTGTGTTATTAACCATTAACTTGTGACGAATGAATCTCATAGCATAACATCAATCGGGTCGATTCAACAAAATGTTCTTCTAACATTGTGCCCTCAAAGTTGCTGGCATAGACATGCCCATGATTGGGAAAACATAATCATCATGCAACACTTGAGCTAGTCTTAGAGGCATGACTAGGAATATATTTTACCGTTTATTATTCCACACGTGCACATGGGTTTTCCCCAGAGCCTTTATGGATATACGGGCTCGGGAACCACAGCAGTTATAGCATGGAACATAAACATAATAATGAGCATGGAGATAAATAATAACATTTATTATTGCCTCTAGGGCATATCTCCTACAGACTCCCACTTGCACTAGAGTCAATAATCTAGTTAATGCTAATGCACTTTACACCTGTGGCACACCGGTGTAAATATGCTTCACATGTGGTATAGCCTGATGTCCAACGGATCTGACGACTTCAGCTCCGTGTGTATCTTTGCGTATCCTCGCGTTTTTACGCTTTCACAAAATTCATATTTTGTGTGGACTTGGCTTTGTTTGTATGTGAATCACAGGTCGAACCTGGATTCCTCAGACTGAGTTATGGAGCAACTACCTACAGTAGTGTCCCATTGACAAAAGCCATCTTGGAACCATACCAAGTTCATGAATGAACTATATGATTCAACATTTTCTTTGTCGCTTCGAAAGCGGTAACATACTTAGCCTCTATTATAGAATTCGCCACAGTAATTTGTTTGGAAACCTTTTCCAACTAACTGTGCCACCACATTGTGTGTTACACAAAACCCTTAACTTAAATCGAAAATCGCTTCGAGCATGGCTGAAGACTGTATCGATGTAACCTTTTACAACGAACTCTTCATGATCTCCGCTTGCGAGAAAACATGTCATCAGTGCTACTATAGTACTCAATGACCCTTTTTCACTGTTGTCCCATGATCAGTACTTTTGATCACTTTGGTATCTATACTCGCAACAACTTTGGGAGTATTGGACATATCTGGTTGTTTTTACATACCATGGAATACATGATTAATCCAAACACAAGAGTGTATGGAATCTCCATCATGTATTTTGCTCATCAGTGTTTTGGGACACCGAGTCTTGCAAAAACTCTTTCCACGTGACTTCGGCAAGAATCACTCCTTGACATTTTTAATGCTAAAAGGTTTTAGCATCTTGTCAATATGTATCTTTGCTCAGCCCTATTAGGTAAATCTATCTCCATAGATCATCATGCCTAATATAAAGGCTATTTAGCCCAAGCACTTCATTGAAAAACTATTTCCAAATGAAGTCCTAATTCGTGTCAAGAAATTTAATTCCAATTACCAATGTGTCAAGCACACAAGGTTTTTAGAAATATTATTATGCTCCCACTTACTTTCTTGAATTATAAGCATCTTCGTTATCCATTGATGAAGTCAAAACTCCTTTGACCATTTCATCAAAACATGAAGATTCCAACTCCACTTTGCTCTCTTCTGTCCATCGCTGGAACTCTGAAGTTTGCACCCTTACTAGCATCCTCTGGATTGACAAAATACCTTGGACTGTAACACATGCAAGTCCTTGGTTTCATTTCCATCAGGTGGAAATCCTTTTGTCATCCATTGTTTTATATCTCATGATTGAAATATGTCTTAATTGCTAGTTCAACCCGAACCGACTTTAAGCATCGCTACGGTGAAGCAACCTCATCGTAGTCAACTCCTTGAACTTGTATATTGCAACAAGTCGAGCTTTATGGATAAAACATTTTTATTCGTATCAGTTATAGTTCCATAAATATTCGTCCGACTCTAAGTCTTCCGAAAGGTGTATCAAGGTTTTAATCTTGAATCACTTATATGGAAACTATCTCGGATTGTATTGGCATTTAGCCAATTCCGGAGTCAGGGCCCATCAACGCTTCCTTGTGTATCGTAGGTATACTGTTGTCTAACAACAATATCTCGTTTGCGCACCTGAGAGGTTTGCACGAGCCTTGCCTACGTGGTTCAGCTGCAAGTTCGACCGAAGTCCATACATTTTATTGTAGAGACTTCCGTATCAGTCGCAGTAGGAAACTCTGGAATTACTTCCAAGGTCTCTTTCCTTTGATCTGATGACGAAGATACCGTTTATCTCGTCGAGTTGCACTATTCTCCCACTCACCTTTTTGAAAGAACCATTTTCTTCAAAAAGCATACCGTTCTTTGTGGCAAACCTATTTGCCTCGGTATAGTGAGGGAGGAATACCCAATTACTTGGGATAACCTACAAAGTAGCACTTGTCTGATTTGGAATAGGTTTGTAACCTTTTACAAAAGCCCCATATTCCAAATGTTAAGAAAAGATATAACATGGTTGGGCGTACCATACCATGGCGTCATTTCAACAGACCTGATGGAGCTCTTTTCAGTGTAAAAGCCGCAGTCTCTAAAGCATCACTCTTTAAAAGGGATAATGGCAAATTTATTTATGCCATCTTTGATCTTATCATGTCATAAATGGTTCGATTACATCTTCACGGACTTTCCACTTGCAGTGGTGTTCCGGGAGGTGCAAGTTATGAAACTCTTTTCACAACTCATCAGACATTCGCTAAACTTGTAACTCAAATATTTCTTTCTGCAATCGAATTGTAGAAACATAATTATCTTGTTATAATAACTTCTACTTCATATTTGAAAACCTTTCGAATGATTTCAAAAGATCCAGACTTACGTCTCATCAAGTAAATATCCACATATCTACTTGAGTCATTTCTGAAGATAGATAAATCCACTACTTGCAACAACCTTTATCGTACTACACACATCAAATGTATGATCACCAATAAGTTTGTTGTCCGTTCCTTATGGCCTGTGAACGGTATTTTAGTCACTTCTCTTTTCGGAGGAAAGTTGCAAGTGTCAGATGATCCAAAATCAAACGACTTCAAAATCCATCATAATGGAATTTATCCATGCGGGTTTCTCCAATGTGACCAAATGCAGTGCCACACTTGTGTGGTATTCTTTTAGTCTTGCGACATTTAGCGTTAGTGTTATGGATGTATCATATTACCATCAATATTCATAACATACATCCCATCTAGGATGGAAGCATGGCCCTTCATGTTATTCATAATACTGAACAACAATTGTTGTTTTTATGAACAACTCTTTTGCAACAAACATTGTGCAATGGGCTAGAGTGTATGAAACCCTAAAATGAATTATGAAAGTAAACCCAGAGGTAATGTATTATTATCAATATTCATAACATACATCTCATTCATAATGAAAGTATGGCCCTTATGTTATTCATAACACCGAACATCAGAAGTTCTCTTATGAACAACCTTCTTGCAAGATACCTTATGCAATGGGCTAGAGTGTGTGAAACTCGAAATGAAATATGAAAATAAATACAGACGGTAATACAACGATGGAAGGTATAGTAACATTTACTATGTTCCCCGTGTATACCTAAAACTCATTTCTGGCTAGTCTTTCAGGCCATAGTAGTTCTTACATCGAGTTGCAACAGAAAGCAATCGAGCGGGTATCTTTGTGATTAACTCACAATACCCAAGAATCAGTGATTAACAATTTAATCATAATTTCCAAGGACTATATCTTTGACCAGCCTTCTATACATCAAAAACTTGTATGACATTCATACATGAGCTGGATATTCCAGTCTCCTTTCTTTCTGCCTTTATACTTCTAACAGTTTAACTTTCAGTATTTCTCCTACTCTCAGAAAAAGCACCAAACTTAAGAGTGGCGTTAGCCCCGGACTTACTAGGCGTGAAAGTCTTACTAACACCCTTCGGACACTTCCTTTCTCTTTAAGTTGTTGTTTTATTCACCTTTCATCATATGACAGGCGTTCTTCTGGATCCCTCTCTTATCAGTCTAATGCATAGTAAACTCCTCTACTACTAGTTTGCAAACAAACATTGCTTTGGATATCTCATATCTTTTAGCCTTTGTCTGTCTCTGAAAATGATTTTCAGATTCCATGAATATCACATAACTATCCATACTTTCGAAGTTCGGGTCTCATGGAAGCAAATGTATTGCAGTTGACTGAGACAGAATTCTAGCTTTTGGATCGAAGGACGAGAGTCACATGATCCATAGCATAAGCGAAAGAATACCGAAAGTATGCGATAGGACAAAGTCCTTCTCGGCACTCTTGAGGACAATCCTCACATTACGTTACCAACCGTAAAGTTTTAACCAGATATTTAACAGCTATTCAATTTTAATAGGGAAGGTGGAAACGCGAGCCATTATTCTACAACTATTATGCAAATCACACTTTAGACAATGTTCAAAATTAATTGCACTGAGAATTAAAAGAATTAATTCTACAGTGCGCTCCCACTCAAACCAATATCTCTCATAATTGATTGCGAGTGATTCAAGACCCGCATTTCCATTCAACGCCATTGAACGAGATGAACACTGATGGCGTGAACTTCAATCGGTAGGCAAACTTGCCGATCACATCTCTATGTGACTCTTGTTCATCTTTCGATGGGCGTGTTCCGAGCTCAGGGAGATCCTTCCAGAACGTCAAGACAACCAAGTGATCTCGCTGCAAGGTCTCAACTCACCCGCCTCACACATCCCTAATCGTTCGCACCCAGGGAGATCCTGCGATGCCCCGAAAAGTTAGGTGCCGTGACGGTGCTACACTTGGGAGAACACTAACTACTTGATATTTTTGTGAGAGATCACCCTAATAAAAGCGACTACCGCGCAATCAAGAAGGGTGCATCATAAGGGATAAACATCTCAGGCAATTCATAATAGCATGATATGGTATAGCCCTTTCTGACGGAGAAGTCTTGTATTTCTTCGTCTTTGGCATTCTCGTCGGTGTTCACCTTCGCGAAGATTGCCACCACCTGTCGATGCACCAGATAATATTGCTATCTCTATAGCTAATAAAATAATGCATTACTTAAGGTTGACACACAGGTCAATAAAGTGACAATCATATGGCTCCAGCCATCATGCCGAATCATGACACGCAGGTCATGTTAATCAATTTACATTATATAGTCATCTCATACATAATCAAATTATTATGAGCACTGCTATACCACATCACATGCACATGCAAACCCTCCTGCAAAACCAAGTTAGACGCCTCTAATCGGTTCAGCAAAAACTTGTTTTACGTGGCTTCTAAGGTTTCGAAACAAACCGAAGCTACCAACGTCCATCATCAAGTATGATAATCCTAGTCGCTAGATTAACAATGCGGGGTGTATGAAGCACGAGATAATAAAATCTTGAACCCATACTAAACTTCGTCATACGCATGACCCCCGTGCAGATCATATCTGCATTGCCCTTTTGTCTGCGAAATTTCATCTTTCTTTTTAACTACAGTGGAATTCAATGAACTGTTAGCACTTCGTTGATCAATCAGGATCGCGGATTGCCAGAACATTGAAACTCCACCATGCTGTTATCAAGATCAGAAATATGCAAATTCCAGGGAAGCAACAAGAATATCGGGTAACAGATTTCATCTGCTACCCGCACAAATAATTTTCAGTAATAGAACTCATCTACTACCTAATTATATTGTGCAACACCCATACATCTCCATGTATTCTAGATCGCAACCTGCATCTACGCATAGCACGGCTCATGATGCCACTGTAGGGTAACGCAGCGGAAAACAAAAATTTTCCGACCTACGCACCAGCCCAGGACCACTATGGAGACTGCATACATGGTTTGATCATTTTCGTTACCGACTCATAGCGCAGCGGAAGTAGAGTCGATGACGATCGGCGATGCAGATCCCCGCAGCTAGGATTTACAACCTCCCAACCGCGAGGATGTATACCCTCGTCTTCCCTTCGGACAGCCCTCCGGGAGGTGGTCGAACAGTCCCCCGGACGATGTCGCGGACAGCCCTTCGGGAGGACCTTCGAAACTTGAACAGTCACTCGGACAGCCCTTCGGGAGGACTCACAGAACTCGGACCGTCACTTGGACAGCCCTTCGGGAGGCACTCTCGAACAGCCCCTCGGGCACTAAGATCGAAACTACGACCTCTCTACAGAGTTGCACACATACGGTGTCACCTATCCGGCAGGGCTTCGCCGTCCAGAACTAGTTCCTGCCGGAACCCAGACAGCCTTTCGGCTCTACGAAACTCTTTTCGTGTGAGGGAGAGAGAAGCCAGATCATTGCATGGCACTTGTATGTGAGAAGGGATGAGGTTTGGGCAGCCCCCTCACCTCCTATTTATAGGAAAACCCAAGGGGTAGTGTGCCTCCCAAATTACCAAAAACTCCCATGCAAAAGTCTTCACATGAGGGTAATATGGACAAAATGGGATGCCATGTGGAGCTCCAAAGAGCTCCACCCCCCTTGTCCGGCCACCCCCTTGGGGGTCCCCCATGAGGTGCTCTCATGGCCCCCAAAGTCCTTCTAGAAGCCTTTAGCAAAAGCCCTAAAAGGTGGCTTTCCAAAAATACCCCAAAAAGCACTTTCACTATTCACGACGACATTTTTCAGTGTCCGTTTGAACTGAAAATATTTATGTGGGCTTAGAACATTTCCAGTACCCACTAAAATAATTTTCAACGTGTTCTGGAACAATTCCAGTTTAGTGATTTCATCTGCAAAAAGCATCTGAAGCGGTTCCGGCAGCCTCGGAACATTTCCGGTTTTTCTTCCAGAAAATTCTCAGAAGTTTCCAGAATGATTCTGGCATCCTCCAAGAATTATCAGGCATGTGCCGAAACCATTTTGACTTAATGGTATCCCCTGAAACAACTTTTCAGTTTCACCGGAACTCATCCGGTGACCTCTCTCTGCGGAACTTTTCCGCTGTCCGAAACTTTTCGGTGTCCGAAACTTTTTCGGTGATTTTCTCTCAGACTCCCTGTCTAGTATTCAGCAGATAGATGACCCTTAAGCGTGTGACCCTATAGGTTCGGTGAAGTATAGACATGACACGGAACCCCTTCCGATCAATGATCAACATCGGAGCCGTGGACACCCGTATTGACCCCTATACCCACACGAATGAATATTCGAGTGAACCTCCAGTTGCAGTGTGCTATTCCTGTTGCTTCGCGATATGTTACAAATACCCGAGGTGAGACATGTAGGCATTCCCGTGGATCAACAACTTGTCCACTATGCTAGTTACCTCGTTACCGGTATTGTTCTCTTTTCTCGTTACCGTGTTCCGGCATCCCCGTGATCAAATCACATAGTGTCTGGCCAGACGATGATGGATACCGTAACACCGAGAGGGCCCAGAGATATCTCTCCATCGTCGGAGGAGCAAATCCCAATCTTGAGCTATCAAGTTACTTGACATACTTTCCCATGAACCCGTAAGCCGCCGTAATAGCCATCCATTTACGGATGACGTTTAACAAACCCCAAAGTTCATGAATCAAGCATGAAGAAACTCGATACTCTCATGGTCTGAGGAATCATGCAAACATTAACCATCTCTGTGTTATTAACCATTAACTTGTGACGAATGAATCTCATAGCATAACATCAATCGGGTCGATTCAACACAAATGTTCTTCTAACATTGTGCCCTCAAAGTTGCTGGCATAGACATGCCCATGATTGGGAAAACATAATCATCATGCAACACTTGAGCTAGTCTTAGAGGCATGACTAGGAATACATTTTACCGTTTATTATTCCACACGTGCACATGGGTTTTCCCCAGAGCCTTTATGGATATACGGGCTCGGGAACCACAGCAGTTATAGCATGGAACATAAACATAATAATGAGCATGGAGATAAATAATAACATTTATTATTGCCTCTAGGGCATATCTCCTACATGTACCGGGTGGTGCACATTAGAGACCACTTAGTAGTAGCGAGGGTTATAAACCCGCGCTACTACTATCAACTTAGTAGTAGCGTGGGTTTATACCCCTCGCTACTACTATGGCATGTCCCGGGGGGGCACGGCAGAGACCACTTAGTAGTAGCAAGGGTTATAAACCCGCGCTACTACTATCAACTTAGTAGTAGCGGGGGTTATAAACCTGCGCTACTAGTAAGTAGCAGTAGCGAGGGGTATAAACCAACGCTACTAGTAAGCGTCTGCTTATAAGCTTTTCCCTAGTAGTGTGTGGTCTTTGTCAAGGCTGCGGCTTGTGGTATCAAATCGGTGGGTCCGCTCTCTGAGGTCTAGGTTCTGGTTAATGATGTGCCTGCTGGTCTTCGCTCGGTTCCCTTTCTGATGGATTTCGGTGTCCTTCTTGGCAAGCCGATTGAGGTTGATACGGAATCTCTGGAGAAACTTGGTCCTGCTCGTATTAAAGTTTGGTGTGTTGATCCGGTGTGCCTTCGTGGTGTGGTTGATGTGTTCCCCTCCTCTGATGGCGTTCGCCCGCGGGTGCGGGTCGAAGGGGCTGAGGCTCACCGGGCCCCTCCACCCCCTCCCCCTGGCTCTGCGAGATCTGATAAGCAGGGTGATGGCTCAGCGGGTGGTCAAAATCCTAGTGATGGTACTGATGCTCACTTCACGCAGTCTGAATGGGACGGCATGGAGCCGGAGGTCCAAGATCTACTCAAATCAAATGCGCCAGTGGGTCCTGCTCAGAAAGAGGCGGCTGATGCTCATATGCATGGCGAGGATGGCTTGCTTGGTGATGTCAGGGGAAGGCTGCGGCCGCGGGCACTCCGATCTCCGGCGTCTGTTCCAACATACCGGCCCACCCTCTTTTGCCTACCTTCTCCGGGATTGAAGATCTTCCTCTGTCTCCTCCTCGCCCTGATGAGGCGCCTGCTAGCAAGAAGAAGAAAACCTCTGTCAGGAAGTTCTCTACCAAGAGTAGGGCTTTGTCGGGCTCCAAGCAATCCATGGCGGGGTTGTGCCGCCGCCTAGATGCGGACATGGGCTCTGCTTCTGGCTCTGGGCATTCGACGGCGTCTCCTGCGGCACGGTATCCTCTTTTTCGTTCGCCTACTTCCACAGCTCGCAAAGGACGCCGGGTGCGTGACTTTGGGGAGCCGGTGGCGTTATGTGCGGAGCGTCGTGCTGCGGCTAAAGATCTGCCTCCCTCAGGTACTGCATCCAGCCCTCCTCCTCCCTCCTCCCTGATGTCTACTTCGCAACCTTCTTCTTGTAGACGTTGTTGGGCCTCCAAGTGCAGAGTTTTATAGGACAGTAGCAAATTTCCCTCAAGTGGATGACCTAAGGTTTATCAATCCGTGGCAGGCGTAGGATGAAGATGGTCTCTCTCAAACAACCCTGCAACCAAATAATAAAGAGTCTCTTGTGTCTCCAACACACCCAATACAATGATAAATTGTATAGGTGCACTAGTTCAGCAAAGAGATGGTGATACAAGTGCAATATGGATGGTAGATATTGGTTTTTGTAATCTGAAAATATAAAAACAGCAAGGTAACTAGTAACAAAAGTGAGCGAAAATGGTATTGCAATGCTTCGAAACAAGGCCTAGGGTTCATACTTTCACTAGTGCAAGTTCTCTCAACAATGATAACATAATTAGATCATATAACAATCCCTCAACATGCAACAAAGAGTCACTCCAAAGTCACTAATAGCGGAAAATAAACGAAGAGATTATTGTAGGGTACGAAACCACCTCAAAGTTATTCTTTCTGATCGATCTATTGGGCTATTCCTATAAGTGTCCCAAACAGCCCTAGAGTTCGTACTAAAATAACACCTTAAGACACACATCAACCAAAACCCTAATGTCACCTATATACTCCAATGTCACCACAAGTATCCGCGGGTTTGATTATACGATATGCATCACATAATCTCAGATTCATCTATTCAAACCAACACAAAGAACTTCAAAGAGTGCCCCAAAGTTTCTACCGGAGAGCCAAGACGAAAACGTGTGCCAACCCCTATGCATAAGTTCACAAGGTCACAGAACCCGCAAGTTAATCACCAAAACATGCATCAAGTGGATCACGTGAATATCCCATTGTCACCACAGATAAGCACATGCAAGACATACATCAAGTGCTCTCAAATCCTTAAAGACTCAATCCGATAAGATAACTTCAAAGGGAAAACTCAATTCATTACAAGAAGGTAGAGGGGAAGAAACATCATAAGATCCAACTATAATAGCAAAGCTCGCGGTACATCAAGATCGTGCCCAATCAAGAACACGAGAGAGAGAGAGATCAAACACATAGCTACTGGTACATACCCTCAGCCCCGAGGGTGAACTACTCCCTCCTCGTCATGGAGATCACCGGGATGATGAAGATGGCCACCGGTGATGATTTCCCCCTCCGGCAGGGTGCCGAAATAGGGTCCCGATTGGTTTTTGGTGGCTACAGAGGCTTGCGGCGGCGGAACTCCTGATCTAGGTTTATTTTCGGGGGTTTCTATATTTATAGGAATTTTTGGTGTCGAGAACAAGTCATGGGAGTCCACGAGGAGCCCACAAGACCGGAGGGCGCGCCCAGGGGGGTAGGGCGCACCCTCCACCCTTGTGGAGGCCTCGTGGCTCTTCTGGCCCAACTCTTTTGCTTCGGGGGCTTCTTCTGGTCCATAAAAAATCACCATAAATTTTCAGCTCATTTGGACTCCGTTTGATATTCCTTTTCTGCGAAACTCAAAAACAAGGAAAAAACAAAAACTGGCACTGGGCTCTAGGTTAATTGGTTAGTCCCAAAAATCATATAAAATAGCATATAAAACATCCAAGATAGATAATATAATAGCATGGAACAATAAAAAATTATAGATACGTTGGAGACGTATCAAGTATCCCCAAGTGCACAAGTTTGATCAATGATAATTTCAATCACTTTTTCTAACATCATTATAAATCATAAATAGTAGCTCATCTCATAAAACTTCTCATGATCAAGTAGCAAACTATTCACATGTTAAAGCATAGATCATAAACTTTCTTGAAAACTAACAAACTAGGTTCTCAGTCATCAAACAATTCCAATTCATCTTATTTTTAGGAAGGGTCTATGTAAGAGCTTTGATTTAGCAAATCCCACATACTCAACTATCATATAGTCTTCCATGATTGCTACCACTCAAAGCATATTTTCAGAACAAATAGCATCCATTGAACACAGAGAAAGATAGGGGCTTAATGTTTCGCCTCCCAACTTATTTATCATATAGATAATTATCAACAATAATAATTCATGATCAAATATATTTGAATGGCCATATATGCTTAGATCTTTCCCCATCACATGATGCTTGCCAACTAAAGAATAGGTTGGAATAATAAATTGACTCAACAAAAAATAAAAGTAAAACATAGGCCCTTCGCAGAGGGAAGCAGGGATTTGCAGAGGTGCCAGAGCTCGAAGCTTCTAAAACAGAGATGAACATAATTTTGAGAGGTATGCTTTCATTGTCAACATAACAACCAAGAGTTCTCACTATCTTCCATGCTAGACACATTATAGGCGGTTCCCAAACAGAATGGTAAAGTTTTTACTCCCCTTCCAGCAACAATCACACTCCATGGCTAGCCGAATTCACGGGTGCCGTCAATACCAACAACTTTCCTGGGGGAGTTTTGTTTGCAATTATTTGCGATTTTGTTTTTGATCTTTTGATCATAGGACTGGGCATCCCAATTACCAGCCACTCTCTCATGAATGATGAGTGAATAAACACTCATCGTGAGAATAACCCACCTAGCATGGAAGATACTGACAGCCCCTAGTCGCTACATGAGCGATTCGGGCATACAAAACAGATTATTATTTGAAGGTTTAGAGTTTGGCACATGCAAATTTACTTGGAACGGCAGGTAAATACCGCATATAGGTAGATATGGTGGACACTCATGGAAGAAACTTGGTTCAAGGATTTTGGATGCACAAGCAGTATTCCCGCTTAGTACAGAAATTTTGGCTAGCAAAAGATTATAAATAGCATGCACCACATGTTGTAGGATCCATAACAATATAACTTCTATACAAATATACCCAAGCATAACTCATTATGTTGTCTTCCTTGTCCAACTTCAACTAATTTGCTCAAGTTTGGAAATAATTAATGGGGCTCACAATCATAGAAGATGTCCAAGATAGTATATTTATATGCGAAATTTCTCTTCCTTCAATATTCTTTCATGAATTGTTCAAGTGACCAATACTATGTTTGCTAACTTTCAATAAATTTACCACCTCTACTTCTTATATGTGAAGTCATTAATCCCCATGGTATAAGCATATGAAGCATATATAATTTCAGATTTATGATATTCAATTCATTCAACCATTTACTCATAGGATATAAGTGAAGCACGTGAGTAAATGACAAAGTACTCATAAAGATATAAATGAAGATCAATGAGTAGTCAAATAATTAAGTAGCTATGTGAAGACTCTCTCTCATAAAGAAAATTTAGATCTTAAGTACTTTATTCAAACGGCAAGCAAAACAAAATAAAATGACATTCTAAAAATAGCACACATCGTGTGAAGAAGCAAAAACTTAGGCTCAACCGATACTAACCGATAATTCTTGATGAAGAAAGGTGCGATGCCTACCGGGGCATTCCCAAGCTTAGATGCTTGAGACTTCTTGAAATTTTATATTGGGATGCCTTGGGCATCCCCAAGCTTGAGCTTTTGTGTCTCCTTAATTCCTTTTATATAACGGTTTCCCTAAATCTTAAAAACTTCATGCACACAAAACTCAACAAGAACTTGTGAGAAAAGTTAGTATAAATCAAATGCAAAACCTTATCATTCTCTACTGTAGCAAATCATTAAAATTATTATTTACCATTGCATACTAAATGCCTCTGCATATTTAATACTCCTATCCTCAAATAGAATCATTAAACAAGCAAACATATGCAAACATAACAGCAATCTGTCAAAACAGGACAGTCTGTAAAGAGTGCAATTGTACTTATACTTACCTAACTCCAAAAATTCTGAAAACATTCCACACTGTATAAAATTTGTTATTGCTCAACGTGTATAAATTTCAAGGTTTTATCATGTTCTGACTTTCCCAAAGAATTCAGACAACGATAGAAAACTTTCTGCTTTCAAAACAGCAACATATAGACTTGCAAAATAAGCATGGCAAAGGCCACACTTGACCTTTTATTGAACTAAAAGATGCAAAACATCACTCTAAATAACAGAAAGTAATTACTAATAAAATAAAATGACGCTCCAAGCAAAACTCATATCATGTGACGAATAAAAATATAGCTCCAAGTGAGGTTACCGATAATGTTGAAGACGAAAGAGGGGATGCCTTCCGGGGCATCCCCAAGCTTAGTTGCTTGGGTCTTCCTTGAATATTACCTTGGGGTGCCTTGGGCATCCCCAAGATTAGGGTCTTCTCATATTAATATCTCACCCAAAACTTGAAAACTTCAATCACACAAAACTTAACGGAACTTCGTGAGATGGGTTAGTATGATAAAACAAATCATTCACTTTGGTACTGTTAAGAGAAGATTAAATTTTTTTCTTACATGATGCCTACTGTACCCTATCATTTCTACAATTTATATTAAGCAATATAAAACATAGAAACTAGAAAACAAGCAAACTATGCATCGAAAGTAGAATCTGTCAAAAACAGAACAGTATGTAAATATCTGAATTAAGATCATACTTCTGGAACTCCAAATATTCTAAAAAATTAGGACAACGTAGAAAATTTGTATATCAATTCTCTGTAAAAAAATTCAGAGTTTTTCCACCATCTAGTGAATTCAAACAATTCTGTTACTGGACGCAAAAGTTTGTGTTTTTGCACAGAATCAAGTCAACTATCAACCACACTATCCCAAAGGCTTTACTTGGCACTTTATTGAAACAAAAGCTATAAAACATGATTACTACAGTATCTTAGTCATGTGAACACACAAAAACAGTAGGGGTAAATATTGGGTTGTCTCCCAACAAGCGCTTTTCTTTAATGCCTTTTTAGCTAGGCATGATTATTTCAATGATGCTCACATAAAAGATAAGAATTGAAACATAAAGAGAGCATCATGAAGCATATGACTAGCACATTTAAGTCTAACCCACTTTATATGCATAGGGATTTTGTGAGCAAACAATTTATGGGAGCAAGAATCAACTAGCATAGGAAGGCAAAACAAGCATATCTTCAAAACTTTCAACACATAGAGGGGAAACTTGATATTATTGCAATACCTACAAGCACATGTTCCTCCCTCATAATAATTTTCAGTAGCATCATGAATGAATTCAACAATATAACTATCACATAAAGCATTCTTTTCATGATCCACAAGCATGCAAATTTTATTACTCTCCACATAAGCAAAATTCTTCTCATGAATAGTAGTGGGAGCAAACTCAACAACATAACTATCATGTGAGGCATAATCCAATTGAAAATTAAAATCATGATGACAAGTTTCATGGTTATAATTATTTTTTATAGCATACATGTCATCACAATAATCATCATAGATAGCAACTTTGTTCTCATAATCAATTGGAACCTCTTCCGAAATAGTGGATTCATCACTAAATAAAGTCATGACCTCTCCAAATCCACTTTTATCAATATTGTAAAAAGATTCAACACCCTCCAAAATAGTGGGATCATTAATACCTAGAGTTGACACTCTTCCAAACCCACGTTCATCAATATAATCATCATAAACAGGAGGCATGCTATCATCATTATAAATATTCTCATCAAAACTTGGGGGACTAAAAATATCATCTTCATCAAACATAGCATCCCCAAGCTTGTAGCTTTGCATATCATTAGCATCATGGATATTCAAAGAATTCACACTAACAACATTGCAATCATGCTCATCATTTAAAAATTTAGTGCCAAACATTTTATAGACTTCTTCTTCTAACACTTGAGCACAATTTTCCTTTCCATCATTTCACGGAAGACATTAAAAAGATGAAGCATATGAGGCAACCTCAATTCCATTTTTTTAGTTTTCTCTTATAGACTAAACTAGTGATAAAACAAGAAACAAAAAGATTCGATTGCAAGATCTAAAGATATACCTTCAATCACTCACCTCCCTGGCAACGGCGCCAGAAAAGGGCTTGATGTCTACTACGCAACCTTCTTCTTGTAGACGTTGTTGGGCCTCCAAGTGCAGAGTTTTGTAGGACAGTAGCAAATTTCCCTCAAGTGGATGACCTAAGGTTTATCAATCCATGGCAGCGTAGGATGAAGATGATCTCTCTCAAACAACCCTGCAACCAAATAACAAAGAGTCTCTTTTGTCCCCAACACACCCAATACAATGGTAAATTGTATAGGTGCACTAGTTGGGTGAAGAGATGGTGATACAAGTGCAATATGGATGGTAGATATAGGTTTTTGTAATCTGAAAATATAAAAACAGCAAGGTAACTAGTAACAAAAGTGAGCGAAAATGGTATTGCAATGCTTCGAAACAAGGCCTAGGGTTCATACTTTCACTAGTGCAAGTTCTCTCAACAATGATAACATAATTAGATCATATAACAATCGCTCAACGTGCAACAAAGAGTCACTCCAAAGTCACTAATAGCGGAAAATAAACGAAGAGATTATTGTAGGGTACGAAACCACCTCAAAGTTATTCTTTCTGATCGATCTATTGGGCTATTCCTATAAGTGTCACAAACAGCCCTAGAGTTCGTACTAAAATAACACCTTAAGATACACATCAACCAAAACCCTAATGTCACCTATATACACCAATGTCACCACAAGTATCCGCGGGTTCTATTATACGATATGCATCACACAATCTCAGATTCATCTATTCAAACCAACACAAAGAACTTCAAAGAGTGCCCCAAAGTTTCTACCGGAGAGTCAAGACGAAAACGTGTGCCAACCCCTATGCATAAGTTCACAAGGTCACAGAACCCGCAAGTTAATCACCAAAACATACATCAAGTGGATCACGTGAATATCCCATTGTCACCACAGATAAGCACATGCAAGACATACATCAAGTGTTCTCAAATCCTTAAAGACTCAGTCCGATAAGATAACTTCAAAGGGAAAACTCAATTCATTACAAGAAGGTAGAGTGGGAGAAACATCATAAGATCCAACTATAATAGCAAAGCTCGCGGTACATCAAGATCGTGTTAAATCAAGAACACGAGAGAGAGAGAGATCAAACACATAGCTACTGGTACATACCCTTAGCCCCGAGGGTGAACTACTCCCTCCTCGTCATGGAGATCGCCGGGATGATGAAGATGGCCACCGGTGATGATTTCCCCCTCCGGCAGGGTGCCGGAACAGGGTCCCGATTGGTTTTTTGTGGCTACAGAGGCTTGCGGCGGCGGAACTCCCGATCTAGGTTTATTTTCGGGGGTTTCTATATTTATAGGAATTTTTGGCGTCGAGAACAAGTTAGGGGGGGTCCACGAGGAGCCCACAAGACCGGAGGGCGCCCAGGTGGGTAGGGCGCGCCCTCCACCCATGTAGAGGCCTCGTGGCTCTTCTGGCCCAACTCTTTTGCTTCGGGGGCTTCTTCTGGTCCATAAAAAATCACCATAAATTTTCAGCTCATTTGGACTCTGTTTGATATTCCTTTTCTGCGAAACTAAAAAACAAGGAAAAAACAGAAACTGGCACTGGGCTCTAGGTTAATAGGTTAGTCCCAAAAATCATATAAAATTCCATATAAATGCATATAAAACATCCAAGATAGATAATATAATAGCATGGAACAATAAAAAATTATAGATACGTTGGAGACGTATCAAGCATCCCCAAGCTTAATTCCTGCTCGTCCTCGAGTAGATAAATGATAAAAACAAATTTTTTTATGTGGAATGCTAGCAAGTGCACAAGTGTAACACCCCCTGTAATGAACAACAGTGATCACCCTTAGTTAATGCCATGTCAGCAAGATTAACAGTGCCTAATCATCATTTGCATCATATTGCATTTCAACTCCTAATTCAAACTTCAAATTAAATCAAAGTGGATTATAAAAGTTATTTAAAACAGAAACTAAAATGTTCATTAAATAACAATTATTCCAGAGACAATGCTAAAATTGTAACAAACATTTAATAGATTAATTAAGTGACTCTAACAGTACCAAAACAGCTAGGTTTAATACATTTTATTTAATACAAAATTTGTGTGAACTCCATTTTCCTCCAAACCAAGTTTTAGCAGTACTAACTAATGCACTGTATATATTGGAACAAGTAACCTATATTACAAAACTGTGTATGAGGCCACACATTATTGTAAAAGTAGAAACAAATGAAAAACAGACAAATAGAAAAGAAAAAGACAAAACAAAAATAAAACAAAAATAAAAAGAAAACCCCCCAGGCCAATTGGGCCTAGCCTAGCTGGCCTCAGCCCACCAGGCCGGCCCTTCCCCCTGGCCTATATGGCCTCCCCAGAGACCCGCGAAACCCTAACCCCCAACTGGATCCCCACTCTCCCTTTCCCCCCTCCCCTGATCCAATCGGGATCGGGCCGACGCCGCCCCGCGTCCGCCGCCGCCGCCGCCTGGACCTCGCCGGAGCCACCACGCCGGCCTGCCTCCTCGCCTCCTCATCCCTCTCCGCGCCGGAACGCCGTCCCCGTCCTCCTCCCCGCGCCCCACAGCCTTGACCCTATGCGGCGCGGTGAGGACCTCGGTCCTCCTCCTCCCCGTCCCCTCTCGCCGGCGCTCGCCTCGCTCTGCTCCACACGCGCTGTCTGCCGCGGCCCCGTGCACGTCTGCGCGCCCGCCTCGCTCGCCGTCGACCGCAGCCGCCCGCGCTCACCGCCTGGCCCGCGCCCGTCGGCCTGCGCTGCCCCGCGCCCGCCGTTCCCGCCCGCGACCGCCGCCCCTCGCGCGCCCGCACCTCGCCCAGACCGCGCGCGCACGCCCGGCTGCTGCTCTGCGCCGCCTCGCCTCGCCCTCGCCACGGCCACGCGTGACCACGCCCCACCGCACGCCCCCTGCTTCCCTCGCCCCGCTCGCCGACCGCGCTGCTCCGCCGTCGCCGCGCCCCGCGGCCACCTCTGCCACCTCCCCTGGCCGGCGCCTAGCCGCGCCGATGGTCTCACCCGAGCCAGCGCCCGGGCTCGCTCCAGTCGGGCGCCCATGCGCCCTCGCCCGCTAATGGCCACATGGGCCATTGACGGTTGGGCCCCGCCCCATGTGTCTATGACACAGGGGCCCCACTGCCCAGAACGAATTAAAAAAGTTAAAAAGAAAATGAATTTAATAAAATTAATTAATTAGTCAATTTATTAAGTTAATTAAATCTGTTTAATTGAACTAGTTATTTAGTTAGTCTAATTAATCTGTGATTAGTCTAATTAAACCCTAATTAATCTTAACAGACTGCTGATGTCATGCTGACGTCATGAGGACGTCAGCCTACACTATTTTGGATAATGTTGGATTAAATGATTAAATAAATTCCAGAAAATAATTAAAACTTTAGAAAATCTTATAAAATAATCCGTAACTCCGATGAAAATAATTTATACATGAAAGTTGCTCAGAATTTCGAGACGAATCCGAATACGTGGTCCGTTCATCTGTCAGATGCCCCTAGCTAGATGAACGTGGAACTTTTAGACTGATTTCGATAAATGAATAGTGCTCAACTTTAATTAAATAAATCCAAATTAATTCCTAAATTCACTAAATCATTTAGTTAGGCAGTAGAATACCTCGGCATAGCATTTTGGCATGTCATACATATTGTTTGCCTTTTTGCCGTGAATTTATTATTTCTCTCCCCCTCCTTCTCTCTCGATAGACGCCGAGACCGACGCCGTTGCAGCTGAGTACGACTACGCTCCAGACGAGCAGCCCGTTGACGACCCCTCTTTCTTGCCAGAGCAACCAGGCAAGCCCCCCCCTTGAGCATCCAGATATCGCCCATTCCATTTCTCCTGCTTGCATTAGATTTTGCTACCGTTAATGTTTGCTCCTATTCTGATGCATAGCCTACCTTTGTAATCTGTTTATTGTTACCTTACCTGCCTATGTTAAACTTCTTAGTATAGGTTGGTAGTGAGCCATCAGTGACCCCCCACCACCTTACCCCTGTTGCCCCTGCTTGATCATCGACGACTCGATCAAAGTGATCGTCGACCAGAGATTGACACATCACCTCACCCCCCTTAGTTGTACGACTCTGCATAGTTACTATCGAGTGCCGAGGGTGATACCTCGTAACGCACTCCTGATGAATACTCTGTAGTGTAGCTGTTCGGTCGTGGTCATCTAGGGTGATTCCTCCTTCACCACTTCCGATACGACTCTGTCGTGCAACCCCTCAGCGTGAACCTCGAGGGTGATGCCTCATACGTTCACCCTGATGATTTCATCGAGTGGAATCCACCGAGGGTAATTCCTCGGGGTTCCTGTAACGCCAGGTTAATTAAGCTGCAATAATTCCCTTCTAATGATGCCACGTCATCATGATTACTGTTGTTGAACTCGCGTTGATTCAAAGTCGGTTCAAATTCAATTTTAAAACAAAGTCAAAATTAAAAATTTTCAAATGTCAAAACTAAAATGTGCAAACTGAGGCAAATAATTCATAAATATTGTTGGTGAAGAAACCACTTTTTTATAAAAGGTTTAAACGCACAAAATTAATTAAACAGTGGCTTTAACAATTAATAAAATGCCTGTTCTAATTTATAAAATAGCAAACTATTTTATTTGGGAGTAGAACCTTTCGTGGCAGAGGGTTAAACTAAAACACTATTTTAGGTACGGGTCTCATATTTTTATTAAACTAAAATGGTGTGGAAATTAAATAAAACAGTAAAAGGTAAATGATAAAAAGTAAAAAAAAAAGAGAAAGTCCCCCTCGGCCCAACTGGGCTCTAGCCCAGCCGGCCGGCCCACATAATCGCGAAATTGAACTCTTAATACATGCTAGAGGGAAGCTTGCTAGCGCGTAAGCTTTTATAGAATAGAAGCTGCGGCGGCCGTGATACCTCTTTTCTGCTCTCACGGATTTGGGAGAGGATTGATTCGTCGTATATAGCGGAGGGCTCAGATTGACCGGTCACCTCTCTTCCCCTGTCCTACCCTACCCCCTCCACTCCCCTATTAAATCCCAATCCCCACCCCCCCCGCTATCCGCCCCCCGCTATTGATACCCACCACCCACCCCCACAAAAAAGAAGAGCCCCCGAATGCCCGGAGAAGGGAGGGGAAATAGGCACCCCCAAAGACCCCCCCCGCGCCCACCTCCCTCCCCCGATCCACAGTGGATCGGGATCGGGAGGCCGCTCCCGCACCGACCGGCCGACCCCGACGCCCCACCGCCGCCGGTCCTCCCCGTCGGCGGCCTTCAACGCCGCCAAGCCCGGCCGCTGCCTCGCCTCCTCCTCCCCACACCTGCGCCACCTCCTCGCCTCCGTCGCTGGCCAGCCTCGACTCGGCCCTCAACGTGAGCACACCCGCGCCGCCGCCCACTCTCCTTTCCCCCTCCCCCTCCGTCGCGCTCCGGTCCCCACTCGCTCCGCACCCCGGTGGTCACTGCCGCCTCATCCCCAAGCGGACCGCGCCGGCCGCGCGCCCAGCCGCGGCGACCGTGCCCCTGTCCGCCCGCTCCGTCCCACCACACGGCCCCGCTCGCCCCGGCCTGGCCGCCTTGGCCGCCGTCGGCCACCGTGCCGGCGGGCGCCCTCTGGCCACCTCACGGCCGCCGGCCGGCCCGACCCGGCCGCCCCCCTTGGCCCTTGGCCTCGCCTCTGGTGCACGCGCGCGCGCTCGCCTGGACATGTCCGGCCCCAGACAGGCACAACGCGGACATGTCCGGCTGTGCCACTGTCCAGTGGGGCCTAGTGCCCCTGTGTAAAAAAAATGAAAATGATAAATAAATAATAAATAAATAGTTAAGTTAATAATTAGTTAATTGATTAATTAAGTTAATTAATCTGTTTAAATTAAACTAACTAGGTTTAGTTAACCTAATTATTAATTAACCAGTTAATCTGTTAATTTGTGTTACTAGACTATGACATGTGGGTCCCCTTGACCTGTTGACTGGTCAATGTTGACCCAGTCAACGTTGATTGTACATTGTTGACTGTTGACCGTTGACTGGGTTATTAAATAAGTTGGAAAATCAATTAAACTTTGAAAATTAAAAAGAAATAATCCGTAACTCGGATTAAAATAATTTGTACATGAAAGTTGCTCATAATTTCGAGACGAATCCGAATACGCGGTCCATTCGTCCGTCACACGTCCCTAACTACCTGAACATGGAACCGTTCCCCTCTAGTCATCTGTCTGACAAATGTCCAAAACCGGGAATACTTTCCCGGATGAATTCCCCCTTTGCCAATATCACCCGGCACTGCGTTAGATCACCTCTGTCACCGCGTATTGCCATGTTATGCATTGTGTTGCTCATGTTTGTTGTATATTTATACTGTTTCCTCCCCCTTTTCTCTCTCGGTAGCCCCCGACACCGACGTCGTCCCCGAGGCTGACGCAGCTCCGGAGCCCGACGCCACCGTTGACGACCTTGCCCTTGCCGCCGAGCAACCAGGCAAGCCCCCCCTTTGATCATCCCGATATCGCCCATTCTAATGTCTCATGCTTGCATTAGAATTGCTGCTGCTACTGCTTTACCTATTCTGATGCATAGCCTGTTTATTGTAACCTGTTGTTGATAATTACCTGCATATCCTAAACTGCTTAGTATAGGCTGGGTAGAGACCTATCAGTGACCCCTCTTATCCCGACTGCCCCGATGGATTATCCGAAGACCCGATCAACGGGATTGAAGACTAGTCCCCGGCACCGCACATCACCCCCCTTAGTTGTAATGAGACTGCAGCGTTACTATCGAGTGCCGAGGGTGAAACCTCTTGTAGCACTTCTGATGTTAACTCTGTAGAGTAGCTATTCGGTCGTGGTCATCGAGGGTGATTCCTCCTTCACCACTTCCGATAACGACGCCGTTGTACAACACCTCAAGTGTGAACCCAATGAGGGTGATTCCTCCGAGTTCACCTTGACGGATACATCATGTAGGAATCCAACGAGGGTGACACCTCGGATTCCCCTGATGTTATGGACACACGGATACTTGGACTTTACAATGTTACTTGGATAGGCGGGTCGACCCTGAGGGGTACCCGCGTGTGATGTGAAGGCGGGTTGCCTGTATGGTGCTCGAGTGATGAATACGAGGCGTGGCCGGGCATTCTTGGCCCTTGCCGCAAGTCCTCGAGACGGGGCGACGGGGTCACATCTTTCGTGAGTCTCTGCTCGTTACCGCAGCCCCAAGGTACTAATGGTTTGGATATTTGATTCGAGTGGGCCTTTGGCCCGATAGCACTAACCATCATGTGGGAAAAGTTATGGGCACTCCGCATCATATGCATCAGCCGAAAGCTCTGTCAGATGTCCAGTTCAGCATTGCGGCCGGGATGGACCGGCGCCCCCCTGGTGCCTAGCTTCCCCCTGCACGCAACGACTCGGAGTGCACAGGGCGATGGCCCAAGACCTCTGAGCACTTAGGATGTAGACCGACGGGGACCTTTCTGCTGAGCTCTAGGTAGGGCTGCGGTGTGTCGTTTGGCCGAGGTCAGGCATGACCTGGAAAAGTTTGCCCGGCCGGAGTTAATCGTGCGTGGTTGGTAAGTTGGTGCACCCCTGCAGGGAAGAACTAATCTATGCATAGCCGGATCCTCGGTAACGGACACTCGGAGTTGTATCCCGATCGATACAGCTAGAACTTGAAATGAGACCTAGATATGAGGCTCTGGGATTGCTTCTCGCAGTGAGTCGAGAAGGGATCTCCGGACGAGGTTGATGACTGTATGGCTCTGGGATTGCTTTCTCGCAGGGAGTCGAGAAAGGATCTCTGGGTGAGGTTGAGACTTAATGATACTGCTACATTATATTGATCTATTCTGCTCTCTTCTATTGCTGCAAGACCGATGAAGATGCTAGTCTTCGATAGGACTAGGTTTTCTCTCTATTCTGGCATTTCTGCAGCGCAGTCAACATATACAGCCTCTCCTTGAAAATGTTGCATATGTAGTGTAGATCCTTGCTTGCTGTGTACTTCTGAGTACTCACGGTTGCTTTGTTTTCCTTTTCTCCCCATATCAGTTTGTCGCGACCAGATGACGGAGCCCCTGAGACATCTGCTCCAACCGACGATCGCTACTACTACCCCGAGGGTAGTTACTGCTACGAGTTGACTGACGACCAGGAGTAGGACCGGAGGGTCCCAGGCAGGAGGCCTACGCCTTTCGATTGTAGTGTTTTTCTTTTGTCTAGCCTTCTTAAGGCCTTTCTGTGTTTTCTTTTATATCTGTACTCAGATATCTGATGCTTCCGCTGACGCTTGTATGCGAGCTTTTGTATTCGAGCCCTCGAGGCCCCTGGCTTGTAATATAAAGCTTGTATGACTCTATTTATGTTTTAGAGTTGTGTTGTGATATCTTCCCGTGAGTCCTTAGGCTTGATTGTGTGCATTTGCTTGTATGATTAGTGCACGATTGAGCCGGGGGCGTCACAAGTTGGTATCAGAGCCGACTGCCTCTAGGAATCCCCCTTTCCAACTCCTTGGTCAAAGTTGAGTCTAGTACTTGAAAACCGTTTTACTAACATGGTTGTGTGGCTTACGGGCAAACGTCGCCAATTGGGTGGTATTAGGATCTTTATTTCTCGTCTATACTTTGGGACTCTGAACTCTCTTCTATTCGGGTTAAAATTTTACTAACTCCAACATTAGGTTCTCGTGATCACATCCACCCGGTGTTCTGAAATTTCCCCCTTCCATAAAGATTGTGGGCCAGGTTCTGCTTACAAGATCCTTTTATCGAGGGCACCCTGTGTTGTCACTTGCAGATTCCTTGCCCCAGCAGTTTTCTCCGACATGATGTAGCCTTTGCTATGTCACGTTGTTGTAATCCTCACCGCGTGCCTGCGCGCCGCCTAGTTTGTCTAGCTGCGAGCATTCCCGAGCGCATACTATCCGTTTGAATCTAACTCTGTGTATGGATTGGTATGTCTTTAACGACTACTATCATATATCTAATGCCTTTCTTGTTCATTTCCCGTGTTACATCATGAATAACTCCATACACCTGCAGTTTTTATTCCTAAACTGCCCCTGTTGAATTTGGCAGGATGGCTGACGATCCTCCACCTCCACCCTATATTGCTGAAATGATGCAGCAGTTTGAATTGAACCGTCAGGTTATGACTGGGATATTGGCTCAGTTCCCAAACCTGAATGCTCAGCAACAGTCTGCTCCAATAACTCTGCCAAAATTTGTGCGCCTCAATCCGTCCACTTTTCGCAGCTCGACTGATCCAATGGATGCTGATGATTGGCTCCGTGACATTGCCTTCCAGATGAAGTCGGCCAATGTTATCCCTGACAGTTACGTCACGTATGCAACGTATCACCTGAGGGGTTCAGCTGCTCAATGGTGGGAAAGCCACAAGGGTATGTTGCCTGCTGAAACTGAAACCACTTGGCAGGAATTTCAGTCAGCCTTTCGTGCACGGTACATTCCTCAAGGTCTGAAGGACTAGAAGAAGCAGGAATTCCGCAAACTCTCTCAGGGTAAAATGACTGTGGATGAATATCAGAGGAAATTTCTTGAATTGTCCCGCTATGCTGAAGATGACGTTTGCACTGACGCCCGCAAGCAGGATAAATTCCGTGAAGGACTCCGTACTGACATAAAACTCGCACTTGCAGTCCTTGATTGCACAAACTTCGCAACACTTGTCAGCAAATCTTTCCAAATTGAAACAGCTCTGACTGAATGCCAGGAGTCGCTCAAGCGCACTCATGGAGCTGGTTCATCCTCGGGTCAGCCTGTTCAAAAGCGTCGAGTCTGGATTCCCCACAATGTTTACCACCGACTAGCTCCAACACCAAGGCCGTCATATGTTGCACCTCGTCTGCCTTCACCGCCGAGACAGCTAACGGTTCATGATGGACCGTCTGTTGTTATGTCTTCTCCTCAGGATGCACCACGTCCTCCGGATCGTAGTATGAAGGGCCATCGAACCCATCGTTGCAGAAATTGTAAGGCCAGGATGTCTGCTATGGACCGAGGCCAGGTTACTCACGTCAAAATGGGAGAAGCTCGTGAGTCTCCTAAAATCGTGATGGGAACTCTGTCAGTTAATTCAGTTGCAACTTCTATTCTCTTTGATTCCGGGGCATCACATTCCTTTGTGTCTCAGCAATTTGCTCAGCGGCATGAGCTACCTCTAGAGTTATTGCCCACACCATTAGAGATTATCACTCCCCGTTCCAGGTGGCAAACCAAGATGGTAAGTCACAACAATCAGATCAGAATTGAAGAGTTGATGTTCTCTGCTTCCCTTATTGCTCTTGGACCTTCCGACATAGACATCATTCTCGGTATGGACTAGTTGACAGCCCATAATGCTTTGATTGATTACGCTACTAAGAGAGTCCAACTCACTCACCCTTCTGGCCAAATAGTCAAATAGTCAGCCCGAATAGCTCAGGCTGCCGAGAGCCAGATTTATGCTCTGAATGCGTTGAATGCTTCACCTCTTGAAGGCATCGAGAACATTCCAGTTGTTCGTGATTTTTAAGATGTCTTTCCAGAAGAACTTCCAGGAATACCCCCTGCTAGAGCTGTCGAGTTTGTCATCGACTTGAAACCAGGCACAACTCCTATTGCGAAGCGTCCTTATAAGATGCCTCCGCACCATCTTCTCGAGCTTAAGGAAGAAATCGACAAGTCACTTAAGAAGGGTTTCATCCGCCCCAGTTCCTCTGCTTGGGGAGCACCTTCACTCTTCGTTAAGAAGAAGGATGGAACTAACCGATTGGTTCAAGATTACCGACCTGTCAACCTAGCAACAATTCAGAACAAGTACCCGCTTCCCAGAATCAATGATCTGTATGATCAACTTGCTGGTTCCTCAGTATTCTCTAAGCTTGATTTGAGATTGGGATACCACCAGATCCGAGTTCGAGAAGAGGATATTCCAAAGACTGCATTTGTTACCCGTTATGGCTCCTATGAGTACACCGTCATGTCATTTGGCATAACAAATGCTCCACCACATTCTCCCGTCTGATGAATTACATCTTCATGGATTATCTCGACAAATTTGTCGTGGTATATCTAGATGATATTCTGGTCTATTCAAGGAATAAAGAAGAACATGCTGAACACCTCCGTCTTGTACTAGAAAGGCTCCGAGAACACCAGTTGTTTGCCAAATACTCCAAATGTGAATTCTGGCTTTCTGAAGTAACCTACCTTGGTCATGTGATTTCCAAGGATGGAATTGCTGTTAACCCGGAGCGGGTTTAGGCTATTCTTGACTGGACTCCTCCGAAGAACGTCAAGCAAGTGAGAAGTTTTCTTGGCCTTGCAAGCTATTACCGTCGATTTATCGAGAACTTTTCCAAGATTGCTAAGCCTTTGACTGATCTGCTTCACAAGGGCGTTAAGTTTGAATGGACAGAAAAATGTCAGGAAAGTTTTCAAACACTCCAAGACAAGCTAACATCTGCCCTAGTACTGGCTCCTCCAGATTCTTGCAAAGACTTCGTGATTTATTGTGACGCATCCCGTGAAGGATTAGGCTGTGTCCTAATGCAAGAGCGTAAAGTGATTGCCTATGGCTCTCGTCAGTTGCGCCCACATGAAGAGAATTATCCGGTACATGATCTAGAACTAGCTGCTGTCATCTATGCACTGCAGTTGTGGCGACATTACCTTCTCGGTAATCGTTGCGAGATATACACGGATCATAAAAGTCTGAAGTACTTGTCCACTCAGCCATCTCTAAACCTCCGTCAGCAAAGATGGATGGAGGCCATTACGGACTATGATTTGGGTATTTCCTATACCCCTGGCAAGGCTAATGTGATGGCTGATGCCTTAAGCCGCAAGTCCTATTGCGACAACCTCATGGTTAGGAGAGTTCAACCTCGTCTTTATGAAGAACTGCGCAAGCTGAATCTATGTATTGTTCCACAGGGTTCTCTTAATAACCTTGTGATACAACCAAATCTTGAGAAAGATGTTAAGAATGCGCAAGCTAAAGATGCTGAAATTGATCTGATGAAGAAAGATCTTCACCTGCAAAAGTACAGGGATTTCTCGCTGTCTGAAGATGGAACCTTGTATTTTAGAGACTGCATTGTGGTACCTCGCTTCGAGCTTATGACTGATAAGGTCATGAAGGAGGCACATGACACTCCATTGTCTATTCATCCGGGTAGCACTAAGATGTATCGTGATCTCCGTCAAAGGTACTGGTGGTCTAGAATGAAGCAAGATATTGCTCGGTATGTTGCTGAATGTGATGTTTGCCGTCGCGTTAAAGCAGAACATCAAAAACCAGCTGGAATTCTGCAACCGCTTCCTATTCCTCTATGGAAATGGGATAAGGTTCAGATGGATTTCATTACTGGCCTTCCCAAGTCACAGAAGGGTCATGATGCTATTCTTGTCGTCGTCGACCAACTTTCCAAAGTTGCACACTTTCTGCCCGTCAAGGAGACTATCACTGCTAGTCAGTTAGCAGAATTATATATCTCCAGAATTGTATCACTCCATGGTATTCCGAAAGAGATTAGTTCGGACCGTGGCGGACTTTTCACCTCAAAGTTCTGGGAAAGTTTCCAAGAAGCTATGGGAACTCATATTATCTGGAGTTCAGCTTATCATCCCCAATCCCATGGTCAAGTTGAACGAGTAAATCAAGTGCTTGAAGACATGCTGCGAGCTTGTGTTATTTCTTTCGGTAAGAAGTGGGAAGAATCTCTTCCGTATGCCGAGTTCTCTTATAACAACAGCTATCAAGCTAGCTTGAAAATGGCCCCCTTCGAAGTTCTATATGGGCGTAAGTGTCGAACCCCTCTGAATTGGTCAGAAACTGGGGAACGACCACTCGTGGGACCGGACATTATTCAACACGCCGAAGAACAAGTCCGTATTGTCCGGGAAAATCTCAAGGCGGCTCAGGACCGCCAGAAGAGCAACTATGATCGCAAACGATGGGGTTTGACTTATCAACCTGGTGATCAAGCTTATCTCCGAGTCACTCCTATGAAGGGCACTCACCGTTTCGGAATCAAGGGAAAGCTAGCTCGACGCTACATTGGTCCTTTCCGCATTGTTGCTAGACGTGGTCAGGTGGCATATAAATTGGAATTGCCGCCGCAATTCTCTCGTATCCACGACGTCTTCCATGTGTCGCAACTTCGTAAATGCTTCAAGGAATCTCCGCACCGAGCTGTGGATCACGAAATGCTAGAATTGCATGATGATCTTTCTTATAAGAAGCATCCGATCCGCATTCTCGATGAAGCTGAACGTCGGACCCGTCAGAAGGTTACCAAGTTCCTCAAAGTGCAGTGATCAAATCATACTGAAGATGAAGCCACTTGGGAACGCGAGGATAATCTTCGTGCGGAATACCCCGACCTCTTTCCTTCTACCTCCTGAATTCTCGGGACGAAAATTTCTTTTAGTGGAGGAGAATTGTAACGCCCGGTTAATTAAGCTACAGTAATTCCCTGCTAATGATGCCACATCATCATGATTACTGTTGTTGAACTCGCGTTGATTCAAAGTTGGTTCAAATTCAATTTTAAAACAAAGTCAAAATTAAAAGTTTTCAAATGTCAAAACTAAAATGTGCAAACTGAGGCAAATAATTCATAAATATTGTTGGTGAAGAAATCACTTTTTTATAAAAGGTTTAAACGCACAAAATTAATTAAACATTGGCTTTAACAATTAATAAAATGCCTTTTCTAATTTATAAAATAGCAAACTATTTTATTTGGGAGTAGAACCTTTCGTGGTAGAGGGTTAAACTAAAACACTATTTTAGGTACGGGTCTCATATTTTTATTAAACTAAAATGGTGTGGAAATTAAATAAAACAGTAAAAGGTAAATGATAAAAAGTAAAAAAAAAAAGAGAAACTCCCCCTCGGCCCAACTGGGCTCTAGCCCAGCCGGCTGGCCCACCTCCCCTCCTACCTAACCCCCACTCCCATGAAACCCTAGCCCAACCACCCCCCCGATCCCCCCACTCCCCCAGCCCAACTCCCTCCCCCGATCCACAGTGGATCGGGATCGGGAGGCCGCTCCCGCACCGACCGGCCGACCCAGACGCCCCACCGCCGCCGGTCCTCCCCGCCGGAGGCCTTCACCACCGCCAAGCCCGGCCGCTGCCTCGCCTCCTCCTCCCCACACCTGCGCCACCTCCTCGCCCCTGTCGCCGGCCAGCCTCGACTCGGCCCTCAACGTGAGCACGCCCGCGCCGCCGCCCGCTCTCCTTTTCCCCCCCCCGTCGCGCTTCTGTCCCCACTCGCCCCACACCTCGATGGTCACCGCCGCCTCGCCCCACGCGGGCCGCGCCTGCGGCGGGCCCACCCGCGGCGACCGTGCCCCTGGCCGCCCGCTCCGCCCCACCGCACGACCCTGCTCGTCCCGGCCTGGCCGCCTTGGCCGCCGTCGGCCATCGTGCCGGCGGGCTCCCTCCAGCCACCTCACGGCCGCCGGCCGGCCCGACCCGGCCGCCCCCCTTGGCCCTTGGCCTCGCCTTTGGTGCACGCGCGAGCTGGCCCGGACATGTCTGGCCCCGGACAGGCACAACGCGGACATGTCCGGCTGTGCCACTGTCCAGTGGGGCCTAGTGCCCCTGTGTAAAAAAAATGAAAATGATAAATAAATAATAAATAAATAGTTAAGTTAATAATTAGTTAATTGATTAATTAAGTTAATTAATCTGTTTAAATTAAACTAACTAGGTTTAGTTAACCTAATTGTTAATTAACCAGTTAATCTGTTAATTTGTGTTACTAGACCATGACATGTGGGTCACCTAGACCTGTTGACTGGTCAATGTTGACCCAGTCAACGTTGACTGTACATTGTTGACTGTTGACCGTTGACTGGGTTATTAAATAAGTTGGAAAATCAATTAAACTTTGAAAATTAATAAGAAATAATTCGTAACTCGGATTAAAATAATTTGTACATGAAAGTTGCTCAGAATTTCGAGACGAATCCGAATACGCGGTCCGTTCGTCCGTCACACGTCCCTAACTACCCGAACATGGAACTGTTCCCCTTCGGTCATCTGTCTGACAAATGTCCGAAACCGGGAATACTTTCCCGGATGAATTCCCCCTTCGCCAATATCACCCGGCACTGCGTTAGATCACCTCTGTCACCGCGTATTGCCATGTTATGCATTGTGTTGCTCATGTTTGCTGTATATTTATACTGTTTCCTCCCCCTCTTCTCTCTCGGTAGCCCCCGACACCGACGTCGTCCCCGAGGCTGACGCAGCTTCGGAGCCCGACGCCACCGTTGACGACCTTGCCCTTGCCGCGGAGCAACCAGGCAAGCCCTCCCTTTGATCATCCCGATATCGCCCATTCTAATTTCTCATGCTTGCATTAGAATTGCTGCTGCTACTGCTTTACCTATTCTGATGCATAACCTGTTTATTGTAACCTGCTGTTGATAATTACCTGCATATCCTAAACTGCTTAGTATAGGCTGGGTAGAGACCTATCAGTGACCCCTCTTATCCCGACTGCCCCGCTGGATTATCCGAAGACCCGATCAACGGGATTGAAGACTAGACCCCGGCACCGCACATCACCCCCCTTAGTTGTAACGACACTGCAGCGTTACTATCGAGTGCCGAGGGTGAAACCTCTTGTAGCACTTCTGATGTTAACTCTGTAGAGTAGCTATTCGGTCGTGGTCCTCGAGGGTGATTCCTCCTTCACCACTTCCGATAACGACGCCGTCGTACAACACCTCAAGTGTGAACCCAGCGAGGGTGATTCCTCCGAGTTCACCTTGACGGATACATCGTGTAGGAATCCAACGAGGGTGACACCTCGGATTCCCTTGATGTTATGGACACACGGATACTTGGACTTTACAATGTTACTTGGATAGGCGGGTCGACCCTGAGGGGTACCCGCGTGTGATGTGAAGGCGGGTTGCCTGTATGGTGCCCGAGTGATGAATACGAGTCGTGGCCGGGCATTCTTGGCCCTTGCCGCAAGTCCTCGAGACGGGGCCACAGGGTCACATCTTTCGTGAGTCTCTGCTCGTTATCGCAGCCCCAAGGTACTAACGGTTTGGATATTTTATTCGAGTGGGCCTTTGGCCCGATAGCACTAACCATCACGTTGGAAAAGTTATGGGCACTCTGCATCATATGCATCAGCCGAAAGCTCTGTCAGACGTCCAGTTCAGCATTGCGGCCGGGATGGACCGGCGCCCCCCTGGTGCCTGGCTTCCCCCTGCATGCAACGACTCGGAGTGCACAGGGCGATGGCCCAAGACCTCTGAGTGCTTAGGATGTAGACCGACGGGGACCTCTCTGCTGAGATCTAGGTAGGGCTTCGTTGTGTCGTTTGGCCGAGGTCGGGCATGACCCGGAAAAGTGTGTCCGGCCGGAGTTAATCGAGCGTGGTGGGTAAGTTGGTGCACCCCTGCAGGGAAGAACTAATCTATGCATAGCCGGATCCTCGGTAACGGACACTCGGAGTTGTATCCCGATCGATACAGCTAGAACTTGAAATGAGACCTGGATATGAGGCTCTGGGATTGCTTCTCGCAGGGAGTCGACAAGGGATGTCCGGACGAGGTTGATGACTGTATGGCTCTGGGATTGCTTTCTCGCAGGGAGTCGAGAAAGGATCTCTGGGTGAGGTTGAGACTTAATGATACTGCCACATTATATTGATCTGTTCTGCTCTCTTCTATTGCTGCAAGACCGATGAAGATGCTAGTCTTCGATAGGACTAGGTTTTCTCTCTATTCTGGCATTTCTGTAGCCCAGTCAACATATACAGCCTCTCCTTGAAAATGTTACATATGTAGTGTAGATCCTTGCTTGCTGAGTACTTCTGAGTACTCACGGTTGCTTTGCTTTCCTTTTCTCCCCATATCAGTTTGTCGCGACCAGATGACGGAGCCCCTGAGACAGCTGCTCCAGCCGACGATCACTACTACTACCCCGAGGGTTGTTACTGCTACGAGTTGACTGATGACCAGGAGTAGGATCGGAGGGTCCCAGGCAGGAGGCCTACGCCTTTCGATTGTAGTGTTTTTCTTTTGTCTCACCTTCTTAAGGCCTTTCTGTGTTTTCTTTTATATCTGTACTCAGATATCTGATGCTTTCGCTGACGCTTGTATGCGAGCTTTTGTATTCGAGCCCTCGAGGCCCCTGGCTTGTAATATAAATCTTGTATGACTCTATTTATGTTTTAGAGTTGTGTTGTGATATCTTCCTTTGAGTCCTTTGTTGGGTAACGCAGAAGAAAACAAAAAATTTCCGACCTACGCACCAGCCCAGGACCACTATGGAGACTGCATACAAGGTTTGATCATTTTCGTTACCGACTCGTAGCGCAGCGGAAGTAGAGTCGATGACGATCGTCAGTGCAGATCCCCGCAGCTAGGATTTACAACCTCCCAACCGCGAGGATGTACTCCCTCATCCGCCACTCGGACAGCCCTCCGGGAGGCGGTCGGATAGTCCCCCGGACGGTGTCGTGGACAGCCCTTCGGGAGGACTCACAGAACTCGGACCGTCACTCGGACAGCCCTTCGGGAGGACACTCGAACAGCCGCTCGGGCAAAAGGACGAAACTACGACCTCTCTACGGGGTTGCACACATACGGTGCCATCTATCCGGCAGGGCTTCGCCGTCTAGAACTAGTTCCCACCGGAACCCAGACAGCCTTTCGGCACTACGAAACTATTTCGTGGGAGGGAGAGAGAATGCCAGATCATGCATGGCTTGTGTGAGAGAGTTGGAGTGGAGTTGGAGAGCACCTCTCCTCCTCCTTATATAGTGGTGGAAGGGGTGGAGGGGGCTGAAAATTCAGCCCACTAAACATGGGGAAAACATGTTCCCACAAAACAAGGAGAACATGTTCCCACCAAACAAGGGAAAAACATGTTCCCTTGTCCATGGTGTTCCCCCATGGGGCCCCACCTTCCTCCCAACACTCTCCACCATTTGTGGGTGCTGCCCCCCACCATGGGGGGCCCCCCAACATCTTTGTCCAGCCACAAGGGGCTGCCCCCTCAAGGGGAGCGCCCCCAAAACAGCCCCCACGCATCGTGGGATCTTGTCCCCTCACGCTGGGACAAGATGTTTTCCGCGACAATTACTTCTGAAAATTCCGGAAGGTCCCAGAACATTTCCGACACCCTCTAAAATTATCTGGACACGCTCTGGAACATTTCCAGTATGGTGGTTTAATTTAAAACCATCTTTGTTTACCCGGTAAACAACTCCGGCTGCTCCGAAACATTTTTTCGGTTTTTTCTCCAGAAAAATTCCAGAAATTACCAGACCAATCTGGCAACCTCCAAAACATTCCCGGTGCTTGCCGAAACCTTATTGGATCAATGGTTTTATCCGAAACAACTTTTCGGTTTTACCGAAACTTTTTCAGTGTTCTCTCTCCGGAACTCTTCCGTTGTCTCCGAAACTTTTTCGGTGATTTTCTCTCAGACTCCCTATCTAGTATTCAGTAGATAGATGACCCTTAAGCGTGTGACCCTATAGGTTCGGTGAAGTATAGACATGACACGGAACACCTTCCGATCAATGATCAACATCGGAGCCGTGGACACCCATATTGACCCCTATACCCACACGAATGAATATTCGAGTGAACCTCCAGTTGCCGTGTGCTATTCCTGTTGCTTCACGATATGTTACAAATACCCGAGGTTAGACATGTAGGCATTTCCGTGGATCAACAACTTGTCCACTATGCCAGTTACCTCGTTACCGGTATTGTTCTCTTTTCACGTTACCGTGTTCCGGCATCCCTGTGATCAAATCACAAAGTGTCTGGCCAGATGATGATGGATACCGTAACACCGAGAGGGCCCAGAGATATCTCTCCATCATCGGAGGAGCAAATCCCAATTTTGAGCTATCAAGTTACTTGACACACTTTTCCATGAACCCGTAAGCCGCCGTAATAGCCACCCATTTACGGATGACGTTTAACAAACCCCAAAGTTCATGAAGCAAGCATGAAGAAACTCGATACTCTCATGGTCTAAGGAATCATGCAAACGTTAACCATCTCTGTGTTATTAACCATTAATATGTGACGAATGTAACTCATAGCATAACATCAATTCGGGTCGATTCAACACAAATGTTCTTCTAACACTGTGCCCTCAAAATTGCTGGCATAGACATGCCCATGATCAGGAAAACAGAACCATCATGCAATACTTGAGCTAGTCTTAGAGGCCAGACTAGGAATACACATTACCGTTTATTATTCCACACGTGCATATGAGTCTTCCTCCGAGCCTCGTTTTATTTGCAGACTCGAGAACCATAGCAGTTATAGCATGGAACATAAACCTAATTATGAACAGGGAGACAATCAATAACATTTATTATTGCCTCTAGGGCATATCTCCTACAGACTCCCACTTGCACTAGAGTCAATAATCTAGTTAATGCTAATGCACTTTACACCTGTGTTACACCGGTGTAAATATGCTTCGCTTGTGGTATAGCCTGAATGTTCAACGGATCTGACGACTTCAGCTCCGTGTGTATCTTTGCATATCCTCGCGTTTTCACGCTTTCACAAAAGTCATATTTTGTGTGGACTTGGCTTGGTATGTATGCGAATCACAGGTCGAACCTGGATTCCTCAGACTGAGTTATGGAGCAACTACTTGCAGTAGTGTCCCATTGACAAAAGCCATCTTGGAACCATACTAAGTTCATGAATGAACTATATGATTCAACATCTTCTTTGTCGCTTTAAAAGCGGCAACATACTTTGCCTCTGTTATAGAATTCGCCACAGTAACTTGTTTGAACAAATTCCAACAAACTGTGCCACCATATTGTGTGTTACACAAAACCGTCAATTTAAATCGAAAATCGCATGGAGAAATGATGAAGACTGTATCGATGTAACCTTTTACAACGAACTCTTCGTGATCTCTACTTGCGAGAAAACTTGTCATCAGTGCTACTATATTACTCAATGACCCTTTTTCACTGTTGTCCCTTGATCAATACTTTTGATCACTTTGGTATCTATACTCGCAACAACTTTGGGAGTATTGGACATATCTGGTTGTTATACATACCATGGAATACATGATTAATCCAAACACAAGAGTGTGTGGAATCCCCATCATGTATTTTGCTCATCAGTGTTTTTGGGACACCGAGTCTTGAAAAAACTCTTTCCATGTGACTTCGGCAAGAATCACTCCTTGGCGTTTTAAATGCTAAAAAGTTTTAGCATCTTGTCAATATGTATTTATTGCTTAGCCCCATTAGGTAAATCTATCTTCATACATCATCATGCCTAATATTAAGGCTATTTAGCCCAAGCACTTCATCGAAAAACTATTTTCAAATGAAGTCCTAATTCGTGTCAAGAATTTTATTTCCAATTAACAATGTGTCAAGCACACAAGGTTTTTAAAAATGTTATTAGGCTCCCACTTACTTTCTTGAATTACAAGCATCTTCATTATCCATTGATGAAGTCAAAACTCCTTTGACCATTTCATCAAAACACAAAGATTCCAACTCCACTTTGCTCTCTTCTGTCCATCGCTGGAACTCTGAAGTTTGCACCCTTTCTAGCATCCTCTGGATTGACAAAATACCTTGGACTGTAAGACATGCAGGTCCTTGGTTTCATTTCCATCAGATGGAAATCCTTTTGTCATCCATTGTTTTATATCTCATGATATGAAATATGTATTAATTGCTAGTTCAACCCGAACCGAATTTAAGCATCGCTACGATGAAGCAACCTCATCGTAGTCAACTCCTTGAATTTGTATATTGCAACAAGTCGAGCTTTATGGATAAAACATTTTTATTCATATCAGTTATAGTTCCATAAATATTCGTCAGACTCTAAGTCTTCCGAAAGGTGTATCAAGGTTTTAATCTTGAATCACTTATATGGAAACTATCTCGGATTGTATTGGCATTTAGCCAATTCCGGAGTTAGGGCCCATCAACGCTTCCTTGTGCATCGTAGGTATACTGTTGTCTAACAACAATATCTCGTTTGCGCACCTGAGAGGTTTGCACGAGCCTTGCCTACGTGGTTCAGCTGCAAGTTCGACCGAAGTCCATACATTTTATTGTAGAGACTTCCGTATCAGTCGCAGTAGGAAACTCCGGAATTACTTCCAAGGTCTCTTTCCTTTGATCTGATGGCGAAGATACTGTTTATCTCGTCGAGTTGCACTATTCTCCCACTCACATTTTTCAAAGAACCATTTTCTTCAAAAAGCATACCGTCCTTTGTGGCAAACCTATTTGCCTTGGTATAGTGAGGGAGGAATACCCAATTGCTTGGGATAACCTACAAAGTAGCACTTGTCTGATTTGGAATAGGTTTGTAACCTTTTACACAAGCCCCATATTCCAAATGTTCAGAAAAGATATAACATGGTTGGGCGTACCATACCATGGCGTCATTTCAACAGACCTGATGGAGCTCTTTTCAGTGTAAAAGCCGCAGTCTCTAAAGCATCACTTTAAAAGGGATAATGGCAAATTTATTTATGTCATCTTTGATCTTACCATGTCATAAATGGTTCGATTACATCTTCACGGATTTCCCACTCACAGTGGTGTTCCGGGAGGTGTAAGTTATGAAACTCTTTTCACAACTCATCAGACATTCGCTAAACTTGTAACTCAAATATTTCTTTCTGCAATCGAATTGTAGAAACATAATTTTCTTGTTACAATAACTTCTACTTCATATTTGAAAACCTTTCGAATGATTTCAAAAGATCCAGACTTACGTCTCATCAAGTAAATATCCATATATCTACTTGAGTCATTTCTGAAGATAGATAAATCCACTACTTGCAACAACATTTATTGAACTACACACATCAAAATGTATGATCACCAATAAGTTTGTTGCTCATTCCTTATGGCCTGTGAACGGTATTTCAGTCACTTCACTTTTCGGAGGAAATTTGCAAGTGTCAGATGATTCAAAATCAAACGACTTAAAAATCCATCATAATGGAATTTTCCATGCGGGTTTCTCCAATGTGACCAAATGCAGTGCCACACTTGTGTGGTATTCTTTTAGTCTTGCGACATTTAGCGTCAGTGTTATGGATGTATCATTTTACCATCAATATTCATAACATACATCCCATCTTGGATGGAAGTATGGCCCTTCATGTTATTCATAATACTAAACAACAATTGTTGTTTTTATGAACAACTCTTTTTGCAACAACATTGTGCAAGGGGCTAGAGTGTAAAACTCTAAACTGAATTATGAATGTAAATCCAGAGGTAATATATTATTATCAATATTCATAACATACATCTCATTCATAATGAAAATATGGCCCTTATGTTATACATAACACCGAACATCAAAAGTTCTCTTACGAACAACCTTCTTGCAACATACCTTATGCAAAGGGCTAGAGTGTGAAACTCTAAAATGAATTATGAAAGTAAATACATGGGTAATACACTGATGGAAGGTATAGTAACATTTACTATGTTCCATGTGTGTATCTCAACCTCATTTCTGGCTAGTCTTTTTTTTTTTTGGCCATAGTAGTTCTTACACCGAGTTGCAACAGAATGCAATCGAGCGGGTATCTTTGTGATTGTCTCACAATACCCAAGAATTAGTGATTAACATGTTTAATCATAATTCCCAAGAACTATATCTTTGACCAGCCTTCTATACATCAAAAACTTGTATGACATTCATACATGAGCTGGATATTCCAGTCTTCTTTCTTTCTGCCTTTATACTTCTAACAGTTTAACTTTCAGTATTTCTCCTACTCTCAGAAGAAGCACTCAACTTAAGAGTGGCGTTAGCCCCGGACTTCCTAGGCCTGAAAGTTTTACTAACACCCTTCGGACACTTCCTTTCTCTTTAAGTTGTTATTTTATTCACCTTTCATCATATGACAGGCGTTCTCCTGGACCCCTTTCCTATCAGTCTAATGCATAGTAAACTCCTTTACTAATAGTTTGCAAACAAAACATTGCTTTGGATATCTCATATCTTTTAGCCTTTGTCTGTCTCTGAAAATGATTTTCAGATTCCATGAATATCACATAACTATCCAAACTTTCGAAGTTCGGGTCTCATGGAAGCAAACATATTGCACTTGACTGAAACGGAATTCTAGCTTTTGGATCGAAGGACGAGAGTCACATGATCCATAGCATAAGAGAGAGAATACCGAAAGTATGCGATAGGACAAAGTCCTTCTCGGCACTCTTGAGGACAATCCTCACATTACGTTACCAACCGTAAAGATTTAACCAGATATTTAACAGCTATTCAAATTTAATAGGGAAGGTGGAAACGCGAGCCATTATTCTACAACTATTATGCAAATAACACTTAGACAGTGTTCAAAATTAATTGCACTGAGAATTAAAAGAATTAATTCTACAGTGCGCTCCCACTCAAATCAATATCTCTCATAATTGATTGTGAGTGATTCAAGATCCGCATTTCAATCCCACGCCATTGATGTGGACATGACTGATGACGAGAATTTCAATCGGTGGGCAAACATGCCGATCACATCTCTATGTGACTCCTGTTCATCTTTCGATGGGCGTGTTCCGAGCTCAGGACGATCAAGCCAGAACGTCAAGACAACCAAGTGATCTCGCTGCGAGGTCTGACCTCACCCGCCTCACACTTCCCAAATCGTTCGTACCCATGTGGACATGGCGCACCCCGAAAAGTTAGGTGCCGTGACGGTGCTACACTTGGGAGAACACTAACTACTTGATATTTTTGTGAGAGATCACCCTAATAAAAGCGACTACCGGGCAATCAAAAAGGGTGCATCATATGGGATAAACATCTCAGGCAATTCATAATAGCATGATATGGTATAGCCCTTTCTGACGGAGAAGTCTTGTATTTCTTCGTCTTCGGCATTCGCGTCGGTGTTCACCTTCGCGAAGATTGCCACCACCTTGTCGATGCACCAGATAATATTGCTATCTCTATAGCTAATAAAATAATGCATTACAACAAGGTTGACACGCAGGTCATTAAAGTGCAATCATATGGCTCCAGCCATCATGCCGAATCATGACTCGCAGGTCATGTTAATAAATTTACATTATATAGTCATCTCATACATAATCAAATTATTATGAGCACTGCTATACCACATCACATGCACATGCAAACCCTCCTGCAAAACCAAGTTAGACGTCTCTAATCGGTTCATGCAAAAACTTGTTTTTCGTGGCTTCTAAGGTTTCGAAACAAACCGAAGCTACCAACGTCCATCATCAAGTATGATAATCCAAGTTGCTAGATTAACAACGCGGGGTGTATGAAACACGAGATAATAAAATCTCGAGCCCCATACTGAACTTCGTCATACGCATGACCCCCGTGCAGATCATATCTGCATTGCCCTTTTGTCTGCGAAACATCCATCTTTCATTGACTAAAGTGGAGCCCAAAGAACTGTTAGCACTTCGTTGATCTGTCAATCAGCATACTCAGGAGCAGCATGAAACGATCGCGGATTGCCAGAACTTTGTCAGATTCCACAATGCTGTCAAGATCAGGACTACGCAAATTCGAGGGAAGCAACAAGAACATCGGGTAACAGATTTCATCTGCTACCCGCACAAATAATTTTCAGTAATAGAACTCATCTACTACCTAATTATATTGTGCAACACCCATACATCTCTATGTATTCTAGATCGCAACCTGCATCTACGCATAGCACGGCTCATGATGCCACTGTTGGGTAACGCAGCAGAAAACAAAAAATTTCCGACCTACGCACCAGCCCAGGACCACTATGGAGACTGCATACAAGGTTTGATCATTTTCGTTACCGACTCGTAGCGCAGCGGAAGTAGAGTCGATGACGATAGTCGGTGCAGATCCCCGCAGCTAGGATTTACAACCTCCCAACCGCGAGGATGTACTCCCTCATCCGCCACTCGGACAGCCCTCTGGGAGGCGGTCGGACAGTCCCCCGGACGGTGTCGTGGACAGCCCTTCGGGAGGACTCACAGAACTCGGACCGTCACTCAGACAGCCCTTCGGGAGGACACTCGAACAGCCCCTCGGGCAAAAGGACGAAACTACGACCTCTCTACGGGGTTGCACACATACGGTGCCATCTATCCGGCAAGGCTTCACCGTCTAGAACTAGTTCCCACCGGAACCCAGACAGCCTTTCGGCACTACGAAACTATTTCGTGGGAGGGAGAGAGAATGCCAGATCATGCATGGCTTGTGTGAGAGAGTTGGAGTGGAGTTGGAGAGCACCTCTCCTCCTCCTTATATAGTGGTGGAAGGGGTGGAGGGGGCTGAAAATTCAGCCCACTAAACATGGGGAAAACATGTTCCCACAAAACAAGGAGAACATGTTCCCACAAAACAAGGGAAAAACATGTTCCCTTGTCCATTGTGTTCCCCCATGGGGCCCCACCTTCCTCCCAACACTCTCCACCATTTGTGGGGGCTGCCCCCCACCATGGGGAGCCCCCCCAACATCTTTGTCCAGCCACAAGGGGCTGCCCCCTCAAGGGGAGCGCCCCCAAAACAGCCCCCACGCATCGTGGGATCTTGTCCCCTCACGCTGGGACAAGATGTTTTCCGCGACAATTACTTCTGAAAATTCCGGAAGGTCCCAGAACATTTCCGACACCCTCTAAAATTATCTGGACACGCTCTGGAACATTTCCAGTATGGTGGTTTAATCTAAAACCATCTTTGTTTACCCGGTAAACAACTCCGGCAGCTCCGAAACATTTTTTCGGTTTTTTCTCCAGAAAAATTCCAGAAATTACCAGACCAATCTGGCAACCTCCAAAACATTCCCGGTGCTTGCCGAAACCTTTTTGGATCAATGGTTTTATCCGAAACAACTTTTCGGTTTTACCGAAACTTTTTCAGTGTTCTCTCTCCGGAACTCTTCCGTTGTCTCCGAAACTTTTTCGGTGATTTTCTCTCAGACTCCCTGTCTAGTATTCAGCAGATAGATGACCCTTAAGCATGTGACCCTATAGGTTCGGTGAAGTATAGACATGACACGGAGCACCTTCCGATCAATGATCAACATCGGAGCCGTGGACACCCATATTGACCCCTATACCCACACGAATGAATATTCGAGTGAACCTCCAGTTGCCGTGTGCTATTCCTGTTGCTTCACGATATGTTACAAATACCCGAGGTTAGACATGTAGGCATTTCCGTGGATCAACAACTTGTCCACTATGCCAGTTACCTCGTTACCGGTATTGTTCTCTTTTCTCGTTACCGTGTTCCGGCATCCCTGTGATCAAATCACAAAGTGTCTGGCCAGACGATGATGGATACCGTAACACCGAGAGGGCCCAGAGATATCTCTCCATCGTCGGAGGAGCAAATCCCAATCTTGAGCTAGCTATCAAGTTACTTGACACACTTTCCATGAACCCGTAAGCCGCCGTAATAGCCACCCATTTACGGATGACTTTAACAAACCCCAAAGTTCATGAAGCAAGCTGAGAAACTCGATACTCTCATGGTCTAAGGAATCATGCAAACGTTACACCATCTCTGTGTTATTAACCATTAATATGTGACGAATGTAACTCATAGCATACATCAATTCGGGTCGATTCAACACAAATGTTCTTCTAACACTGTGCCCTCAAAATTGCTGGCATAGACATGCCCTGATCAGGAAAACAGAACCATCATGCAATACTTGAGCTAGTCTTAGAGGCCAGACTAGGAAACACATTACCGTTTATTATTCCACACAGTGCATATGAGTCTTCCTCCGAGCCTCGTTTTATTTGCAGACTCGAGAACCATAGCAGTTATGCATGGAACATAAACCTAATTATGAACAGGGAGATAATCAAATACATTTATTATTGCCTCTAGGGCATATCTCCTACATCCTTAGTTTGATCGTGTGCATTTGTGTGTATGATTAGTGCACATTGAGCCGGGGGCGTCACAGTTCCCCCCCTGATGTTATGACCAACGGTTACTTTGACCTTTGTAACAGGCGGTCGACCCAGATGGGTGCCCGCAGGGGATCTATGTTGTTGGGTGTGCCGAAAGGGCACTGGAGTGTGATATGTGGCGGAGCTTCAGAAACTCTGATTGTCTCCGCGTGTTTAATTGAGCCTATTTGATTTGGGTGTTTGATCTGAGTGGGTCGACGTGCCCTATCGCACTACCACACGCGGGATAATGGTTTATGGGGCCCTCTGCGATGTACGTTCTCTCGAAAGCTCTTCAGACATCACGGTTCACCATGCGGGCTGATTGTCGGGAATGGGCTGGATACTTCACTGACGAGTTCAGTGTCGTGCCTGCACCCCAGCCAGTCTCACAACGCGCAGGGTGCCCAGGGCGATGGCCCAAGACCTCTGGTTGCATGGTTAGTCCGGCGTGCTGACCTCTCTGCTGAGCCTAGGTAGGGCGCAGCATCGTGTTGATCTCCCGAGGCCGGGCATTACCCAGCAAGTGTGTCTGGCTAGAGTTGATCGAGCGTGTTGGGTAACAGTAGTGCACCCCTGCAGGGAAGAATAATATATCAAATGCCGGTCCTACGGTAAGGACGCTCAGTTTGTGTATCCCGATCTACTACTTGAACTGGATACTTGTTACTTAATTGAAGCTTCGGGATCGCTTTCTCGCAGGGAGTCGAGGAAGGATCTCTAGGCTTACTTCAACATGTTTGCTTAATAAAATGCTATTCTACTCTTGTCTATTGCTGCAAGATGGTGGCTCGTGAAGATTTTTGAAGATGCTAGTCTTTGATAGGACTAGGCCTTCTCTCTATTCTGGCATTGCTGCAGCCCAGTCCACATATAACAGCCTTTCCCTTTGATAATATTGCATATGTAGTGTAGATCCTTGCTTGCTGAGTACTTCAGATGAGTACTCACGGTTGCTTTGCTTCCTCTTTTTCCCCATATTCCCCACTTATGATACAACAACGATGGAGCCCCGGAGCAGATGTCGCAGCAGGAGCTTACTACCGGAGTGTCCAACAGCACGTACTCCTGGATCGAGCCAGCCGACCAGATTAGGATCGGAGGCTCCCAGGCAGGAGGCCTATGCCTTTCTCTAGAGTCGTTGTTTGTGCTAGCCTTCTTAAGGCAAACCTTGGCTAACTATGTCTGTACCCAGATATTATTTGTATGACTGACTTATGTATTCGAATCCTCGTGATCCCTGGTCTGTAATATTGTGGATCTCGTTTATTTGTGTTAGAGTTGTGTTGTGATATCTTCCCATGAGTCCCTGTGCTTGATCGTGCATGTTTGCGTGTATGATTAGTGCACGATTGAACCGGGGGCGTCACAAGTTGGTATCAGAGCCGACTGCCTGTAGAGCCCCCTTTCCAATTCCTTGGCCGAAGTTGAGTCTAGACATCGAAAACTAATTTACTAACTTGGCTGTGTGGGCTTACGGGCCCACGTCGCCAATTGGGTGGTATTAGGATCTTTTTCCTCGTCTATACTCTGGGACTCTGATCTCTCTTCTATTCGGGTTAAATAAATTTTACTAACGCCGACACTTAGGATCTCGTAAATCTCGTCTACCCGGAGACTGGATATCTGTCCAGTTTCCCTGTCATTGATCTGATTAGTCTGATAATCATTTTCCTTTCCATTGTTTTGTTTACACCTTCTCTCCGAGTTGTATTATACTCCGAGTTGTCATTCGATAAGACCGTATCTGCATCAGAGTGCACACGGAGCGCAAGATCCTTCTGCGATGAACATTCGTCGTCTGCACGTGCAGTTACCCCGTTTTAGTGGTTTTCTCCGACGTTGTGTAGCCTTTGCTATGTCTCGTTGTGTACTTTCTTACCGCGTGCCTGCGCGCTGCCTAGCATGTCTAGTTTTAAATTTGCGCCGTTATGCTGTCCGCATGTACCGACTCTGTGTATGGATCTGTATGTCTTAATTGACTACTGTTAAGTTCTGTTACACTGCTTAATTGTTGTCGAGTTCATCATCTTGTCGCTAAACACTCGCAATTGCTTTTACTAAACACCCCCTATTGATACTTAGCAGGATGGTTAGACCAGGTGGTAGTGGTCGTGGTCGTGCCCCTGAATGCCCACCACCGCCAGACTATATGGCAGCTATGATGCAACAATTCGAGCTCAACCGCCAGTTCATGACTGGGATTATGGCTCAGTTTCCGCATCAGAACAATCAGAACCAGAACCCTCCTTCAATAAACTCTGCCGGAGTTTATCACTTAACCCCACTCAGTTCCGCAACTCTGACAAGCCACTGGATGCTGATGGCTGGATTCGCGACATCACCATGAGATGGAGTCTGCAAATGTCTCCCTCTGCCAACTTTGTCACCATTCCATCCTTTTTCCTGAAGGTCCCGCTGCTCAATGGTGGGACACACACAACGTACACTGCCTGCTGAACAGTCGTCACCTGGCCTGAATTCCAGGCTGCTTTCCATCCCATTATATTCCTCAGGGAATTATGACCGGATGAAAACCCAGTTCTGCAACCTCACTCAGGGCAACAAGACTGTTGAAGCTTATCAGCGAGAATTTCTTGACCTCTCCCGCTATGCTGAAGAAGACATCGCCACGGATGCCCATAGACAAGAAGTTCCGTAATGGACTCCACCCAGACCTCGAGCTTGCCCTTGCTGCTCAAGACTTCAACGACTTTTCTACTCTTGTGAACAAGGCTATTCTAGTTGAGACCGCTCAGATGAAGCATAAGGACTCGCAGAAGTGCTATCGTGATGCTGGCTCATCTTCGGGCTCAGCACAGAAGCGTCGAGTCTGGATTCCCAACAACGTGTTCCGTCCAAATGCCCCTGCGCCAAAGAACAACTATGTTGCACCACTCTGCTTCCTCCACCACCGAGGCAGCCAAGAGCTCAGCTGTTCCACCATGCTCCTCTTCGTCCCAAAGATGGTCTGTGCTTCAAGTGCCGCAAACCAGGTCACCTTGCTAAGGACTGCCGCCAGACTCAGAATCAGTTGGCTTTTCCTCGTACTGGCCATGGCAATGGTCGTGGCAACAATCGCCCGCAACTATAATACTGGTTCTACTGCTCATGGTCATGGACACGCTTACAATATTGATATTGAAGAGTCCAGGATCAACCTGCTACTGTGTGGGTACCCTTCTCGTTACCTCAGTACCTGCTTATGTTTTATTTGATTCAGAGCATCGCATTCATTCCTCTCTGGAAAATTTTGCATTCATGCATGGCATTCGATATGAGAAGATGCATACTCCGTTAGTCGTTAAAACTCCCGGAGTTCATTGTCATGCTGACGTGATAGCACCTGACGTTACCGTCAAAATTAAAGGGTTGGAATTCCTTGCCTCACCCATCGTCTTGAAGTCTTCCACCATAACCTCATACTCGGAGTGGATTGGTTGAAAGCTCACATTGCTTCGATCAATTGTGCCACTAAAGTTGTCCAACTTCTTCACCCTCCGATGAGAAGTGGACTATACTGCCCCATTACACGGGATGCTGAACTCAATATATGCTCTGAATCTTTGAACACCCCACCTCTAGAAGGAATCGAGAACGTTCCTGTCGTCGAGATTTTCCGGACGTCTTTCCGGAAGAACTCCCTGGGATACCCCGGTTAGGGCTGTCTAGTTTGTCATTGACTTGAAGCCTGGCACTACCCCTATCGCGAAGCGTCCTTATAAGATGCCCGCATCACCTTCTCGAGCTTAAGGAAGAAATCGCAAAGTCACTTAAGAAGGTTTCATCCACCCCGGTTCCTCTGCTTTGGGAGCACCTGCACTCTTCGTTAGGAAGAGGATGGAACTAACCGATTGGTTCAAGATTACCGGCCCATTAACCAAGCCACAATCCAGAATAAATACCCATTGCCACGGATCAATGATCTTATGATCAGCTTGCTGGATCCTCTGTCTTCTCGAAACTCGACTTGAGGTTGGGTTATCATCAGATCCGTGTTCACGAAGAGGATATTTCGAAGACTGCCTTTGTTACTCGATATGGCTCTTATGAATACACTGTCTTGTCATTTGGCTTAACAAATGCTCCAGCAACCTTCTCCCGGTTGATGAACTATATCTTCATGGATTACCTCGACAAATTTGTCGTGTTTTTATTTAGATGATATCCTTATATTTCAAGAATGAAGAAGAACATGCTGAACATCTTCGGCTTGTATGGAGAAGCTTTGGGAACACCAGCTTTACGCCAAGTACTCTAAGTGTGAATAACAGTGATCACCCTTAGTTAATGCCATGTCCACAATTAACAGTGCCTAATCTCATTTGCATCATATTGCATTTCAACTCCTAATTCAAACTTCAAATTAAATCAAAGTGGATTATAAAAGTTATTCAAACAGAAACTAAAATGTTCATTAATAACAATATTCCAGAGACAATGCTAAAATGTAACCAACATTTAATAGATTAATTAAGTGACTCTAACAGTACCAAAACAGCTAGGTTTAATACATTTATTAATACAAAATTTGTGTGAACTCCATTTTCCTCCAAACCAATTTTAGCAGTACTACTAATGCACTGTAATATTTGGAACAAGTAACCTATATTACAAAACTGTGTATGAGGCCCACCATTATTGTAAAAGTAGAACAAATAAAAACGGATAAATAGAAAGAAAAAACAAAACAGAAATACAGAAAATAAAAGAAACCCCCAGCCAACTGGGCCTAGCCCAGCTGGCCCAGCCCACCAGGCCGGCCCATCCCCTGGCCTATATGGCCTCCCCAGAGACCCCCGAAACCCTAACACCCCCCATCCACCTCCCTCTCCTCCTCCCCCCGATCCAATCGGGATCGGGCCAACGCTACCAACGCCCGCGCCCGACCTGCCACCTCCTGGACCTTGCCGGAGCCACCACGCCGGCCTGCCTCCTCATCCCTCTCCGCGCCGGAACACCGTCCCCGTCCTCCTCCCCGCGCCCCACTGCCTTGACCTACGCCCGCGGTGAGGCCCCGTCCTCCCCCCCGTCCCCTCTCGCCGGCGCTCGCCTCACTCTCCGCTCCGCACGGCCGTCCGCCGCGCACCGCTCAACTTCTGCGCGCGGGGGACTCGGGCCTCGCGTCCCTGATCCCACCCCCGTCCCCTCTCGCCGGGGCTCGCCACGTCGCGGTCTTCCCGTGTGCCCGCCCTGTGGGGGGCAGCCCCCCCGTCGGTGGGGGTCCGATAAGCCCAAATCGTGCCCGACCTTGCGTCTTCTCAGTGGGGACCCCGCTGCTGCGCGTGAGACTCGTCTCGCTCCAGACCGACCTCCTGCTGTCTCTGCCCGCCTCGCCTAGGTTCCTCAACGCGCGGCCGGTGAAGGGCCCGGCCGGAAAATGGTGTGGTAGTAGGTGCCCACGGTGTCTAGGGGGGCCCCACGCACCTGGCTCCCCTGACGGCTGGGTCCCTCGCCCCGTCTGCCGTGACCCGCGGACTCCACCGTCGCCGGCCGTCCCGTACGGCCACTTAGTCCCCAGCGACTGTAAGAAAAACGATGGCCTCCGAGGCTCCATAGATGTACAAAGCCGTCGCAATCGCGGGCGTCCTGGTTTCTCCGAATGCGCGCGTGGGCGGCGCCCAGACGGGCGCCCATGCGCCCTCGCCGCTAAGGCCACATGCCCTGACGTTGGCCCCGCCCCATGTGTCTATGACACAGGGGCCACCCTGCCCAGAACGAATTATAAAAAAATAATAAAAAGAAAATGAATTTATAAATTTAATAATATTAATAATTAGTTTATTAAACTAATTAATAGTTAGTCTAATTAATCTGTGATTAGTCTAATTAAACCCTAATTATCTTAACTGGCTGTTGTATGCTGCGACGTCATGATGACTCAGCCTACACTATTCTGGATAATGTTGGATTAAATGATAAATAAATTCCAGAAAATAATTAAAACTTTAGAAAATCATATAAAAAATCCGTAACTCATGAAAATATGTATACATGAAAGTTGCTCAGAATTTGAGACGAATCCGAATACGTGGTTCGTTCATGCTGTCAGTGCCCCTCTCCCTCTCGATAGACACCGAGACCGACTCCGTTGCAGCTGAGTACGACTACGCTCCAGACGAGCAGCCGTTGACGACCCCTCTTTCTTGCCAGAGCAACTAGGCAAGCCCCCCCTCCCCCCGAGCATCCAGATATCGCCCATTCCATTTCTCCTGCTTGCATTAGATTTTGCTAGCGTTAATGTTTGGCTCTATTCTGATGCATAGCCTGCCTTTGTAATCTGTTTATTGTTACCATTACCTGCCTATGTTAACTGCTTAGTATAGGTTGGTAGTGAGCCATCAGTGACCCCCCACCACCTTACCCCTGTTTGCCCCTGCTTGATCATTGACGACTCTATCAAAGTGATCGTCGACTAGACACCAACACATCCACCTCACCCCCCTTAGTTGTACGACTCTGCATAGTTACTATCGAGTGCCGAGGGTGATACCTCGTAACGCACTCCTGATGAATACTCTGCAGTGTAGCTGTTCGGTCGTGGTCATCGAGGGTGATTCCTCCTTCACCACTTCCGATACGACTCTGTCGTGCAACCCCTCAGCGTGAACCTCGAGGGTGATCCTCATACGTTCACCCTGATGATTTCATCGAGTGGAATCCAACGAGGGTGATTCCTCGGGGATTCCCCCTATGTTATGACCACACGGTTACTTTGTCCTTTGTTATAGGTGGGTCGACCTTGATGGGTGCCCGCAGGGGATCTATGATGTTCTGGTGTGCCAAAGGGCACTCGAGTGTGATTTGTGGCAGAGCTTCAGAAACTCTTATTGTCTCCGCGTGTACTAAATGAGCCTATTTGATTTGGGAGTTTGGATCTGAATGGGTCGACGTGCCCTATATGCACTACCACCACGCGGGATAATGGTTTATGGGGCCCTCTGCGATGTACGTTTCTCCCCGAAAGCTCTTCAGACGTCACGGTTCACCGTGCGGGCTGATTGTGCGGGAATGGGCTGGATACTTCACTGACGAGTTCAGTGTCGCGCCTGCACCCGGCCAGTCTCGCAACGCGCAGGGTGCCCAGGGCGATGGCCAAGACCTCTGGGTGCATAGGTTAGTCCGGCGTGCTGACCTCTCTGCTGAGCCTAGGTAGGGCGCTACTTTGTTGATCTCCCGAGGCCGGGCATTACCCAGCAAGTGTGTCTGGCCAGAGTTGATCGAGCGTGGTTGGTAACAGTAGTGCACCCCTGCAGGGAAGAATAATCTATCGATAGCCGGTCCTATGGTAAAGGACGCTCAGTTTGTGTATCCCGATCTACTACTTGAACTAGATACTTGTTACTTTAATTGAAGCTTCGGGATCGCTTTCTGGCAGGGAGTCGAGGAAGGATCTCTAGGCTTACTTCCACATGTTTGCTTAATAAAATGCTATTTCTCTCTCGTCTATTGCTGCAAGATGGTGGCTCGTGAAGATGTTTGAAGATGCTAGTCTTCGATAGGACAAGGCCTTCTCTCTATTCTGGCATTGCTGCCAGCCCAGTCCACATATACAACCTTTCCCCTTTGATAATACTGCATATGTAGTGTAGATCCTGCTTGCTGGGTACTTCGGATGAGTACTCACGGTGCTTTGCTTCGTCTTTTTCCCATATTCCCCTACTTGATGATACACAGACGATGGAGCCCCGTAGCCAGATGTCCCAGCAGGACCTTACTACCAGGAGGGTCCAGACGGCACGTACTACTGGATCGAGACAGCCGACCAGGAGTAGGATCGGAGGCTCCCAGGCAGGGAGGCCTACGCCTTTCGATCTAGAGTCGTTGTGTTGTGCTTGCCTTCTTAAGGCAAACCTTGGCTAACTATGTCTGTACCCAGATATTATTTGTATGACTGACTTATGTATTTGGATCCTCGTGATCCCTGGTCTGTAATATTGTGGATCTCCATTTATTTTGTGTTAAGGTGTGTTGTGATATCTTCCCCGGAGTCCCTGTGCTTGATCGTGCATGTTTGCATGTATGATTAGTGCATGTATAGAACCGGGGCGTCACAACAAGTTTGATCAATGATAATTTCAATCACATTTTCTAACATCATTATAAATCAATAACAGTAGACTCATGTCATATAACTTCTCATGATCAAGTAGCAAACTATTCACATGTTAAAGCATAGATCTAAACTTTCTTGAAAACTAACGATAGGTTCCTGTCTATCGAAACAATGGGCAATTCATCTTATTTCAGGAAGGGGTACTGTGAAGAGCTTTGATTTAGCAAATCCCACATACTCAACTATCATTAGTCTTCCATGATTGCTACCACCACATCAAGCATATTTTCAGAACAAATAGCATCCATTGAACACAGAGAAAGATAGGGGCTTAATGTTTTGCCTCCCAACTTATTGTATCATATAGATATTGTCAACAATAATAATTCATGATCAATATATTGAATGGCCATATATGCTAGATCTTTCCCCATCACATGATGCTTGCCAACTAAAGAATAGGTTGGAATAAGAAATTGACTCAACAAAATAAAAATAAAAATAGGCCCTTCGCAGAGGGAAGCAGCGATTTGCAGACGGTGCCGAGCTCGAAGCTTTTAAAACAGTAGAGACATAATTTGAGAGTATGCTTCATTGTCAACTCAACAACCAAGAGTTCTCACTATCTCCATGCTAGACCATTATAGGCGGTCCCAAACAGAATGGTAAAGTTTTACTCCCCTTCCACCAACAATCACACTCACGGCTAAGCCAATTCACGGGTGCCGTCCATACCAACAATTCCTGGGGGAGTTTTGTTTGCAATTATTTGCGAATTTGTTTTTGATCTTTTGATCATAGGACTGGGCATCCCAATTTCCAGCCATCTGCTCGTGAATGATTGAGTGAATAACACTCATCGTGAGAATAACCCACCTAGCATGGAAGATACTAACAGCCCTAGTCGCTACATGAGTGATTGGGCATACAAAAACAGATTATATTTGAAGGTTTAGAGTTTGGCACATGCAAATTTACTAGGAACGGTAGGTAAATACCGCATATAGGTAGATATGGTGGACACTCATGGAAGAAAAACTTGGTTCAAGGATTTGGATGCACAAGCAGTATTCCCGCTTAGTACAGAAAATTTTGGCTAGCAAAAGATTATAAATAGCAAGCACCACATGTTGGAGGATCCATAACAATATAACTTCTATACAAATATACCCAGCATAACTCATTATGTTGTCTTCCTTGTCCAACTTCAACTAATTTGCTCAAGTTTGAAAATAATTAATGGGGCTCACAATCATAGAAGATGTCCAAGATAGTATATTTATATGCGAAATCTTCTCTTCCTTCAATATTCTTTCATGAATTGTTCAAGTGACCATAGTATGTTTGCTAACTTTCAATAAATATACCACTCTAGTTCTTATATGTGAAGTCATTACTCCCCATGGTATAAGCATATGAAGTATATATAATTTCAGATTTGATATTCAATTCATTCCCATTTACTCATAGGATATAAGTGCAGCACGTGAGTGATGACAAACTACTCATAAATATATAAGTGAAGATCAATGAGTAGTCAAATAATTAAGTAGCTATGTGAAGACTCTCTCATATAAGAAATTTAGATCTTAAGTACTTTATTCAAACGGGCAAGCAAAACAAAATAAAATGACATTCTAAAAATAGCACACATCGTGTGAAGAAGCAAAAACTTAGGCTCAACCGATACTAACGATAATTCTGGATGAAGAAAGGTGGGATGCCTACCGGGCATCCCCAAGCTTAGATGCTTGAGTCTTCTTGAAATGTTATATTGGGATGCCTGGGCATCCCCAAGCTTGAGCTTTTGTGTCTCCTTAATTCCTTTTATAAACGGTTTCCCTAAATCTTAAAAACTTCATGCACACAAAACTCAACAAGAACTTGTGAGAAAAGTTAGTATAAATCAATTGCAAAACCTTATCATTCTCTACTGTAGCAATCACTAAAATTATTATTTAACATTGCATACTAAATGCCCAGCATATTTAATACTCCTATCCTCAAATAGAATAAATTAACAAGCAAACATATGCCAAAACAGTAAACATAACAGCAATCTGTCAAAACAGGACAGTCCATAAAGATGCAATTGTACTCAACTTACCTAACTCTAAAAATTCTGAAAAATTATCACATGTAATAAATTGTTATTTCTCAACATGTAAAAATTGAAGATTTTATCATGTTCTGACTTTCCCGAAGAATTCAGACAACGATAGAAAACTTTCTGTTTTCAAAACAGCACATATAGACTTGCAAAATAAGCATGGTAAAGGCCACACTGGACCTTTTATTGAACTAAAAGATGCAAAACATCACTCTAAATAATAGAAAGTAAATACTAATCATAAAAATACGCTCCAGAGCAAACTCATTTATGTGACGAAATAAAAATATAGCTCAAGAGAGGTTACCGATAATGTGAAGACGAAAGAGGGGATGCTTCCGGGGCATCCCAACTTAGTGTGTTGGTGTCTTCTTGAATATATACCTGGGGTGCCTGGGCATCCCCAATGCTTGCAGGGGTCTTGTCACTCCTTATCTCCCATATCAAATACCACCAAAACTGAAAACTTCAATCACACTTGTGAGATGGGTTGAGATTAAAACCAAATCATTCACTGTGATAGTAAGAGAAGATTCAAAATTTTTCTTACATGATCCTACTGTACCCTATCATTTCTACAATTTATATTAAGCAATATAGCCATAGAAACTAGAAAACAGCAAACTAGTGCATCGAAAGCAGAATTGCGTCAAAACAGAACAATATGTAAAGATCTGAATTAAGCTCATACTTCTGAAAAATTAGGACACTAGACATTTGTATATCAATTCGCTGTAAAAAAATACAGATTTTTCCACGTTCCAGTGAATTTAAACAATAGATTACGGACGAACAAAGTTCTGTTTTGCACAGAATCAAGTCAACTATCAACCACACTATCCCAAAGGCTTACTGGCACTTTATTGAAACAAAGCTATAAAACATGATTACTACAATAGCTTAATCATGTGAACACACAAAAACAGTAGGGTTAAATATTGGGTTGTCTCCCAACAAGCGCTTTTCTTTAATGCCTTTTTAGCTAGCATGATATTTCAATGATGCTCACATAAAAGATAAGAATTGAAACATAAGAGAGCACATGAAGCATAGACTAGCACTATTACGTCTAACCCACTTCCTATGCATAGGGATTTGTGAGGAAGAAACATTTATGGAGCAAGAATCAACTAGCATAGGAAGGCAAACAAGCATAGCTTCAAAACTTTCAACACATAGAGAGGAAACTTGAATTATGCAATACACAAGCATGATGTTCCTCCCTCAATAATTTTCAGTAGCATCATGAGGAATTCAACAATATAACTATCACATAAAGCATTTTCATGATCCACAAGCATGCAAATTTTATTACTCTCTCACATAAGCAAAATTCTTCTCATGAATAGTAGTGGGAGCAAACTCAACAACATAACTATCATGTGAGGCATAATCCAATTGAAAATTAAAATCATGATGACAAGTTTCATGGTTATAATTATTTCTTATAGCATAGTGTCATCACAAATATCATCATAGATAACTTTGTTCCATAATCAATTGGAACCTCTTCCGAAATAGTGGATTCATCACAAATAAAGTCATGACCTCTCCAAATCCACTTTTATCAATATTGTAAAAAGATTCAACACCCTCCAAAATAGTGGGATCATTAATACCTAGAGTTGACACTCTTCCAAACCCCGTCATCAATATATCATCATAAACAGGAGGCATGCTATCATCATAATAAATATTCTCACACAAAACTTGGGGGACTAAAAATATCATCTTCATCAAACATAGCATCCGCAAGCTTGTAGCTTTGCATATCATTAGCATCATGGATATCAAAGAATTCACACTAACAACATTGCAATCGTGCTCATCATTCAAAAATTTAGTGCCAAACATTTATAGACTTCTTCTTCTAACATGTGAGCACAATTTTGCTTTCCATCATTTTCACGGAAGACATTAAAAAGATGAAGCATATGAGGCAACCTCAATTCCATTTTTTAGTTTTCTTTTTAGACTATAACTAGTGATAAAACAAGAAACAAAAAGATTGGATTGCAAGATCTAAAGATATACCTTCAAGCACTCACCTCCCTGGCAAACGGCGCCAGAAAAGAGTTTGATGTCTACTATGCAACCTCTTCTGTAGACGTTTGTTGGGCCCCAGTGCAGAGTTTTGTAGGACAGTAGCAAATTTCCCTCAAGTGAATGACCTAAGGTTATCTAACTATCGGTGGGAGGCGTAGCGAGTGAAGATGGTCTCTCTCAAAAAACCCTGCAACCAAATAACAAAGAGTCTCTTGTGTCCCCAACACACCCAATACAATGATAAATGTATAGGTGCACTAGTTCAAGGAGAGATGGTTGATACAAGTGCAATATGGATGGTAGATATAGGTTTTTTGTAATCTGAAAATATAAAAACAGCAAGGTAATGAAAACGGTATTGCAATGCTTCGAAACAAGGCCTAGGGTTCATACTTTCACTAGTGCAAGTTCTCTCACAACAATGATAACATAATTAGATCAATAACAATCCCTCAACGTGCACAAAAGAAAGTCACTCCAAAGTCACTAATAGCGGAAATAAAACGAAGAGATATTGTGAGGTACGAAACCACCTCAAAGTTATTCTTTCTGATCGATCTATTGGGCTATTCCTATAAGTGTCACAACAGCCTAGAGTTCGTACTAAAATACAACCCTTAAGACACACAATCAACCAAAACCTTAATGTCACCTAGATACTCCAATGTCACCCAACAAATATCCGTGGGTTTGATATACGATATGCATCACACAATCTCAGATTCATCTATTCAAACAACACAAAGAACTTCAAAGAGTGCCCCAAAGTTTCTACCGGAGAGTCAAGACGAAAACGTGTGCACACCCCTATGCATAAGTTCACAGGTCATAGAACCCGCAAGTTGATCACCAAAACATACAATCAAGTGGATCACGTGAATATCCCATTGTCACCACATAGTAGCACAATGCAAGACATACATCAAGTGTTCTCAAATCCTTAAAGATTCAATTGATAAGATAACTGAAAGGGAAAACTCAATTCATTACAAGAAGGTAGAGGGGGAGAAACATCTTAATATCAACAACTATAATAGCAAAGCTCGCGGTACATCAAGATCGTGCCAAATCAAGAACACGAGGAGAGAGAGAGATCAAACACATAGCTACTGGTACATACCCTATCTCGAGGGTGAACTACTCCCTCCTCGTCATGGAGATCACCGGGATGATGCAGATGGCCACCGGTGATGATTTCCCCTCTGGCAGGGTGCCGGAACAGGGTCCCGATTGGTTTTTGGTGCACAGAGGCTTGCGGCGGCGGAACTCCCGATCTAGGTATTATCGGGGGTTTTTATATTTATAGGAATTTTTGGCATCGAGAACAAGTCAAGGGTCCACGAGGAGCACACAAGGACGGAGGGCGCGCCAGGGGGCTGTAGGGCACGCCCCCACCCTTGTGGAGGCCTCGTGGCTCTTCTGGCCCAACACTTTTGCTTCGAGGGCTTCTTCTGGGTCCATAAAATCATCGTAAATTGTCAGCTCATTTGGACTCCGTTTGATATTCCTTTTCTGCGAAACTCAAAACAAGGAAAAAACATAACAGGCACTGGGCTCTCGGTTAATAGGTCATTCCAAAAATCATATAAAATAGCATATAAATGAATATAATGAAGGGTTAACGCAGCAGAAAACAAAAATTTCCGACCTACGCACCAGCCCAGGACCACTATGGAGACTGCAACAAGGTTTGATCATTTTCGTTACGACTCGTGAGCGCAGCGAGTAGAGTCGATGACGATCGGCGGTGCAGATCCCCGCAGCTGGATTTACAACTCCCAACCGCGAGGATGTATACCCTCGTCTTCCTTCGGACAGCCCTCCGGGAGGCGGTCGAATGTAGGGTAACGCAGCAGAAAACAAAAAATTTCCGCCCTACCCACCAGCCCAGGACCACTATGGAGACTGCATACAAGGTTTGATCATGTTCGTTACCGACTCGTAGCGCAGCGGAAGTAGAGTCGATGACGATCGGCGGTGCAGATCCCCGCAGCTAGGATTTACACCTCCCAACCGCGAGGATGTATACCCTCCGTCTTCCCTTCGGACAGCCTCCGGGAGGCGGTCGAACAGTCCCCCGGACGAAATGGTTCGCGGACAGCCCTTGGAGGACCTTCGAAACTCGAATGGTCACTCGGACAGCCCTTCGGGAGGACTCACAGAACTCGGACCGCCACTGGACAGCCCTTAGGGAGGCACCTCGAACAGCCCCTCGGGCACTAAGATCGAAACTACGACCTCTCTATAGAGTTGCACACATACGGTGTCACCTATCCGGCAGGGCTTCGCCGTCCAGAACTAGTTCCTGCCGGAACCAGACAGCCTTCGGCTCTACGACAACTCTTTTCGTGGGAGGGAGAGAGAAGGCAGATAAATCTTGGCATGTGGTATGAGAGCAAGGGATGGGGAGAATGGCAGCCCCTTCTCCTCCTTTTATAGGCCAAGGCAAGGGGTGGGGGTGGGATGTGAAATACCAAATACCCAAGCTTTATGTCACACATGAACAGGGCAATATGGTAAACAAGGGGGGCACCAAGGGGACACCACCATGGCACGCCCTTGGGCCGGCCCACACCTTGTCTCCCCATGGGGGAGGGCCCCCCCCAACAAGCCCACACATGTCTCCATGAAACATGCATGCCCCTAGACAAAAAGCCACCAAACATGCAACCCCGATTCGTGGATCTTGTCCCCTCGCGCTGAGACAAGATGTTTTCCGCGAAACTTTTTCTGAAAAATTCCAAAAAGTCCCAGAACATTTCCGGCACCCTCTAAATTATTCTGGGCATGATCCGAAACATTTTTGATGCGGTGGTTTTCATAGCGGAAAGCATAACAGCGGTGTGCACGGCAGTTTCGGAACATTTTGGTTTTTCTCTCGCGAAAATTCCAAAAGTGTTCCAGACCAATTCTGGCATCCTCTGAAAATTTCCAGGCGGTGCCGAAACCCTTTTTGACCAAATAATATATTCCGAAACAACTTTCGGTTTTACCGAAACTCTTGTCGGTGTTCTCTACTCTCGGAAACCTTCCGTGTCTCCGAAACATTTTGGTGACATTTCTCTCACTCACTGTCTAGCGTTCAACAGATAGATGACCCTTAGCGTGGACCCTATAGGTTCGGTGAAGTATAGACTGACCGGAACACTTTCCGATCAATGATCAGAAACATCGGAGCCGTGGACACCCATATGACCCCTA